>CM040119.1:358225240-358721116 GCA_022559845.1 Amorphophallus konjac
ATGTCTGCCACATCGTGGAAGATAATAAATTCTGGTCCAGGGTCTCACGGTACATGAAAATAGTCACACCTCTCGTGAAGGTCTTAAGAATGGTGGATGACGATGAGAAGAATGATATGGGATATCTGTACGAAGTCCTGGATTGTGTCAAATTAGACTTGCAGAAATCCCTTTCCAGAGAATGTACAAAGTGGTGGAAAATTATTGACCACAGATAGGACAACACATTACACCATGACTTACACGCAGCTGGTGAGTGATTAATTGTAATGATACAAAGTTCATTGTTCTTTAGGTTAATGCATATCTAACATTTAGTTAATTATACACAAATGCAGGTTATTTCCTTAACCCTCGATTTATGTACAATGCCAATGCAAATGTTGATGGCGAGGTGCTTCAAGGCACTTTAAAAGTCATTGGTCGTTTATCGAGGACACCAGAAAAGAGACTTTAGGCCGAAATAAAGGTTGGCCTTTATTGATTTTATCAATAAGACGTATATAATTTACTTAAGTAGTTATGTTAATCTATTACTTTATCCTTATAGATGAACAATTATAGAATGAGGACTGGGACATATTCTGACTCCCAATTACAATACGCTGTGGGAAGAGTGAGCTCAGGTACACTAAATCTTTGTGCTTAAATTGAGTCAATATGTATTAGTACATCATGGAGAATTGATCTTTATTTATATTTTACATTTATTTGTTTATGGTTAGTGGAATAGTTGACTGGTGGATAATGGTGAACAACCGAGATGTAGGCAGTAATGCATTGGCTTTCATTGCAATTAGGGTGCTCAGTCAAATAACATCAGCAAGCCAATGTGAAGGCACGTTCAGTCTTATACACTCGAAGGTTCGCAATCGGCTAAAGGCTGAACGGTTAGAAAAATTAGTTTACTGCCATTACAATATGAGACTGAGAATAAAGAACATGAAGTTGAGACAACAGCTGCGGGACAAACACGTCGCAGAGGATACAACTCCAGAAATTGATGTGGATGCATTATTTGATTATGACAATCCCTTGCAGTCTTGAGTTGAGGTATGAGAGTAGGTTGATGAGCCCGTTTTTGATGTTGATGATAGAACATGGGCAGAGGGCATATTAGATAAAGATTAGCCAAGAGATCCAAAATTCAAAAGAGCAACAAAGAGGGCCAGAGAGACTCATGCGCACCAGAGAGAGGACCTAGTTTTGTTTGTTCACGACACTGAGCAACAGCTTGAGTTTGAGCCAGCTAGACACTCAGAATCAGATAGCAGGCCAGTCACCCTTAGAATGGTCAAGCCACCTCCATCCTTAAGAAGAAGTACATCAGTGAATGAGATAACTGAGAGGACTAGTGCTGTTGCTCGAGCGGACCCGACAATTGAGCAGTTGAAGCAAATTTATGTGAGGCACACGCCAAGGGGAAAATGACTTCTCTCAAAGATGAATGAAATTATCACACTAAAAGAGAAAAAAACAGAGCCAAAGGCTAGAAGGCGATTGGTTTCTTATGGTTCTGATAATGATGATGATGATGATCCCAGTGCAACTGCAGGTGCTACTAGTGGCGGTGGCACATATACACCTACTTCTTCCTTCCACGCTGACACAGGCAGATGATACAGTCATAGTGAAGGAGGATATGATTCACGGAGTCAATATGGACATCCATTAGGTTATGGAGGTGGCCAACAGGAAGCAGACATGTATGGGTGGGGTCATCAATCAGAATTTCAATTCCATCCAGTTCCACCCAGTAGTAGTTATGGGTCAGTATCCTCTTCTCATCCTCAAGGTCTTGCTTCTTATGCTGATTCCGGATTTCAATCAAGTCAACAACCTTACACTCCAAGAGGGATGCAGGACTTGGCTACATCATTGTTTGATTACAGTGAATATATAGAATGCATGCAACATTTTTATGGATATCAACATCAGAAGTCAGATGATGAGGGAGAAGGTTCTTTTAGCTATTATCCATATTAGTGCATCATCATTTGGGTAAGGATCATTTAATTTTTGTAACATTTACTTTGTCTAATTAGGTTTATTGTACTGCTTGAATCTACTTCATGCTTAATATGTACTCAAGCATATTAGTTTAACATGTCCAATGCCTACTTCATGTTTATTGTACTTAATCTATTTCTTTACAGTCAAATACATGTCCAATGAATTTTTCTGATTTTTATCTGATTATTTATATACTTTTAGATTTTTCCCAAATATATATATATATATATATATTTAATGTTTTGAACCGGTTTCGGTTGGTTTCGGCTGAAACCGAAACCAAAGCCGGTACATTTCAGTTTCAATCCTGGCCGAAACCGAGACCGAAACTGGTATTGCCATCCTTGGGTAAGAGATTGAGCTTCTATCATAATTCAAAATGTCAACATTGATTTTGATTCTATGGATACATGTGTCAAAGCTAGGTTCTTGATTTGTTAGAATTGAAGTGACCTGTCATGAATACATATAATGTTTCCCGCATCACGTTGTAGATGTCCTTTTCATTTCATAAGTTAAACACCTCCGTCCATCAGGCAGCCTAATTGCTGACCCTTGGTACCTGATCATGTGCTAATGATACTTTCATCAACTAAATATCCATTCTTGCTGCCTGTTTCATTCCATGCATATTTTTTTCTCACTTGTCAATGGAAATCCTTATGGGATTTCGCTGCTATTATTTTCTTAGTGCATGGATTTCCTTTACATTCTAGGATCCCATTCACGTTATTTTTTCTTTACTACCGTAAGTCTCTGGTCTGATCGACTCTATGTTGTTGCAAGTGGAACACTTTTGCCAGTCTCGGGATGTTCTAGAACATAGTTGATACAACCACATGTTAAGCAGTAAATTTAGTCTCTCCCAAATTATCGTTTCAAACAAAATATAGTTGTTTCAGGTCCTCAATGAGACAAGTATGTGGTGGTTTAATCAGACTCAAGATATTACTGCCAATGCGACAGTCTGTACTCCTGATAGAAATGTGACAATTGCAAGGAAATGTTCAGTTTTCCCAGTTGAATTTGTTGGTAAGTTATTACTTACCTTCTATAGTTGTCTGATTCGATATGCTCACACTTTTATTTAACTGAAGTAGCAAAAATTAAATATGTTGGTTAGATTTTCTTTGTCCATGATAGACACTAATCAAGAGGAGCTAGGTTAATATGATTATATGTAACCATGACAAAGGCACACTGGGAGATTTGAATTAATCTATAAACTAGAGTTCTTTGTGCAACGTTTTCTGCTGCCAAGGTGAATGTGCCTTTTGGCATTATTGACATGAGTTTCTGAGTGCTCTCAGCTTTTGCACTTTTATTTAATTGCAGTTGAAATCTATCATTTATCTGCTTAAAAGGTTTGAGCAGCCATGCCTTCATTATTATCTCTCACATTGGGGCATTCGGCACTGGGGGGAAGAGAATGAGTTTGAACAAAACACTACATACATTCAAATATTTGCCAAGTAACAACACACAAAACGAATCTCTAGTCTTAAGTATATTGTATTGAAGAATATTCTAGGGCTATTCAGGTTGCAGACTTACAGTGCAGTGGAGCATGCTTACAGTAATTGTGCAAAGATCTTACTGGAGCAATTGTGCATTGAAATTTGAAAGGGACTTGGTAATTTCGTCCAATATATGCCTGCTGTGTTGTGCTTGATTGCTACTATGGGCAATAAGATTTTGTTTATAACTATTTCCTTGATAACCACCATCACTTGGGGGGCTAGTGTGGTATGCACTGCCTTGGTGTGGAGTTTTTTTTATAGAGATCTTCTGGGAGCACATTGACTATACTTGTACGTCCCACTCTTTTTACATTAATACAATTGTGGTACCACACACTTTTCCGGAAAAAGACAGCCCCAATCACAAATGAAGTCAAATTTCTGATATATGACGAAGTTTACAACTTGGAACTACTTCTAGGAGTGATATTCATAGCTTTGTGTGGTTTATACTGTAGAAATTTCTCTAAACTGAACTAAACTTAACTACCTTTGGAACATGGACAAAAAGAACTACTGAATTGAAAAGTTTTTTTGGTTTTGGTTCTGATAAGATTTTTATATTTAATTATATCTTATGCAAATTCCTTTACAAATGAATTGGAAAATTGACTTTTGATGATGGTACATGTACAAGAGAGCCAGGTTGAAGTTTGATATTTTTGATGCCCACTTTTTTCATGTCTTTGCTCTTACAGACTTTGTCCTATGAGATATGACCCTACATATGTCTCCATTGTCACGCCAAAAGAATTTTGATTGAATAGATGTAACTTTTTGGCAATCATCTTAGGGATACGGAAGATGGATAAAAAATAGATAGGTAAACTATCTAGCACAGATTTGCACAACACCATTCTCTCCTCGTAAGAGAGAAGTCTTGCCTTCCATCCTGTAAGTCTGGACTCATACTTTTGGACCACATTTTGTCAATCACTAAAATGTAAAAGCCCTGGAGATAGCGGGAGGCCTAAATAAGTGAAAGGAAATTCTCCTATCCGACAGTCTAAGATTGAAACTGCTCTCGTGTATCTTCAATGTTCACTCCCACTATCTGTCTCTTACTGAAATTCACCTTAAGTCCATTTACTTCTTCCAACAACTCCAACATCAGTCTGGCAACATAAAGTTGACTCTCGTCCTCTGCTAGCAATGAGATGGTACCATCAACATACTACAGATGCGTGATGCAGATACTATCTGTCTTGGCCCGGAAGACTCTAATCTAACCTATTGATTCAGCTCTCAACCACATCCTACTTAGTATATATGCTATCAAGACAAAAAGAAGAGGGGACATGGGGTCTCCCTGAGGGAGCCCTCTACACTATGAAGGAAGAGGTGGGCTCCCTATTGACTAAGATTGCAAAAGAGGCTGATGAAACATAAATACGAATCCATCCAATCCATCTGTCATCAAAACTCATCTTTGCAAGAACATCGAACAAACATTGCCAGCAGACATGCAGACACGGTCATATGGTTTTTCAAAATCTAGCTTTAGGTTCACCTCTTTCTTCCTTTAAGTCTTCATAGCATATAGACATTCACGGGCCACCAAAAAAATTTCCTGAATGTGCTATCTCCTAATAAACACCTCTTGGAATCCACTAACCATTATGCCAATCACTCTATCTAGTCTTATAGCCAGCAACTTGGTGATAATTTTGTAAATTCCATTCAAAAGGCTATTGGGTCTGTAATCTAGGACACGTTGTGCCCCCTGCTTCTTGGGAATGAGGACTAATAGTGATTTGTTCATGCCCCTTAAATGTGCCCTGTCCTTCTGAAACTCCCACACTGCAAGCATGAAGTCATTCTGGATGATGTCCCAACACTTCCGAAGAAGGCCAATGGGAAGCCATCTAGACCCGGAGCTCTGTCACCTGCAAGAGAGAAGACTGCCTTTTGAATTTCTTCTTCCGAAAAAGGATGAGAGAGAGTTTCACTATCCTCAGAAGAAAGACGGGGGAGGTGGCCATTAGCAATCATAGGTCTAACCATATCTTCCTCGGTGAAGAGTTTAGAGTAAAAATCCCTGGTTTGCACCCTGATATCCTTATCCCTAGTAATGACTTACTCAACCACTTTGATGCAAGTGATGGAGTTAATTATTCTTCTTCTAAAGGCAATTTGCTAAAAGTAAGAAGTGTTCCTGACCCCTTCCTTGAGCCATTTTTTTCTCCATCTTTACTTTCAATAGATCTCTTCTCTTGTGAGGATATTTTCAAATTTTGACATGAGTCTGTCCCTGAACAACCTGTCTGATTCATCCAGTAGCCCTACCTCCTCCAAATAGTCCAACCGCTTAATTTGTTGAAGAATACTGTTCTTGGCCACTTTATTGGGTAGAGTTTTGTTTGCACCTCAATCCTTTAGCACTTGTACCACATATTTTAGCTTACCCACCTTTCTTACCATAGACAATTGTTCATATCTCTGAACATTCTAGGTCTGCCTGATAGTGTTTATAAAATCAGCCTCTCCCCCCCGGTTAGTCTTCAGCAAAATGGGTTTGTGGTCCGACACATACCTTGCCAAATAGGATGTTTGCACATGAGGATACAAGTCCTCCCATTCAACAGATATTAGAAACCTATCCAGCTTGGAGTATGTGGGACCTGTCCTCTTATTCGACCTTGTAAACTAAGCATTTGACATTCTGATATTGATTAATGCAGTCTTATATATGAAGTCGATGAAGTCTTCCATCTCCTCCAAAAGAGGGTGATCGCTTGTCCTCTCCCATGGTGCAGCAACTACATTAGAGTCATCACCCACACACCAAGGCCAACTTGAGTTGTGATGATATGGGAGCAACTCTTCCCTTCACTGTTCTGAGTGCGATATACCCTGGAGAAGTCCCAAGAGAAGCTATCTCTTACATTATGGAAATAGAGGGAAATAGCTCCTCGACTAACATGCTTGTCTTACTCCTCCTCTTCCACCTCAAATTGATTCCAGAGGATTATGATACCACCAGACCTCCCCTCCGCCGGAGAGGCCACACCCTTAGATAATCTAGTTTCCCCAATCTCTCTCATGATAGACTCTCCATCCCCCTCACATTTGGATTCTTGTAGACACAAAATGTCGATCTTACATTTTCTGACTAACTCCTTCACCACCCTCTTCTTCTCAATCTTGCAAATCCCTCTGACATTTCACGAGACAATCCTCATGTGGACAAGGATATATTCCTGTCTCCCTCCTCTAGCTCACTCCTTCTCTCCTCTCCTCCTCACTCACCCTTACTTCCCTCTTCTGTGATTTCCCTTCCTTAGCATTCCTTGTCATGTTTATCAACCACCTCTTCTGTACCTTGGTGAACACCCCTTTAAAGTCCCTCTCCAGCCTCGTAAAGGATATTCCCATCTTGTTTGCCAACTCTCTCAATTGCGCCTCCGTCATCCTCTCCACCACCCTAACCAACTCCTTCACTTTCTCCCTATCCTGTCTGCATCTATCTGATAGACCTCCCCTATCTGACTACCCCCCTCCGGCTCCCTGGCCCCTCCTGGTGTCTCCGGGATGATATCCTCACCTTTAGATGATGGCTCTTCCCCTTCTGCTTCCAGAGAAACCCCAACCTTCTAGGCCACCCTGTTGTGCAGATGATAACTATCCTTCTGACCAGGGGACCTTGGTGGCCCTACTGCTGCACCAAAAGTCTCGCACCGGGGTAAACAGCCTGTACAGGCCGCCCGCCCGTATCGGCAGGGCCCTGCCATACCCGTCCGCTTGCCTGCAGCAGCTGTTCAGTAGGAGGCTGATGCACTGGGCTAGCTGCTGGCATTGCCTGGAGGTGATCGCCGTCTTCCAAGGCGGGCTGCTGCTGCAAATCACCAATATCCGGGGAGAGGCCCAATATCGATGGAAGGCTCTCCTCCTGCAGGTGGGGCCGCCAGACAGGGTTGACCGGAAGACCAGGGGCGGCGATGGCTGCCGGTAACGGCCACCTGCCGGGGCGGGGGTCGTCTGCCTGACACAATGCTGCGGCCACTGTAGCAGAAGTCGGGCGTAGAAGATGCCTCTTACTGATCCCGCGAGTACTGGTATCCCCATGACTCCCGAATTCGGGTAAGTCATGGTCAAGCCGGTTCGGGTCAAACAAATTCCCTGTACAAGAACATCAAGGTGGTTGAGGTAATGAATTGTAGTCAAAGAATTTGCCTGTACAAGATTATCAAGGTGGTTGATGTAAATTCTGATATAATAGATCTTCCTAAAGAGATGGTCATCTCAAAGACCTTCAACATTTGAAATTTACATATCGTCTAGAAGACACCTCTCTGTATCCAAACCTGAATCTGGGGGTGAGCTCTTATCAAGTGGAGGGGACCGAATTCAGAATCCTAAATTGATTAGGAATCCTATTCCCCCATCTATTGGGAATTCTACATGGACTAGGAAATCCAATCCTACATGTGGGAAAACCGATCCTATATGAATTAGGAACTTACATGGATTGGGAAACAAAGAGCATAAATCATTTTTTTTTTGAAAGTGGGTAGTAACACTATTGTCTTAAATGAAAAGGGAATGTACAAGTATAGTCAAGGCGCTCTCAAAAATCCCTATACAAAAGACACACTAAGGTGGTGTGGGACACACTAGCCCCCCAACAAAACAAAAAAGGGGAATCGAGAGAATTCACATTACAAAGCAACTCTGCCTAGTGCCCATTCCCTCACTCTAGCACAAATGGAAGAAACAAGAGAGTCCTCCGCTCTAGACTCCCTCCTAAAGATCTTATTTTTCCGTTCGCCCCACAGCGACCATAGAGTGGCGTGAAGAGCAGAAATCTTGTTAGAAAAGTAGTAGAGTCCAATTGATTTTCAGAGTCCTACCTAGAATAGGACGTCTCCTAGTTATAACTTTGTAAGCCTATAGAGGTGCCCCCTTGGCGGAATGGTCAGGATCACCGATAATGATCTGGAGGTCTCGAGATTGATGCTGCCTGGGGTGTCTGAACCTGTGAGTTAGGGTCCCCACCTGAGCCACCCAGGGTTTACCAGAGAAGTCGGGTTTCCCTTGTCATCTAAAAAGCTTAAGGAGCCCCCAGAGGATTGTATGATCAGACTTCAGTCTTAATGCATTTTTTTTTTTTTTTGTTTTGGTTTGTAAATCCTTTTTCCTCTGTCTTTCTGCTGTGTTTTGCAGTGATAGTGCTAGGTTCAACTGATCCTGTGTAATCCCTTACTTTGTCCTACATCTCTTCTTTCTTCCTTTCAGTAGTTACTCCATTCTCAGAACTCTTATGGCTATCGTTAAGTGAAGGCAGAAATTGAAGGGGAACTTTTGCCTAAAGGGCCCCTAATCATGGAATTTTTACATGTATACCCGATGTTGTTATTTCAATTCATGCTGGTGTTATATTTGGGTTATTGTACCTACCTGACTGCCATTTAAGTAAATGCTTTGTGTTTCACTGATGATACTGCATAAAATAAAGAAAGCAGCCCTTTTATATTCATTAACAATATCAATTGAATTTCTTAACAGAAGAAAGTTGTCTCAGGATGTTTTACAGACGATATAATTTGACAGAGGGAAACCTCTGCTTTAATATTTTGAAATACTTTGATAATGTTATTTGTTTGGTTATGTAATTTACACTCACATTGTTTATGCTAAAGTGTAGTAGTTTTATAGGTTGTATTGTTTGTCTTACTATTGGAGTTTGACGATTATTATTGATGATATATGCTGATTTGCAGTTAGAGGATTCGTAACCGGTAGTACAGAGACATCATTATGGACAGTCTATAGTAAAGGTGTCAGAAGTTATTGTGGTAATATCCTCCCTGATGGTAAGTCTTCAAACCCCATATATTGCTTTTGGGTGTACCATGTTTCTTCTTGTATAGGAAAGAGAACAAAATAAAATGTGTTTAAAGTAGTGGAGCCCTTTTCATTCAGCACCTTGAGTTGGATGGCACAATCCAATAACTCTAATATGATATCATAACCAATTTAAATAATCAAATTATAGATATAAACTAAACAATATATATGTATAAATAATATATTATGTAAAATTCTAAAATTCTAAAAATAATAAAATGGAAATATAAATCTAAATATAATAAATCTAAAAAGAAGATGTACAATCAAACTTGTTTGATCAATCCCTTTTTGATTTGTTTCATCGTGGTAAAAGAATTTATTGATCATTTTTTTTGTTGATTCAAGAAAAAGTTGTGCATTGGTTCTAAGAATGTTAATGGTACATAGAAGGATATCGCTGTATATTTTTTCAATGAAATATTTGAGAAAGTAGTTTATTTACGTATTAATCGGGTACTTTTTCTTTTGAATATTTGCCAAATATGTTTTTGCAATTCTGAATTTTTATCAGTAGAATTTGTCTTGATAGGGCTAATACATGATCCGGGCCGTGCACCTCATGTTTGTCAAGATCCATGTGATAGAGCCTAAATCGGCCTGCATGTTAGAGGGTGTCTTTGAATAGTCCCGTATTAGAAAGGGGACAAAATAAAATGTATTTAACCTAGTGGAGTCTTCTCCACTCAAGACGTTATGGGGTGTTCGGTTGCAATAATTTTTTCTACACAATTTTTTTTGAAAGTGAATACATTTTTCTACATAGTTTCATGATAAAAAGGTACACTAATGGAAGGATTTGTGATAATTTTTAAAAATCAAAGCACCAAATTATCGTGTTTGGTAAGAAACGTGATAGTTCTCAAAATTTGTGTAGGCCCGTTTAATAGTGTTTTTAAATGAAATCATATAAATTATAATAGCACTAGAAACGATAGAAATCTTGTAGACATACATAAAAGTAATGCCATAAAGTCATACAAAATAATAAAATCAATACAAAGTGCCACACATTAAACCATTCTAGGTTTGCCTTCTTCAAATGATAACATGGGGTATTAAAAACATCTTGATCTATTTGGCAGTGTTCTCTAAAAATAATTGGAAAGGATTAAGTAGTTTTTCTACAAATTTCTTTATAGTCAAAATTTAATCTCTTATGCGCCGTTGAGAAGTTCGAACATTTTGATCACATTTCAAAACATATGATTCATCATCTAAAGTTGTACTATACAATTCATCTCGACGAGCATTCAAATCTACTTCAGAGGGCTGCTCATATCCTAGGATGTCAGATAGGGGATTTTTCTATCTCATATATGGGTCTCCCTCTCGCCCCGGGGGCTCTTCGGTGTGCTGATTGGCTTCCTATTATCCAAAGGTATGAGGTGAGATTGGCTGGCTGGAAGGCGAGATTGCGACTCTACGGGGGCAGATTAGTCCCTTGCAGATAGGTCTTGGACAGTTTACCTATCTACTATCTCTATGTGTTCTGCATCCCGAAGACTGATGAGAAAGATTGAAGCCATTTAGGGAATGTTCTTTTAGCATGGGTGTGGGAGGAGGTGTAGGGGTTGGCACGGCATCAGGTGGGGGAGGGTGGCTATTCCTAATGTACAAGGGGATATTGGGATCAAGAATGTGGGTGACTTCAATTTGGCCCTCTTGAGTAAGTGGATATGGAAGTTGGGAGCAGGTGACGATGGTCTTTGGATACAACTCATCAGGCGGAGGTACTACGGCAGAAGGAGAGTTTGGGACTTGGACTTTCCGGTCCCAACCTAGACGTCTCCTATTTGGTGCGGCATCTTCTCTTGCAAGGGCTTCATCTCTTCTGATGTTTGGGTCCGTTTAGGAAAATACAACCATTATCTTTTCTGGAAGGACAGATGGTGCGACGACTTCACTTTGGAGATTTTCTTTCTTAGTCTGTTCGCGATCGCTATTGACCCTTTGCGGTTGGTTGATCGGGCTTTTGATCCCCACCTCTCTAGGGGCACCTGGGCACCGACCTTCAGGAGGGAGCTCAGGAGGGACAAGATGAAGTAGTTCTAGGACCTCCTCCTCATCCTTGACTTTGCCCCGCACCCACTCTAGGAGGATGCGTGGAGTTGGAGGTGGTGTAGGGAGGGGACCTTCTCTGTCAGGTCTGCCTACTCTATCATCTTTGACGGTGGGGTACGACACAACCTCACTCCCCACATCTGGAGACCGAGGAGCCCGTTGAAGGTGAAGCTTCTCATCTGGAGGATCTTCCACGGGAGGCTTCCCACTTGAGACAAGCTCCTTTGCTTCCTATCAGATATTTAGTCGACGTGTTGCTTGTGTGGCCTGGACGAAGAGACCGTGGATCACCTATTTGTAGGCTGCCCCTACTCGCAGGCAGTGTGGGAGGGTGTGGCTACGAGAGCCCGATGTGTACTTAGTCGGCAGACTGACGTGCAACACTTTATATGGGCATGGGATAAGAGTTGCCCCCTCAAAGGTGATCGTGTGATTTGGTGGTTCATCCTGCATACCACTCTGTGGTCGCTATGGTGTGAAAGGAACTGCAAGATCTTTGGGCGGGAGGCTAGAGTGGAGGATTCTCTTATTTCTTTCATTTGTACTGGAGTGAGAGAGTGGGCAGAGTAGCTATGTAATGTGAATGCCCTCAACTCACCTCTTTTTGTTTTGTTGGGGGGGGGGGGGGAGACCGCGCCACACCACCTTGGTGTCATTTTTTGTATAGGGCATCCTTTTGGGAGGTTTTTGGTTACACTTGTACATCTTCTTTTTCATTTAATACATACAATGGTACCACCCACTTTAAAAAAAAAACTGTTTCAGCATCAAAATTGTCATTCATATTTAGTTGGTCAAATGATTTATTCGCCATGTCACTTAAAACAAATGGCATTTAATAGTGAATAAAAGCATGCCATGAAGTAAAAGGAATGCATGAGAAAGTAAAAAAAAATGATAAAGAAAAAAAATGCTAGCTTCATCCATCCTCACATTTGGGGAATTGGCTCAAATGAGATCTAGTTTCAGTTGCCATGCCAGCTGTAAACTTATGAAAGTTCTCCTAGACATAACAGAAACATATATGAGAAAACCATTCTCACTTAAAATGAGGAATATGCCCATCTAAATCTCTTTAACCATTATGAGAAAACCGTTCTCATTCTTAAATGAGGAACAGAGAATTATATATTTATATATATCTCCTTCTTGCTACTTGGAATAAGAAGGAACTTCCAAGAATGGATACTAAGGTTGCCTAATATGAGTTGGTATAATCCCGGTATAATCCTTCCCTCTCTTAAGGAAAAAGAAAATCAAAAGGATGACTCAACAATTGCTGTGCTATTGGGAATGAAATTAACTAAAATTTGGCAAAAGTTGGAATCGGGAGGAGGTGTCAGGACTTGAGCCTTAGAACTGATATGGTTCTGGACATTCCTGGTCAGCAGACCATGTGTTTGAACGTGAATATTCATTCCATCTCCTGCATTTGATAAAGATTTCACATGTCCTGCTGCTCCATATCACCAGCTCTTGCTTTCTCATTTTCACAACTTATTACCATTGCCATACCTGCTTATCTTATTATTTATAAGAATTGAAGTGCACAATTACATCAACGGTAACCTGTTACTAGAAATAACCTAAGAAAATGAGGCATTCTGTTCCTCATTTAAGAATGATAATGGCTTTCTCGTAATGGTTACCAAAGAGATTTAGATAGGCATTCTCTGTTGTATGATCTTGAAGGGTTGAGGGTCTCCTAACCCATGAACGAGTCCAAAATTGAAGCAACCTGCCCCCAGCTTTGAGCATGACCGATTGTGAAGTAAACTGCCCCCAACGTGAGAACCAAATTATCTGAATTTGGACTCGCTGGTTATTTAGGTGTCAGAGAGATTGTTAAACAATTTTAATTTGATTCAAAAATGTTTAGCAGGGTTTTGGAGCAGCCAATAACAAGAGTAGTCTACACTGCTCTGTGGCTGGTCAGAGTACCTGAGTTGAGTTCTCTTCAGCATTCTGCTGCACATGGAGCAAAGTTAGTGTAATGTGTTCAACAAAGCTTTCCTGAGACAGACACTGAAACATTCTCCATAACCTCTGCCCTTTTCATTCTATATGATACGGGAAGCCAGGATTTGAGACTCTAGAGACAGGTTCTTAACTGGAGACTCAAGTATATACAGCCAACAGGTTGCCATTTGCAACATAAATCAATTTACAGCATTCCAAACGTAAAGAATATGCCGTTTTATGGCATTTTATGACATTCCAATCAAATGTAGATCTAGTTCCAATTCAAAGTCCCAGAAACATGAACCAGTAATGGTCATGTACACGAGATGTGGTAGAATTAGCAGAAATGACAATAGACCTAGGAACCAAGTAAACAAACAAAATTCTGACGCAACACTATCTGCATATTAAACCACATTCTAACCCACAACCAACAAATCTGAGTCCCAGCAAGAGGAGAAAAACTACCCACGTAATGCAGGTTAAGACCCAAAATTTTACTGTAGAACGGATCAAATCAAAAGGAAGAAGTCCCATCGAATCCAGAACCAAACACAAGAACAAACATACCTTGCTAGAAACAGCAGAAAGCGGTAAATGGATCTGTGCAAGTAAACAAGGGTGGTAAAAACCAGATCTACTTTGAGCAAATTTCTGGTGACCATCATACTCATTTCAAATAATAAAAGTGAATATGTCTATTCAAAACATTGTGGGGATTTGGCAGGACAAAAATTGACTAATCCTAGTGAAATTTTTTCCAGCAGATGCAGAAAAGTGAAAACCAATTATAAATTCCCACATAATAAACAACTTCAGTCGATCCTCTTGAGCAGGCCTGTTTACATGCATATGACAGAAAAATGAAAGATGGAGAATATGATAATCCATTATTCATATTCAGCATCCCTTTCAATTTGAGGATCCCCACCTCCACTTGTTCGTGCTACTCGCAAATGGCCTGGGCTTTCCACTGTGGAGGCTGCTCGAATAGAGCAGAAAGAGGTGCAAATACCATGGGTCCCCAACATTGGATGAAAAGACAGAGCTGTGACTTCCCATTAGACATATTCGTACATTTTCCTCCTTTTTCATTTGTTTCTTTCTCTATCAAAAATTAAACAAACAGTTTGTGGGCACCAACCTGAAGCCCATCACCACCCCTTCGTCGGAGATGCAGCACCAGGCAGGCAGACTGGAGTGGCAAGCGATTGAGGTTGCCAGCGTTGCCACCATGACTGCAAGCTGCCATCTCACATCTACCACACCCAAGCTATTCAGCTTTAGCTGTGCCAAGACGGAGATAGCCTTATCCCCTGCAGCTGCCTCGGCCAGGACAAAGTTTCTCCTGGGTGAAGGTGGGCTACTCTGTATCTGCTGGTGATGGCAGTGATCTGCAGGAGCAAATGTCAGTGGAGCAAGACAAGCCCAGTGTCTACGTTACCATCAGAGCTCTCTCTAGCCATTGCTGTTGTAGTGTTGATGTAGCATTGCAGCTAACTGTGTTGCAGTTGATGTCCATTGGCCAAAGGATGCCACTGAAGTCCTCCCCCCACACCTTCCATTGCCTCATCAGGAGTTGTGCAACGTCCACCCCACAGCAGCCCACTGACCTCACTTGTTGCACTGCTCACCCAGGCTGGTCCATTGTTGCGGCCTTGCCCATCCACCTCACCACTCTTCCGCCTCCGCGTGCTAACTAGGAACTCCTAGATAGAGAGGGGAGAAGGCAAGGGGGTGAGAGGGAGAGAGGAGACGGCGAGAGTAGTGAGGAGAGCGCGAGAGGGAGAGAACGACTAGGGTTTGGCCTGCTTCCCCCGATGCTCAACAAAAAAAAAAGCCCAAACTTGTTTTTCTTAATCATGTTTTGTGAAGGGAGAAGTTTTTCAAAATATATTTTAGAAGCATGTACCAAACACCTCTAAATGACCAGTTTCTCTATAAAAATATATATTTGTGAAACAAAGTCATTATAATACAACCAAACACCCCGTTAAGGTTTTGAGTTGGATGGCCCAATCTAATAACTTCTACAATGTATAAAAATCTTATGTTCTTGCACAGGTATGGCAAAAAATCAAAAACTCCCTGCCAACATTCTTACACCAACAACTAAGGGCAAAGATCATGATGTTCCAGTGACTCCTAAAGAGGTTTGGTTTTGAGACATTGATTGTTCTGTTTATCGTTTCTTTTGTTGTCATGAATTTATGTATGCAACAGCATGGCTTATGATTCCATTGTTGCTATGCACATAGGTTTTCTCTGATCATGCCTGATTTTCTGAAGTTGCCCGGGATTGATGTGCAAATGCAATTTGTTTGATTCAGGTTTTTGAATCATGAATCTTTTGTTACTTCAAAATGTTAGCCTCGTTATATATTGTTGTTGATGCAAACCTCAATAAAGGGTAGCCAACACCAATTCCACTAGCTACCAGAGAACTGGTATTCCAATCAGTGACAAGAGAGCAGTCAGAAACAAAGAAAGCCATTTCAATGGTCAGATTCTCAACATGAGTACCTGGATTACTTGTCCACTGCAATCTAGCATTATAGATGCCCCAGAAGCAGTCATTTCCAAAGGAACTACAGTGGCAAGTTTAGTGTCTAGCTTAGTACAAGGATGTCCACCAAAAGTCTTCCTACAGTGAGATCAGGAGGCAGTCCTGACTCTGTGGTTCTGGTTTGTTTGAGGGATCCTATCCTGAGGTGACTTGAGCTAGCTGGATAGAATAGGATGGGATCTAGGGAAGGTAGGGCATGAGGGTTTTGCCCTTAAGGGGAAGCATCTATGCAGATGATGATTGTTGCTGTTCCACAATCTCTAGCTTTGGAGGGGAAGAAGACGGTGCAGACTGTAGGGGTAATTGTGTCTGTGTAGCAGGGGTGTTTTTGTCCATGTAAAGTACATTTATTTAGATGTTTGCTGTTATGTCCCTATCACCTCCTTTAGTGTGGGGGTACTTTGGTCATAATAGCTTGCCTAATTTATAAAAGGGTTGTGTGTGAGGATTGGCCCTGTTCTGTTGGCCATTCTCTTTCTCTCCCACATTGTGCGCGGCTCTCCTCTTGTCATCCCTCTCTCGGTATCCTTTAGTTTTCCCTACATGGTATCAGAGCAAGAGGAAATGTAGATGCTATGAAGGAGAGTTCGGGCTGTTCCTTGATGCCTTGCACTCTCTCTATCTCCTTCTCCAACTGCACTCTATTTAGGGTTCCGGTCATTCTTCTGGCCTTAGGACAGTTTTGTCTAGATTCCGAACAGGGGAATCTGGTTCTCTTGACGGGGCAAGATCAAGGGAGGTCTTCTCCTTGCTGCGGTTCATTCTTGGGGGTGTTTCACACTGTTTAACATGGAAAAATTTTCGGAATGTTCATTTGTTGAACATAAATGCACATTTATTAGCTATTTAAATGGCATGGGCATTTTTAATTCCGTGAATTGGGTTTATCAGACGATTTAGGGTTCAGGTACATGACATTTTCCCACAGACCGCAGCCAGTGTTTATTTTTTTTGAAAGTGGGTAGTACCACGAATATATTAAAAGAAAGGAAGAATGTACATGTATAGGCGGGTCAAAACCCCAAAAGAGCAACCTCCCAAAACATATACAACCAAACACACACCAAGAGAGTGTGATGCAATTAACCCCCCAAACAATCAAAAAGAGGAGAAACAAATGAATTCATATTAGAGAGAGTGCCCGCCTAGTCCTTAACTCTAGCCCAAACAAAATTAACAAGAGCATCCTCGGCACGCGACTCCCTCCTAAAGATATGATGGTTCCGCTCTCCGTACATTGTCCATAACGTGACATGGAGGATAAGCCACCAAATTGTCCTATCCGGCTTGAGTGACCAAGACTGATCCCACTCCTGAAGCAAGCGACGAACCTCCCTCTGCAGGTATATGATGCAGCTGGTCCTCTGAGATCCATTCCCCCTAAGAGTACGAGCAACTGACAAAAAGGTGATCGAGGGACTCATTCTCAGCGTCGCAAAGACATCAATCAAATCCGACAAGAAACGAGACAGCCTGTCCTTGGTGGGGAGCCCCCCATGGGTGATCCTCCAAATCAAAAGTTTGACTTTGAGAGGGCTCTTTGATTTCCACACCTACTTATGAAAGCCATGGTGCAGACCTCCATCAGAAATAACGGCATAAGTTTACTTGACTCTGAAGATGCCATTTTTCTCCCACCTCCAAATCCATTCATCCTCACCTCGCCGAGGATGGAGGGGGAGGAGAAAGGAAAGAAGGCCCTGAAGTTGCCCCAACTCGTCCTGAGTGAAGTCACGCCTGAAGGTTGGTGCCCAGGAGCCACTCGGGATGTGTTGATCGAAGGCCTGAGCCACAGTGGCAAGAGGCACCTCCGTTACATCGGCATAAAGTTCGAATACCCTAGATTAATCGTCAAAGATATATTTTAAGCCTCTATAATATCTGTTGTGATATTGTGAGTTTTGTCTGATGGATATGCTCTTGATGATCGCCCATTAGAGATACATACTTTTGCAAGAAGCTTGAAGAGTTTTCATTTTTTGAATATATGTAATTTGAATTACAATCGGTCTTTTGAGATATTTACATTTGGTCTCGATTATGTAATCAGATCTTTGAGTTTACGTCTGGTCACATTCCGATCGTTGGATGAGCTTCTGCTTACACTT
The DNA here is from genome assembly GCA_022559845.1 of Amorphophallus konjac. Lineage (NCBI taxonomy): Eukaryota > Viridiplantae > Streptophyta > Magnoliopsida > Alismatales > Araceae > Amorphophallus > Amorphophallus konjac. The sequence goes on from CM040119.1 coordinate 358,243,321, forward strand.
GGATCTCTGTATTTGCTTCTGTCGACGATCAGATTATTCAATTGACTTCCATCTATGATCGGACTATTGAATTTACTTTTGGTCACAAGCGAACCGTTGAATTATTTCTGTCCTCAATCAGACGACTGGATTTGCTCTTGGCCACGTTCAAACCGTTGAATTTGCTCATGGTTACGATCTAACCATTGAATTTGAATTTCATCGACATCAAACCCTTTTTGGGTATTTCTATAATTTCCGACCCTTTATGGGTATCTTTGCAATTTTTGACCCTTCAAATTTTTTGACTCTTCTTGAGTATTTATGTAGTTTTTTGATCCTTGGATATATTTGCAATTGTTGACCATTTTTAGGTACTTTTACAGTTTTTGACATTCTGGATATTCTTGCAGGTTTTAACCCTTGCTGGGTATTTCTACAGTTTTCTGGTTCTCCTAGACTTGTCTGTCATCTCTTGACTTTTAGAATATATCTGTAATTTCTTGATTCCTTGGACATCGTTGTCATTTCTTGACTGTCCGGGATGCTCATGTCATTTTATGACTCTCCAAGACATTTCGATCATTCTTTGACTTTTCGGGATATTCCCATCATTTATTGACATTCTGGGATATTTTTGTCTTTTATTGACATTCCGGGATATTTTTGTCTTTTATTGACATTCTAGGATAGCCCTGTCATTTCTTGACTTTCTAGGGCATTCCTGTCATTTCTTGATATTCTAGAGTATTTTATCATTTCTTGACATTTTGGGGCACGATTATAGTTTTCCGGTTTTCATGGACTTGTGTCATTTCTTGCTTCCTAGGGTATGTTTGTAATTTTTTTGACTGACTTGAATGTTTTTATCATTTGTTGACTTTCAAGGACATTTCTATCATTTTTGACATTTCGGGGTATTTTTATCATTTGTTGACTTCCCAGGGTATATTTGTAATTTTTCTAGATTTCATACATTCCTATCATTTCTTGACTGTCTAGGGTTTATTTGCAATTCCTAGATTTCCCTGGGTTTATCTACCATTTCTTTGTTTTCCAAGTCTATTTGTAATTTTAAGATTTTTCTAGGCTTATATGTCATTTTCTGACTTTTCATGATTTATTTGTAATTTTTCGCCAACATGAGTATTCACGTAATTTTCATGAGCATCAGGGTTCTTTGATTCGACAATTCCTGTCAGTCTTAAGCAAAGTTCAAGCGAGCGCACACTATTTTAGGGAAGTGGCATGGTCTCGTTCCATTGAGTCGTGCAGGAGACGTGACCTTGGACAAGGGTATTTTTTGGAAACTTTGGGGCAGAACATGAGCTTTGTGTAATTTCTACAAAATTTTGGGTTCTTATGTAATTTCTGGACGGGCCAGGGTTTATTTGCAATTTGCGAGAATCTCGGGGATTTTGATAATTTCTGAACTCGGGGTATTTTGGTAATTTCTGAACTCCAGGGGCATTTTGATAATTTCTGGAATGTTCATGTGTATTTTGATAATTTCTGTATGACACGAGTATTTGTGTAATTTTGAGACTACATAGAGGTTTTTCTATAATTTTTGGATAGACCAGGATATTTTTGAATTTCTAGATTGAACAGGGACTTTTATATAATTCTAGATAGGTCAGAGATATTTTCGTAATATCTGGACTGAATGAGGGTTTATGTAATTTTAACATAAGGCACAAGTCCTTCCTGTCCTTAGTAGAGGCGCACACAAGGCAAAAACACTTAGGAGATTGTTTCTTCTTCTTGAGCTTCCATGGGCTACAGTCCATCTCCATGCGTCCGTCAGCGCACCGCCGCGGATTGACCTGCGCGGTCAGGTCGCAGGGATCAAGGGGGAGACCCCCTTGCCCGGGGGGGGGGGGGTGTTTTGGGCGACGGAGCCTCCCAAAAGAAAAATTACGATATGATCCCTCTCAAAGAAATGGTATAAGGGGGCATAGCCACAGGGGCATCTATGCATATCCAAGGGAATATTTGCAACACACCCTTGTTGAGCTTCAAAAATAACATTAGACACAAAAAACTAGCAGATTGCTTCTCCCCCGCCCGTTTCCATGGGATTCCATCTTTCCCAAATGAGGACCCCTAGGGAGGTATTTGTAGACCAAAGATACTTAATCGGGCCAGGTGATGGGTTTTAGGGCTTAATCGGGCTGGATAGGCTCCCTTGGGAGCTTACCCGGGCCGGGTGAGCACCCACGGGTGGCCTCCCCAGCCCGGACAAGCCGTAAGGTTTCTTCTGGGCACGGAGAAGGCCGCTGAGGGCTTGTCCGGTCCGTACAAGATTGCACAAGCACCGCCCAGGCCGGATTGGCTGCGACTGGCTTGTCCGGGTCTGATAGGCCTCTCGTAGAGCCTAATCCGGCCCAGACAAAGCCGCACGAGCCTGTCTGGTCTGGGTGGGCTTCCACAGGAGCTTACCCAGGCCAGGTGACCCCTATGAGGGCAGATCCCCCCCATTTCTTGTCAAAATTATTTGGGCTCCAACACCCGTTGGAGCTTACTCGGGTCGGGTGACCCCTATGAGAGCAGATGCCCCTATTTTTTGTTTTCTTTCAAAATTTTTGGTCTCCAACACACACTTAGCCGAAGGTTTGGGAGTTGTGAACCCCCATTCCGCGACTCCCGTATTTTTTGCTGTTGCAGTGGGTCTTTCCTCTTTGCCTAGGTGTAGGGAGTCACCTACACCCTCTTTTCTCTTCTTCCTGTTGTCGTTGCTGACCATGTCTTCTTCTACGAGCAGTGGAATCTCCAATCCTGTCTTCAACAATCACGGTGCTTCCGCTCCGGAGGTTCTGTCTTCCATGACAAAACCTCAGACCCTTCTGTGATAGAGAATTTCTCACTCTAGATGACTTATGTAAAATTAACGGAGGCCAACTTCCATCTTTGGTCTGCCTCTGCTCCTATCTTTCTTGGTGGTCATGGTAAGTCTAGTTATATTGATGGCCTACTGAAGGAGACACGACTTGCTGATCCCTCACATAATGGGATCTACACAATAACTTGGTGATGGGATGGATTTGAACTTTGTGAGTCTAGAGAGTCAGCAATTGATCATGATGAGAAGGACGACAAAACAAATGTGGGTTCTCCTAGAGCAGATGTATGGACAACACACCAGGACACCTTCCATATTCATGAGCTTACTACTGATATTTAGGACCTTGAACAAGTGAATCTGACGGTAACTACTTTGGCCATCTGAAAAATAAGTGGGTGGAGCTAGATTACTATTCCGTCTATTAGTGGTACAAAACCGATGATCATAAACAACACCTACAGCATATCAACGCATCAAGATCTTTAACTTTCTAGCAGGTCTTAACTGTGAGCTTGACGCTCTACGGGGTCAAATTCTTAGTGTAGATCCTCTTCCTTTGAGCAAGTCTATTACACGGTTCTGAATGAAGAAGGGTGTAAAAAAGTCATGAATGGGTGCATTGCTCCAGCTGGTGGATGCGAAGTAGGTGAGTTCTTTGTGCTCGTTACTACCTCTACTAAGTCTGGTAAAGTTGGTCAGGGCTCTGATAAGGATAAACCGAAGGGTGGAGGGCGTTGCACACTCTATGGGAAGGACAAGCACAATGTGGATGGTTGTTAGGACCTCTATCCAGACAAGAAGCCTCAGAAATTCTAGCACAAATGGTAGGCAACCCGACAAAGGGGATGTTGCTGTTGTACTGTCTGTGGACAGCTCTCCATTCTCTACTTTAGAAGGTGCCTAGCTTCTCCCCAAGTGTCTGCTCCTCTGCCGATATTAGCCATCTTCAGGGGATTTTTTTACTTCGCTTCTACCTCTCCATCTTACTTTCATTGTTCCCCGTACTCCTTGGGTCATTGATTTATGGGCTACAGATCACATGATTGGTATTTCTACTTATTTTTGGTCCTATTTTTTAGGTTTTGAATTGGACAAGGTTACTATTGCTGACGGTGCCTATGCCACTGTGGCTGGTAAAGGTGCTGCCCCGTTAACGAGACCTTGGTCTTGTCCTCTGTTCTTCCTGCCTGTTCTTGCTTTTCCCATTAATCTTCTTTCCATTAGTAGCATCACAAAATCCATAACAGGGATTATAAATGTACCCCCATAATGGGAACTATATAGCCCCCATAATGGGAACTATCCTTAATTTGGTTGTCAAAAGGTCACAGCAATATTCATTCACTCATCCCTACACTTTTCAACACTGACGTTAGCTGTAGAGGCTTAGGATCCTATCATAGTAACCAACACTTTTCTTGTGAATGACAATGGACATCCTAAATTAATGTCTTAAGTACCCTGAAAGCTGATGTGGAACTTCCCATCTATCAAATAGTTTATTATCTAAGATAATGTTACAAGTACATTGTGGAGAAAGCTTGACTTACGGTTTCAATTAAAAGGACAGGCTTAGATCTTTCACCACTTTTGTTCAATTTGATATTTGTAATACACTATTTAAATGATGGAATTTTGCATCATGACAAGGATTCATGAACTACGGTATGCAGATCCATAATCACATATTGAAATCTGTCCTATAGGCAGCACCAATTAGATCCTTCTTTCACAATCTCAAATTCAAACCTGCCGTATAGGCATAGTCATTTGAGTCCCAAGTTTACACATAGAAAAGAATTTGAAAACATGCCATCCAGTTTTCTCTTCTAATGTCTCTTGAGAGCCATTTGTCACTTGAGACAACACACTAAAACAGGGAGTAACATCATCATTTTCAAGTTCTGCCTCTCCAATAAATAGAAGACTTGACATGGACAGATATAGATTAATGACATGAAAGAATGTACATTTTGTGTCTTAGTTAAAAAAGAAGAAAGAAAAAGCTTTCAGTCAATTTCTATACTGTAGGCAACAGATATTTACCCTCACTAAAGCATATGAGTGTGCTTCGTACAGGAGCCCCTTCTATTTGGGGGAGAGCTTTTGTATATAGGAGAAAAAGGAAAACCTTTTGTACGTGGGATGATCTATTTTGGGGGGTGAGCCTTTTGGCTTTGCTTTTCTTTATAGCTGTACTTTATTTTATTTTACATTCAATGAATATGTTGTGTTATTGACTTTGAAAAAAAGTGTCAAGGTTTGGTAGTTTGTTCAATATTTCATTTATCCTCTTTTATATTTAACATGAATTTTAGATGATCATAGTTTACTCCATCCGTATATGTGTGATAAATCCACATCTACATACTTCTTATGCCCTTATGTCTTGTTTTGAAACTTCATTGTGCCTGATATGCATTTCCTTGTTGACACAAACACCTAGGTTTGTGCCCCATAAATCACAAATATTGTAACTTTTAATTGAAAGCCATTCTCTTTTAGGCCGTTCATTTTTTTTCCTCCAACAGTTTCAAGGTTTGAAATGTCCATTTGCTGTTATTCCACATCCCTTTTTTTTCTTATGGGGTTCTTTTGCTTACATAATGCACTGCCGGTTTATCCAGGTAATTGAACTAGGTTTGATGACACCAGAAGAATATGATGAAGCAAGCAGCAAGGCTTTAAGGTTATTTGCATATGGGCAGGTATCTATTAGATATCTCTTACTTCACCACCCCTTATTTTCATCAGCACTTGCATCCACAAATTGCCAATATCTAGGTAGAGCATATGCTATGGGACCATTGTAGCTTTCCGGTAGGGCCCCTTTGGGAAGCAGACATATGATGGTGCTCGAAAATCATACATCCTTTGTATGATTGAGCTGAAAGAATATATATGATGATGTTGCCAAACTGCATTTGTTAAGAGTCTTTACTCTAGATTTCCAGTGATCCAGCAATTAATTAGTGGTACATTGAGCTCAGAACCAAGTGACATGTTCATTGTTTGGATGATCGTCATTCTTTGCCTGTATAATCAACATCATGTGATTAGTACTAGACCTGAGAGTTAAACAAAATGAATGTCATAATACATGTTTGTATGGTGTTAATAAAGATTTACAGGCAGCAACTCATTGAGAATTTCATTTGGATGGTTCAGAAGTCTTTTGTCTTAAGTTTTATACATGGTGAGTTGGTGACCGGCCACAATTTATTGAATAGTTTAAAAAAAGAAAAGGCACAAAGAACTAGAAGACCCCAGTACAAGTTACATCAAAAGGGTATGACTTCACCAAGATGGTAAAGTCACCCTGAGGGCAGAGTTTGAAGAGATCCTTGCAAGGGAGGAGATATATTGGAAGCAGAGGTCGAGGGAGAGATGAGTCAAAGAAGGTGATAGGAACACTGCTGTTGCACCCGCATTTATTTCAGAAATTTTTGAAGTATTACCCTCGTTTCAGTGAGGTCTTTTATTCGGCATATTGCCGCCCTATGAAGTATTCCATATGGGATTTTATGTTTGGCGTATCGCCATCCCACGGGACATTTCCCTATTGTAGGGCTTCATAGCCCACGTATTCCTACGAAATATAAACCCTCGTATTGATCGAGGTCAATATGCGACGTATCGTCGTACCCGGCGTATCGTCGTTCCGTGGAATATTACTACGCGGGATTCAACATTCGGTGTATCGCCGTCCCGCAAGATGCTTCCACACTTCGGAGCGTCAGAGCCCGTACACTTCTACAAACTATGGACCCCTCGCAGCAAACAAGGCAGTCTGGAGCCGGGTCAAACCCACCGTGATTGTCAGGATCGCATGGTCCCGGGAAGAAAATCAAAGGGATGGAATTTCCCTTCTCCGAGCATACAATTATGTACGAGAGAAGGCGCCTACAAGAAAAAAGAGTGCAAAAGGGGCGTCTATGCACCTCAAACGGAGCCTAGCACGCGTGTACCACGCTGTCCCAACAAGCATGGATCTCCCTCTTGTGGCCTACGGCGCGAGGAAGACAACAACGAACAAAAGGAGGCGCTTTTCCTTCTCCACACGGGGCCGCTGCGCAGAAAACGACAAGAGAAGGCGGCGGGAGGCCTTTTTTATTAGAAAAATCCCTGGAGCAGACCAGTGCGGGGCAGGGGAGACCCGTACGGGGTCGGACCACCCCGTGTGGGTGCGCGCGTAGGCGGGCAGGGCCCGCCCGGGGTCGCGCGGCCCCGGGAGGGACCCACCCGGGGTCGCCGACCCCGGGTGGACCTGCCCGGGGTCAGCCGACCCCGGGTAGGTCCCGCGACCCCGGGGCGTCCCATTCCCGCGCGGGGGGAAAAAAAGAAGAAAAAAGGGGGGGGAGGACTTCCCTGGGGTCATTTTCACCCCATTCAACATGTACGGGTCCAAACGACCCCGGGGAGGTTCCTACTTCTATAAATAGACCCCCAGGGTCCAAAAGGAGGGACATCGAGATCTAGACACAGAGAGAGCTACGATCTACACACAGACTACAACCTGTGGAGCATTGCCTTGGAGTTTGTTCGTTGTTTTGACCCGCAAGGGATAAGTCCCCGGGTCTTGTATATATGTCCCTATGAGGGTATATTTGTAATTTTGCCTCTCAGTGGGCCGTGTTGTAAGTTTCTAAGTCCCGGGACGACTATGTCATACAATTCTGCCCCAATAATGGGAGAATTGCGTAAATGTCCTCCTCGAGATCCGAGAAATAGAAAAGTCATGTTCTTTGCAGTTATACCCTGCAACTTTTGTAATTGGGGCTACGCCCCTACTTCTCGCATTAGTGCGGATTTTTGTACAGTCGACAACACGCCGACAACCCTTGTATTCATTCGGACTATAAAAGCACTTAGCATGTTTTATGTATGTCCTCGGGGGAAAATTATAAGAAAATCTCCGGTTTTCACAAAATTGCATATATATCCCTCCTTTGGCCAAGTTGACAGTTATGTGTCTTCTACGAAGTCCCTTGTCATTCCTTTGGTCCGAAATGCTGTCAGCTCAGTCCGACACTCAGATGTCACCCCAACCCTAGGTCTGTGTAGGGTATGACAAAATTACCAAAATACCCATGCGACCTAAAAACGGCCTACCAGCCCCCGTAACCCTCCAGAAAGAGCCTCAGCGCCTTGGGAATTCAGGAATCCGGTCCTACTTCCGTTCCAGCTCATAAATTTCAGAAGTGCCCCTGGTCTGGTAAAATTACCAAAATACCTCTGAGGTGGTAAAATTACCGCAATACCCTCGGGGTCCAGAAAAACTCCCCTTTACTTCAAAAATGCCTATGACTTCCGCATATTTGCGCTTCTATTCCTAAATCTTAGGATTTTGTTCAGACCTAACCCTAATTCAATTGTTTCTGTTGGTCGGTGGTGAGTGAGTGGACATCGTGAACTCTTCAAGAGAGTTTGTCCTCAACATCAGAACCCCCATAGAAGACTTTTGGGGTTTCTTTGACAGTCAAACAAAGGTGTTCGGACGTTACGCCGATGTAAATCAACACTGACTACGGTCAGTGGGGAGAGGTCCATCACTCGAACCCAAATCGTCTGATACGATGCGCACCCATAGAATCACCCTCTATACCTGGGGGGGGATGTTTCTTTTCAAAAAGAACAAAATCTATATCTTTATATACGATAAAAATCGATTAGATTTTTCCGTGTCTCACAACTGCATATTTTCAGTGCATTGTATTTGGGAGAAGAAGAGTTAATTTGCAGGGGTTCCATTGTGCCTTTTCGACCCCGTCTCCTCTAGAAGCTCTGTCGGCGATCCTCTTCTCCCTCAGTGGGGTGGACTTCATTGTTAGGGTCACCACTGGGGAGATGGTGACGGAGGAGCGATGGCGGCGACAAATGCAACTAGGGCAACCGTCACCCAAGTCGAGGTGGAAGATGACTTAGGGGTGGGTGGTTTGAATTCAAACTGGCCCGCCTTCTGCATTGGGCTATATGTGAATGGGCCGCATGCGAATGAGTCGGCTGATGACAGGGGCGGGCATAGGATGATCGGGCCATTTCACTCGGCCCACTGTGGCCTCTTGTAGTGGGACCCGGGGGTGTACTCGGTAGCTTGTCAACTTACCTGAATCCGGGAAGGGCGGGACTACCGGGCCGACTGGGCCCACTATGGGTCATCCCCCTCACCCGAATATGGGGGTCTTCTAGGGAAGCTCTACGGCGGCCACCTTTGGTGCACACCCCCACCTCGCTTGCCAGGAGAAGCAACCTTTGCCGGTGAACCCCCGCGGTGACGTCCATGTCGGTCGGTAAGCCTCCCAACTGCGCTTGCCAGGAGGATAGATGGCAGTAGTCTTCTTCGAAGTCCCCCCAACCAAAGCTTCCCTAGTGAAGCCTCTGGCGGGGATCCGAGTCCTTCTATGTTCGCCCCCATGTTGGGAGGAGGCCTACTGAAGACTCCATAGGGAGAGCTGGAAGGGACCGGAGACTATTTGAGCTTCGAGGAGCTTGTTGAATGTGGGCACCGATTGACTCGGAAGCCGATTTCTTCTCTATTCCCGCTTGCCGTCAAAGGTGACCGGATGCAAGGTGGTCGGGAGGATCTTCCGTTGAGTTCGGGGAAGGTAGCTGAACAGGTGGACCTCTCTCCGATGGTGACGAACAGAAGGTGTCTCTGTAAGTAGCAGGAAGTGATGCTCTTGCTTTTGTCAAGTTCTGGAGGAATAATAGCAAGTTCAGAGCCTCCTGACCAATAGGCTCATATGGTCGTTTGGGGGGATGTAGCGTTTGGAGTAGAGACTCTTAATGGCTATGATGATGGCGAGGAGACAACCTCTAAAGGGGACGAAGCCATCCCAGTGACACTGGGAGAGGATGCAGTGTGGATTGGAGGGCAAAGTGAGGGAGAGGGACTACCGGATAGGGGAAGTTTGGGGAGGGAAGAGATGAAGGAGATGGTAGGGGTGGTGGAGGGGATAATGGAGGCTCATGTGAGGAAGCTGGCGGATAAGGTGGGTATTTCCTTTGAGAGGTTAGATAAGGATGTGAAAGGGGTGTTCAGAAGATGTAAGAAGAGGTGGTGCGTACAGATGGCGAGGGAGGCTAAGGGTGGGAAGTCTCACAAGAGGTAGTCTAGGGAGTGTGATGGGGGAGGGGAGGAGAGGACTAGGTTGTAGGAGGTGGGGAGTTGGGAAGTCCCTTTGATTTCATGAGGATTGTCTAGGGGGTTTGTTGTGTGTGGGGGGGGGGGGGGATAAGAGAAGGGCCATGAAGGAGGTGACGAGAAGATGTAAGATTGATATATTGTGCTTGCAGGAATCCAAATGTGAATGAGATGGGGGGTCTATCATGAGGGAGATTGGGGGTACCCGCCTAGCTAAGGGGGTAGCCTCCTCGGCGAAGGACCGATCCAGGGGTATCATGATCCTCTGGAATCCTTTTGAGGTGGAGAAGGTGGAACAAGATAGATTAGTCAAGGGCCATCTCTTTACATTTCGGAGTGTAAAGGATGGCTTCTCTTTTGACTTATCAAGGGTGTATGGCCCCAGACTAGAGAGGGAAGAGGATGCTATGAGAAGAATTGTTCATGTATCACCATAGTTCATGACGACCTTAGTGTGTAGGTGGAGATTTTAATGCTATTGTAGCACCATGAGAGCAAGGTTGCAATACCGGTACTGGTCAGGGCCAGTACCGATACCAGTACTGGCACATACCGCCCGGTATTGATAGGGTACTGGGCGGTTACCCACTTCCCCCCTCCGGTTCCTCCAAACCCCAGCCCACTTCCCTGCCTGGGGTCCGCTGACCTGACTACTAGAACCGGATCCGACTATTAAATAATAAACCCCTCCGATGGCCATTCGATACCCTTTCCCTCCCCTCCCGCCCGATGCCTCTAGGGTTTGGGACTTGGAGTTCTCTGCCAGCCGTTTGTCCATTGCCACCGTCGCCGCCGTCATCGTCTTCCACCGAGGTTCGTCTTTCTCTCTGCCCCCCTCCTTCCCTCTCTCCTTCCCTCTCAAATGGAGGTCCGGCGGCTGACTGGTGGTGGACCTGGTGGTGCCGTTGCTTGCGGGAGGGGGGGCCTACGAAGGAGGAGGGTGAAGGCTCAAGGCTTCGATCAGTTCATTTTTTATTTTTTAAATTTTTTAAATGGTACCGACTAGTACCTGTATAAAATAGGCGGAACCGGACCGGCCAAGGCTGGTACCTGTACAAACCGGCTTGGTACGGCGGTATTGAATACCTTGCATGGGAGAGGATGGGGATGCACTCTCCGACCGGGGAGATGGAGGACTTCACCGATTTTATAGAGGCAGCCGCTTTGATTTATGTGGGCATGGCTAATACTCAGTACACTTAGTCTAACTTGAGGGCAGACTCTACATACTCTAGGCTAGATAGGTTTCTGGTCTCAATAGATTGGGAAGATCATTTTCCATTTGTGCAGGTGCCATCTCTGCCTAGACCAGTATCGGGACCACAAACCCCTTACTGAAGACTAGCCGTCCTCATGTAAGGAGACATGGTTTCAGATTAGAGGGTTCGGGGAGACTGACTTCCTGGACATTGTCAGGAGGGCTTGGAGTATGCATAGGTGTGAGACATCAACTATGGCTAGGTTGGTGGGCAAAATGATGTAGGTGGCATAGTCTCTCATGGCATGGGGAGCAAGTAAAACTTTACCCGGCATAATAGCGAAGTGTTGGACCTTACAACAGTTATAGGGATTGGATAGCTTGGAAGAGGCAGGGTTGATGGATGATGTAGACAGGAGTCTCAGGGACAACTTGAGGGCAGAGTTCAAAGAGATCCTTACGAGGGAGGAGATCTATTGGAAGCAGAGTTTGAGGGAGAGACGTGTCAAAGAAGGTGACATGAACACTACATATTTTCGGCGCATTGCATCTGGGAGAAGAAGTGTTAATTCCATCGCATGTATTAGAATAGGAGAGTAGCTATTCACTAGGGATGAGGAGATCAGGGGACAGATGAGGACATTCTTCTAAAGCCTTTTCACTGAGGACGACATTAGCAATCCAAGGATCGCTTCAGACCTCCTTCCTTGTCTTCCTCCAGAAGATAGGGAAGCTCTCTTCCTGCCTATGTTAGAGGAGGCTCATCAGGTTGTCTTTTCCCTAGCAGGTGATAGGGTGCTGGGAGCAGATGGTTTCTCAATGGCTTTTTTTTTCCTCCAAAAGTGTTAGGAAATTATCAAAAGTGATTTGTTGTGTACTATGAAGGAATTTCAAGAGGGAAGGGGTCACTTGAGGGGAATTAATAAAACTCTTGTGGTCCTCATCCCATGAAAGCAAGGGGCACAATGTTTTCGAGACTTCAGGTCCATCAGTATTTTGAATGACACTTATAAGATCATCACCAAGTTGTTGACAAGAAGAATGGAGAGGGTTATGGGTAGAATGGTCATTGGCTTTCAGGGGCCCTTCATCAGTGGTAGGCATATTCAAGATAACTTCCTAGTGGCTTATGAGTGTCTTTATGATATGAAGATACAGAAGAAGGAGTGGTTCTCAAGCTTGATTTCAAAAAAGCATATGACAAGGTCAACTGGCGGTGCTCGCTCGATGTCATGGGCAGGATGGGATTTGGTGATATATGGATTGCTTGGATTCGTGTCTGCATCTCATCTGCATCTTTTGCAATTCTGGTTAATGGGAAGCATGCCACATATTTTCGTAGTGGTAGAGGGCTTCGACAGGGAGATCCCATGTCCTCTTTACTCTTTGTTCTAGTGGCTTACATCCTTAGTAGGATGTGTCTGAGAGCAGAGCTTGTAGGGTTGATCAGAGATTTCCACTCTGGCTCAGGTGGGACCACCATCACTCATTTGCAATATCCGAATGACACCATTTTGTTCCTAGCAGGGGATGAGTCCTAGCTTTTTTTGGCCAGATTGATGTTAGAGTTGCTGGAGGAGGTCAGTGGTCTCAAGGTGAATTTCAGCAAGAGCCTTGTGGTGGATGTCAACACGGAGGGGGGAGTACTTGAGAGGGCGGCATTTATCATGGGTTACTAAACAAGAGTATTCCCCCTTTACTATTTGAACTCCCGCTATCTCAAGGGGGTCTCTATTGCAGTGATTGGAACCCTATAGTGTGGAGATATGAGTCTAGACTTGCAGGTTGGAAGGCCAGGCTCCTCTCCTACGGAGGGAGATTGATGCTTTGCAGATTAGTGTTAGACGGTTTCCCCATATATTTTCTGTCTATTTTCCGGATCCCAAAGACGGTTGCTAAAAAGTTTGACTCTATTCCGATGAGGTTCTTTTGACAAGGTAGTGTTGAGAGATGCAGGGGTGGCATGATATATCTTGGGGCAGGGTATGCAAATGTATGGACATGGGAGGTGTCGGCATCAAAAATATTAGAGATTTCGATTTAGCTCTTCTGTGCAAATGGTTGTGGAAGCTGGGGGCAGGAGATGGCAATCTATGGGCTCAAGTCATCACGTAGAGGTACTATGGTAGAGCAAGGGTTTGGGACCTAACACGACGTCTCAGCATAATATCTCACCCATCTAGAGAGGTATCTTGACGGGCAGGGACTTCATGATTTCTAGTGTCCGGGCCCATCTGGGTAGGGGGAATAAATGCTTATTTTGGGAAAACAGATGGTGTGGTGATTTCATCCTGGAGGAGTCTTACCCAAGGCTTTTCACTATTGTTGCAACTCCCATGGCCCTAGTATCTCAATCTTTTGATTTTCAACTATCAGGGGGGACGTGGTCAGCAACATTCAGGCGGAATCTCACACCAGAGGAGTTGGACCACCTAGAGGGTTTGCTTACCTTCCTTCTTGATTTTGTTTCAAAGGCAAAGAGAGGATCGATGGTGCTGGAGGTGGGAGAAGGAAGACTACTTCTCAGTTAGGTCAACTTACTCTTGCATATCCGACGGAGGGTTGCGACATAGCCTCGCTTCACAAATTTGGACTCCCAGGAGTCTCCTGAAGGCGAAGCTACTCATCTGGAGGATTTCTCATGGTAGGCTGCCTACCTGTGATAGGATTGCTCCATTCCTTCAGGACACCGCCTACCTACGGTGTGCTGCTTGTGTGGGGAAGAGGATGAGACGTTGAATAATCTCTTCGCAGGTTGTTCCTTCTCATGGGAGGTGTAGACTAAAGTTACAAGGAGGACTCCATTCAAACATAGACGTGCAAGGGAAGATCTTTTGATTGGTCTTTGGCACAGGAAGTGATATCTTAATGGGGACCGAGTTGTATGGTGGCTGATCTTATGGGGTGAAAGGAACAGTAGATCTTTCAAAAATGAAGCTAGAGTTGTGGATAGAGTGGTTTCTTTTATTTGTGAGAGTGAGAGAGTGTGTGGAGCTACTTTGTAATGTCAATGCCCACAATTCTTCCATTTTTGGTTCCTTGGGGTGCCGACCACTCCGTCTTGGTGTGAAAAGCCTCTTTTGTAAAGGGATTTTTGAGATCTCAATGTACACTTGTATATCCCACTTTTCCTTTAATACAATAGTGGTACTACTCACTTTCAAAGAAAAAGAAAGATAAAACCCCCCAAGAATTCTCCTAGAGGTCCATGTTTAATTAACCTGTGTCTTCCATTTACATAATTTGCCAATCAAGACAAACTCTTCTACTCTGTTGCCTGAGTTAGTAAACATGCATTCGTTGATGAAATGAATACATCCTCTAATAATTGCAGCAAGATTCTTGAAGTTATCTTTGAAAATTCTTCTGCTTATGTCTTTCCAAATAACCCATAGGACTGCTTCTAAACAAGGCTTCCAAATGTCCTTGGTTGATCTTCGTTTAAGTTGTCACCAGAAAAAGAGAGGAGTGTAGGCTAGGCCAAACACATTCATTTTTTTCTTGTTTATTTATCTCAAGAAGGGGATGACTACTGATATCAAGTGAAGAAACCAAACACGATATTTTTCTAATTTGAATTTTGGTCCTGTGTTTTCCCTGCAAATTTTCAGGATATGGAAGATGAAATTTAAAGTATTGTTGTCTATGAACTTTACCTTTATGTAGCCAGGAAGTATGCATGAATCTGATGGTACAAAACTATGTTACTACACTTTTCTTTGATTGATTAACAAACAAAATCTGATGTATATCCAGTCATCTGTTACTTGATAATGGTCTGTTATTTGCAGAAAGTTGCACTGGAGAATGGCCTTCTGTTGGTTGATACTAAATATGAATTTGGGAAGGGAGCTGATGGGAAAATTCTATTAATTGATGAGGTCAGGCACTGATAAATGTGGAAGTGTAACTTTGGTGCTGGTCTTTATTATTCTCTGTAGAACATTTTTTTTCTTCATTGGAAAGCATTCTACTCTTTTTTCTTTGTCCATATAATGCAGAAAACCATGAGACCCTTCTTTGTCTATGCTCCCTATGGTACCCTGATTATGAATAATCTTCATTCAATTGAAGTATTATTTTACTTGGTAGCACATACTATTTAAAAATCACAAAATATGAAGTTCTGTATTGCAATGTGACATGGTTCATACTAACAACTGCTAAAGGAGTGTTATCTTCGTGCTTTATAGTTAACTATGATATTGTTACATTAGTTTTGTATGGTTTAGACAACCGTAAAGGAAAGAGTGATTCAAAAGAAGATAGAAAGTAAACAAACATAAGGTTAAACAATTGTACTAGTTAGGAAACTGCTATATGGCCTTGAAACGTGGGTCCCAAAGTTAACCAGGTTGCCGAATCAAGTAAACTTGCTTTAGATCATGCCCATCAAGGGAAAGCTGGCCCAAGCATAAAGTAGGCCAATAAAATGTTTTCTTTAATTTAATGAGAAACTAAAGTAAAGAAAACAAAATGCTTAAAATAAGAAATAAGTCAAAATAAAATTATGACTTGAAGTGTGAATGATGTAGCAGTAATTGAATAATTTGATGTCACAATAAGTGAGATTCTAACTGTGTAAACTAGGCCAGAACTGGTCTGGTTCCAGTAGCTGGTTTTTGGCTAGAACTAGTCAGTTTTAGCCAAAACCGGCCTTGGAACCAGAACCAGAACCAGAACCAAAACCCAAGATTTTAAAAAATGGTTTCAGGAACTGAACTGGTCCATGTTGGTTCCAGTTCTGGTTCCCATGCCTATTTTGGCCAAAATTGCCATTTCTGGCTGAAAACCAGGCCACTGAAACTGGATCACTCTTGGTGGGTTCTGGTCCAGTTCATCTGGTCTCAGTCGAAACTGGCTAGTTTTTTAGACCTTGATTCAAGGCGACCTGGATGTGAAAAATGATTTTTTGAATGGTGCTCTCCAAGAGGAAAGTCTATATGCAGCAGCCCCCAGGGTTTGCTACAAGGGGGAGAGTGTGATGTCTGAAAAAAGGCATTATATGGACTGAAATAGTCCCCTCGTTTTTGGTTTGAGAGGTTTTGTGCTGCCATGGTTCCGTTTTGGATGTTGTTAAGGCAATTCTGATTAGACACTGTTCATGAAGTGGCAGGATGGGAAGATGGTGGTGCTTCCTGTATATGTTGATGATATGATCATTTCAGGTGATCATACTTCAGAAATCAACAAACTTAAGGACTTAACGAGAGAATTCACCATCAACACATTATGCTAGGAGTTACACTATGAAGGACCCAGACATCCAAAAAGCCCGATGGCACTACGAAGTCACAACATGGGCTGGTATAGTTTTTGTGACACCTCAAGGGGGTATTCTACATAAATCATGCGCTCTCATGAAGCCACTTGTAGAATATGAAGACTCGATAGTAGGGCTTCAAATGGCCCTAGATATGGGCATCAAGTGCATCAAAGTCTAGGGGGACTTGTGATTGTAATACAACAAGCTCTTGGCAATTTTAATGTCAGGAAGTCAGAGTTGATTCTTTACCATGCCGCTGTGATGAGGTTCAAAGAAAAATTCAATCTATTTAAGATAGGTCATGTTCCGAGAAGCCAGAATTCTCAAGCAAATGATCTGGTCAAATTGACTTCAGTCATGAAGCTCCTGCCTGAGAGGGAATTGGATATCACTGTCAAGCATAGAAGGTTTTTTCCAAGTATACTTGACTCAGAAAGTGACCTCACAGTTTATGAAGTCCATCCTTTGAAGGATAACAATATTGAAGAGGAGGAAGATTGGCGAACTCCCTTCATCAAGATAAAGAATGGCTGACTTTCTCCAAATCATGATAAAACGATCCAGTTAGTCCGCAGGGCAGCATCTTATGAGCTTAGAGATGGTACCTTCTTTAGGGTCGTCCATGAGAAAGATAACTTTATTCTTCTATGATGTCTTTCTCTAAGAGAAGCTAGAAGAATAATGCACGAGATCTATTCAGGACTATGTGCTTCCCATCAAGCGGGAACTAAAATGAAAAATAATATCATGCCTAAGGGCTTCTATTGACCGACTATGTTTGCAGACTGCGACCAATATGCTCGAACATGCCCCCAATGTCAAGCATTCGGCCCCATGCTTGGGAAACCTCCCAATTCATTACATCCTACAGTCCCCATGTGGTCATTTACAGAATGAGGAATGGATATCGTGAGTTCCTTTCCACCGTCTTCCCAGGGTCTTTGCTGCCACAAACTACTTCTCTCGATGGGCTAAGGCTATCCCTCTTGGAGAAGTACTTGGGGAAATTGAAGCCTGATTTGTGAGGAAACACATCATATATATGTTTGGCACTTCCAGTTGGATCATTTTAGATAATGAACCATTCAAAAACAAGGTCACATACCAACTGGTGATCAAATTCCATATTGATTGGAGAATGTCGTCTGTATACAATCCCCAAGCCAATGATTTGGCTGAGGCATTCAGCAAGACCCTTTGTAAACTCTTGCTCAAGATAGTCGTTGGGCGCAAACGAGATTAGGGTGAAAGGATACATGAACCCATTGGACGCATAGAATTATGTATAAAACTTCTACAGGATGTTCACCTTTTTCCCTAGTCTCTGAGGCAAAAGCTATGGTGCCGATAGAAATAAGCTTATATCCTACCGAGTGACGGTGCATTATGGATTGCAAGAACATAATCAAAATGAGATTGAAAGATGTCTTGAAGAGCTTTCCAACTTGGAAGGTGAAAGGTTGGCGGTTTATCAACACTTTCAAACATATCAAGCCCAGATGACACGAGCCTTTGATAAGATCGTGAAAGAAAGGGTCTTTAAGAAAGGTGTCCTTGTCATGGTTAAAGAAAGGAGGTGATGGCGGGCAAGCCCAAGGCTAAACTTGCCCCAATTGGCGTGGACCTTATGCGATTCGAAAAGTCTACGAATAAGGCACGTATATAGTTGTCGATTATAAAAGACATATTTCTTTTCGTCTTCTCAATGGGAAACATATGAAACTATATTACGCTCTCGGGCATGAATTTATACACAACCCATCCTGGGTAGACCACCATGCTGTCAAAACTTAGGTCCGGAGTTCAAAAAATAATAAATAAAAAAAGGGGGCCTTAAAAGTGAGGTGTCCCGACGGACTTAAGCATTCTACTCAGAGGTTGCTTAAGGATAATAAAATCAAAGAATCCTTGCTGAGGTGAAAATCCGAGAGGACCTTAGGCAAAAATGGGAAAACCTCATTGTGTGAAAATCCAAAAAGTAGCACATGCTACATCGCTCTGGTAATTACACCCCAAGGTGGTGGACCAAGTTTTTTTTAAAAAAAAATTGGAGGTGGGGCCCACCCTCTAACTTGACGTACACAGTATGCCCCCTCTCTAACTTGCCTTACATGGGAACCAAAAAATAAGAGAAAACAGGGTGTGTGAATAGTAAAAATTACTATTCACACCCCTCCTTTTTTTTGAGTTTTTTGGGGCTTTGGATGGGAACTTGCCGCGTATGACAAGTAAGAGGGAGGTGGGCCCCACCCCCTAAAATTTGCAAAAAAAAAACTTGGTGCATCACCCTGGGTGTAATTACCCTGGGCAGTGCAGCAAGTGTTACTCAAATTCAAAAGGGTACATAGACAGAAGTTAGGAGAAATTGGCTTCGGTGAAAACCCGAAAGGCAATCCAGATCAATCAATAATCTTAAAAAATTAAAATAAAAAATTCACAATCCAAAACCAATGGCCCCATGTCTTTTCATGGCCAAAAACCATTGTACTTAAAATCCTCATCCATGCTAGTTTCATACCTTTCATAGTCAGTAACTATCCAAATCCACACCCTTGGATTTATACCCTTCACGGCCAAAAAGAAATCAAGTTTGCTTGCGTTATTGGTCCCACCGTGATTATAAAAAAAAGAGAAACTGCATACACCCATAATTTGGTTCCATACCCCCAAGGTTAGAAATCACATATATTCATACTTCTAGTTCCATAACGTTTAAGGTCAGAAACCACATATATTCATACCCTTGGTTCCATACCATCCAAAGTCAGAAAGTACATACATATACCCTCTGGTTCCATACCCTCCAAGATCAAAAACCACATATACCCATACCTTTGTTTCCATATCCTCCAAGGTCAGAAATCGTTGATACTCGTTGGTTCTATACCCTCCAAGGTCAGAAACCACATATACCCATACCATTGGTTCTACACCCATTGACCCCACATCTTATTTATGGTCAAAGGTCAACGAAAGTTAAAATTCCTTTTGTGTGTGTGTATATATATATATATAGGGAAATGATCAAGTAGGGACGTCCGCACTGTAATTACACTGCGAATGTCCTTCTTTGATCAAATTAAGGTGTGTTTCTTTTTTTAAAATATTTTAATTTTTTTAGGTGGGACCTGAGGTCTCCTAACTTGGTGTCGGGGCCAAGTCACCTACTCGAGATGCATGGCAAGAAAAAAAAACGGTTACAAATAGTGATTACTATTCACATTTTTGTTTACATGAATACTAATTACTATTCACATCTGTTTTCCTTTTTCTTGCCGTGCACTCTAAGTAGGTGACTTGACCCTCACTTCAAATTAAGAGATCTTGGGCCCCACTCATTTTTTTAAAAATTTAAAAAAACTCTACGAAATGGTGCTAAAGGGAGACGTTCACATTGTAATTATAATGTGGACGTCTCTATTTGATCATTTCTCATATACACACACACACACACACACACACGGACTTAGACACTCCCATTAAAGAATGTCTAAGTGCAAAAAGGCCATAACTTACTTGAGGTGAAAAATCTGAAAAGACGTTTAAGGCAAAAATAGGTAATCCCGTGTCAGGAAAATCTGAAAGGGCGCGTTGGTAAAAACAAGAGGGGGCTAGTTTTGGTGAAAACCTAAAATGGCGCTGAAGTTGGTAGCATGAAAAAGAAGGGGGAAAAAAAGAGATAGGAAGTAAACAGACAATGCAAATTCCATGAAGGGGATGAATTATTTCTCACTCATAAAAGGATGTTAGGAGCTGGAGACAAACTCTCGGGATGACTACAAAATTGTGTATCACGCAAAAAACATTCAAGTCTTCTTGGGTTCATGCTTCTTCAATTGATCAATCCGAGCATTCTTTGTGTCAATCTGATCATAGATGTCAATCCCTTGCCTTGGGAGGGCCTTTACCTCCTCCCGTATCTACTGCATTACTTTGGCCTTCTTTTGGTAAGAGAAAAGCAACCCCAACAATTCTTTCTGGAGCGTTGCCATGCAGACTATCTCTCAAGGATATTCTTCCTCTAATGCAGCTCCTCGGGCACACGATGCTTTGGCCTTCAGGCTTCTTTCTTTGGCCTTCTTTTGTAGGCACTTGCTTTCCATTGTTGAGTGGCATGAAGATAGGAGAACTCGTTCCAAATCCCCTCCAACGCAGTCATCCAAGGGTCCTTGGGCAATCCCAGCATATGATATGCCTTGGTATGTCTCTCTAGGTCACCCGGCATAATTTCAGTGGAGGGAAGAGGCTCCTGGTGAAGCAGGTTTTGAAGGCGGCTGATAAGTATGGCAATCATCTTGGACCCCACAAAGGGGCATGTATGCGGGGCATCAGGCCATTCAACTCCAAGGTTTGGGAAGGTCTGAAACTCTCCCAATATATGCTCTTGACCTGATAGCTCAGGAGGAATCTCTTCTACAGAACCCGCAAAGAGTGGGCATTCGGAATATAAGAAAACTCAGATCTTTCCAAGCAAAAGGTGATATGGAAAACATGGATTGAAATGATAATTTTCATACTCAGGCAGATAGCTAAAGATTCAGCTCGTTCAGATTGCATTTCCCCTATAGCCGTTTTCTCACGGGGTGGCAAGAAACTAGTCATCTCTACAGGTTCGGAAGGCACCGGTGAGGAAGGAGCCACAGACTGCAAATGTACCTCGTTGCTCTTTGCGAAGAGGGATATAATTCAGATTTTGTCAAGAATCTGAAAATAATATCATAGAAAGCAAAAAGAGGGGTGATGAAAATTTAAAGAGTCCAATTTTCTGCCATTTTGCCAAGACTCGGGGATAAAAATGTCATATTATTTGAAATGCACAGGATATTTGCCGTCACCCTGGGTTTCACATAAATCCCGTGGAGCCATTTGTTGAACACATAAAAGAGCTAGAACACCCCCCCTCCGTAGTTGCCGCAACCCCCATACCTCCTCCAATTAACTGGGAGAGGTAAAGGGGGAAGCCAAAAGCCCCATACCTCCCCCACTTAACCAAGGAGGTGATGCCGGGTTCCGCACACCCGCATACCTCCCCTAGTTAACCAGGGAGGTGGTGGCAGGATCCACAGACCCCCATACCTCACCTGGTTAACTGGGAGAGGTGAGGCACTGCCACCCGGACCCTCTCTCTCTCTCTCATTCCCTTCGGGTTCTAAAATGTTAACTGTGTGAACTTAAAGAGAGCTTCTGCTTAACTGGGGGAGCTCTCAAATGTTCACCTCCCTCGGATAAATCCTAAAACCACTATAAAAGCGGTAAGGGTTGAGAGGTTGAAGGAGACAGCAGGGAACCCACGAAGGGAAAGTCTGAAGTTTGCAAGGAGTTAAAAGGTGTTCTTGGGTTTGTGAAGAAAAAGGGGGAAAAAAGGGATACATTATACATATACCCTCATTTGCATTTTCGTAAGTCCTAATGGACTTTTAGGAATTAATCCAAGCAAATGCGCCGATCGTGATCTTATGGTGATCTGACAGCCGATTATGACCATTTTTCAATCCGACGGTCCGATCGTGATTATACTTCAATCCGACAGCCGATTGTAATTATACTTCAATCTGACAATTTGATCATGATTACACTTCGATCCAAGGGCCGATCATGATTATACTTCAATCTGACGGTTTGGTCATATGGCGGTCCGATGGCCGATCGTTATTAACTTATTGTACTTCAATCCAATGGTCTGATCGTGATCATATGGTGATCCGGCGGTCCGTCGTGATTATACTTCAATATGATGGTTCGATGGTGATGTTGTGGCGATCTGACGACCGATCGTGATTATACTTCAATCCGACGGTCCGATCGTGATTATGTTTCGATCCGACAGCCGATCATGATTCTACTTCTATCTGACGGTTCGATTGTGATCATTTGGTGATCCGACGGCCGATCGTAATTATACTTTAATCCAACAATTTGATTGTGACCGTATACAAATCCAATGGTTCAATTGTGACTGTACAGAAATCCAATGGTTCGATTGCGACGTACCCAAATCCAACGGTTCGACTGCAACCGTACACAAATTCAACGGTTTGATTGCGATCGTATACAAATCTAACGGTTCTATTGTGGCCGTATATAAATCCAACGGTTCGATTGCGACTGTACACAAATCCAACAGTTCGATTGCGGCCGCATACAAATCCAATGGTCTGATTGTGATCGTATGTCAATCCAACGGTCTGATTATAATGATCTCGCGATCCGGCGATTAGATCATAATGACGTTTCAATCCAAGGGTTTGATTGCAATGATATTGGGATCCGATGAGTCAATTAACTCAATTATGAGTTGGTCATACAATTTAGGACCCGATCCCACAATTGGGTTCCTAACCTTAAATCCTATGGTCCGATCATACCAATTGGAACGAGGGTTATAAAATCAAATGGTCTGATTACATACATAATCAGGACCAAATGTATGAGTCTTAATAGACTGATTGTCGTTTATAGTATTCATTCAAGGATTAAAATCCTTAAAATTATCTGCAAGATTATATATCTAATGGATGATCACCATGATCATGGCCATTAGACAAGACTCCCTAATATCACATTTGATATTGGTAGGGGTTAGAGTTTTCTGACAGTTAATCAAATATATTCGGATTTTTTTGCTGATATAAATTAACACCAACTACGGCTGATGGGAAAAAGGTTCAATACATGAACCCACATCGTCTGATATACCCAATATTGCGAAATTAATAATGCACACGCCAAAATATTGTATATTTACCTTTTTTTCAGTGTCGCATTTTTTCACGCAACATGGGGGGGGGGGGTGTGCTTTCTGGTTCTTGTGAAGGAGTCTCTTCACCTCTCCTTCACTATGTGCTGGTCTGCCCAAAACAGAGGCTTGTGAAGGCATTGTGGGGGGGGGGGGGGGGGTCTGATCCATTTCTTTCACCTCCCTATGGCGTCTGCCCTCATCTAGGGCACTTAAGAAAGGTTATGGTAATCCCTCCTCTGCTGCATGCTCCCTTCGTCGACGGTTTCCAGCTGGTCTGGTGGGCCCCCCTCTTTTTTCCTTGGTGGACGGGAGTCACTGTCACCATATCTACAGCTCTCGTCATCCTCTGTTAGCCTGCCTTCTTCTCAGCTTCAAAGATGTCGTACTCGACTGTGATTCTGATGACTACCCTGGAAAATCTGGCCCTATAGATGACCACCATTATATTGACTGAGTCAATTATCACCTTTGGTCAATTATACCTTGCATCTTTCTCGATGGTTGCGGGAAGACGGCTACATTCCAGCAAATGGCCAACAGAAGGCGACTCGAAGCATGCCAATTGGGACTTGGAGAACAATCTGATGATGGGGTGGATTCTTAACTCTGTCAGTCTGGAGATTCAACACATGATCTTGTATGTCGAGTCGGCTTACGACGTGGCTGTTGCTAGAGAAGTTGTACTGTCAGTGTTGGAACGTTGCTAGAACTTATCAGTCGAATAATAAAATTCATGCTCTTAAGCAAGGTAATATGACCGTCACCTCCCACTTCAGTCATTTGAAGGTGAGATGGCAGGAGTTAGTCTATTACAACGCCTACAAGTGGACTTGCCTTGCTGATTAGAACCTCTATCCCAAACATGTTGAAGAAACAAGAATATCCCGCTTCCTTGCCAGTCTCTCCTTTGATTACGAGAACCTGAGCGGCCAGATTCTCAGTGCTGACTCTCTTCCTACTTCGGAGACAGTGTACTCTAAGGTTCTTAATCAGGAAGGGCAACAGCAGGTGATGTCTGGAGACTATTGTGACTACTACTATCAATGTGGGGTGAATTTACTACACTAGCAGTAGTGGGAACAAGTTGGCAAGGAGGCACCACCACTTGGCAAGACAAAAGGGAAAGGTGGTCAACATTGCTCTCATCATGGTCGTGATAATTACAGTGTGGAATTCTGTTGGGATTGGGGAACTCTATCCTGACAAGTAGCCCTAAAAGTTCAAGATAGGAAGGGATGCTCTTTTGCCAAGCAAGGCCAAGGCCATCATCAGTCAGCCTTCTGGTACACCTCCATCCTCTTCCATGGACGGAGGTTCCACTCCTTCCCTGTCGACCTTGTTGACTTCTTCCAATATTGCTTGCCGGCAATGGGTTGTCTCACACTTTGGTGCCTCTTCCCACTCTCCTACGTCCATGTCTCCTTCAAGTATTACTGGGACAGCTCTTAGTGCCACTATTACCTCCTTGTCTACACCCTAGATAGTTGACTCAAGGGCCACAGATCATATGATTGGTGTTTCCACACACTTCACTACTTATTCCTGGTGTTCTGGATGGGACAAGGTGAATATTGCTGACGGTACTCATGCTACTATTCTGGCAAGATGCCATTCAACTTAATCATTGTAGAAAGTAGGGGCAGCTATGTAGTTTCTGTTTTTTTTGGGTTAGGTTTATTTGTCTTTATGTTATTTTTCCAATTCTCCCTTCTAATAAGGGTATTTATGCAATTCTGTCTCTTTTATCTTAGAAATATATAAAAGAGGATTGGATCGGCCTGGGTTTGTGTGCTGCCAGTTATTCTTCCTCTTTGTCCTCCTTTTCAGCTGCGTTCTTTCAGCCCCACTTTGATAGGGAGTTACCCCCCACTTATTCTGAGGATAACTCCCATTTTATTCTATTTTTACTTTGATAGAGGGATAAAGATAATCAGGTTAGAATGAGAGTTATCCCTCATCTAACCCGGTTAAGTTGTTCCACCTCTAGATGTGGAACAATTTAACCCATTTGGTGATATGACTATTTTATCCTTTCTTTCTCTTTGCGTTCTCTCTCTCTCTCACTCTCTCTCTACGTTCTCTCTCTCACTCTCATTCCTTTATTAAAATAACTAAAATAATATTTATTTTATTAAAATAATTATTATACTAATAATTTGATATCTCTTTCTCTTTCTCTCTCTCTCTCTCTCTCTATGTTCTCTCTCTCTCTCTGCATTCTCTCACTCCTGGGACCATAAAACTTGATCCTCATTCTATTCATGGCGTTTTCTTGGCATTCTCTTCCACTTAGAAAGGGTAATAGGTGTTTTGGCCCTCAAATTGGAAGAAAGTTTTTACTGAAAGATGTTACATTTTTGAGTTACGAGTCTTATTTCTCTTCCCGGTCTCCTGGACTATTGAATAAGGTCCAGCCAGTGCGTGTGCCTGGCAGGGACAATTACAATGTTATTAACCGATCTCTTCCTCAACTGAGCTTCCATCTATCTCTTCCTTGGGTGCTTCCCTTCCACCTTTAGACCTTCCTATAGCTCTTTGGATCTTGTACTCAACACCCTATTTCCAACCATATTTGCTACTTACGTCTTTCTCCTTCTTACTACTCCTTGTCTACTATTTCCTCCTATAACGCTCCTAGCTCCTTTATAAAGGCTGTGAGAGATCCAAAGTGGGTAGCAGCAATGGATACGGAAATGGTAGCACTTTGTAAGAATGACATTTGGAATTGGTGGAGCCTCTTGAAGGGAAGCACTTGGTGGGCTCCAAGTGGGTATACACCATCAAGTTCAACTTTGATGGGATTGTATAAAGGTATAAGATTTGGCTCATTGGCAAGGGGTTTTACGCAAACATATGGTGTAGATTATTCTGAAACCTTTGCTCCTGCTGCTAAGTCTAAATCTGTGAGGCTATTTCTTACCTTGGTTCTCCAGTTCTCTTGGGATTTTTCTAGTTGGATGCATGGTTGTCAAGGCGGGCACCTAGGTGCCATTTAGGCGACAAGGTGCTTTGAGATCTCAAGCCACTGGACTGCCTTGTTCCATACTAAAAAGGTGACCAAGGCGGGTACTTGGGAGGGCCATGCGTTAAGGTGAGCGCTCAGTTACTTTGGGCCCAACTGACCCCGACATGCCCAGTGGAAATCGACTCGGATCCGGACGATATGGATCCTCTATTTAAACCTCAAATCCCACCCTGATCCCCATTTCCCCAAACCCTTTCCCCTCCCCCATTCCATTCCTAGGGTCTGCGTGGGACGGGCCATCCACCAGTGCGTGACCATTGTCCTCCATTGCTGATGCTGCCATCCTCCACTGCCGGTGCCGCCATCTTCTGCCACAGGTGCATCATTCACTGCTGCATCATCATTAGTCTGCACCAATCCATCGTCCTCCACGTTGGTCCATTGTCTTCCACCAACTCTTCTCTCTCTCTCTCTCACACACATGCAAGTACACTCTATCTCCCCACTCTCTGTCTCTCTCATCCTCTCCCGGTCCCTGTTGTCTTGTCTCTCCCTCTGTATGCCCCCTTCTGTCCAAGTCACCACAGGGGGCTGCACCCCTGCCCCACACGCACATTCCCTCTCTCCCCTCTCTCTTTCTCCTCTCCCCCGTTTCTGTGACTCTGTCCGAGCCCCCATAAGGGGCTTCACCCCCCTCCTCTCTATCTGCCACTCTCTCACAACCCCCCCCCCCCACACACTGTCTCTCCCCACTCTCTGTTCCTTCTCTTCTCCATCTTTGTGTCTGTCCTAGACCCCACAGGGGGTCTGCAGAGGGGCCAACGATGTCCCCCTCCTCTCTTTCTCTGTCTTTCCTCACTCTCTCACAGCCACTCTTCCCACTCCCTTCCTTTTGCTGCCTTTGTGTCTGTCTGTCAGAACCCCCGACGGGGGCTATGAAGGGGCCGATGGTGCCTTTCTCTGTCTCTTTCTCTTTCACAGCCACACACACTCAGTTTCACATATCATATTTGCTAGGAGCTTACTATGCTTGTTACTTTGTTAGAATTTATTTTACATGTGATGGTAAAATGAGGGAAAATAGACTCGGGTGGTTTGGACATGTGCATCGTCGCCTTAACTCAGAGCCAATTAAAAGATGTGACGAAATCTTAGTGGATGCTAGTAAAAAGGCTTGGGGAAGGCTAAAATGAGAAGGTGTGATGTCATTAGAAAGGACATTGGCTTCTTGAGTTTAAATATGAATATAGTACTTGATAGAAATCTTTGGCGGAACATGATTCATGCAGTCGACCCCAAATAATGGGATAAGGCTCTAATGATGATGATGATGATGATCTTCTAGGATGAAGTTAGCCCTCACGTTAGTGCATTTAACTCTTAATTTTCTGTGATTTTCTTGACGCTATTCAATTTTCTATAAATTTCTAATATTTCTGCATTTAATTCTATTTTTTGCATTTTTTGATGCAATTCAATTTTATGCAATCTAATTTACTGCAATTTCTTCATGCAATTTAGTTTTCTGTAATTTTATGTAATTTTCATATATTTTATTCATAGCCTATATATTGGGAGGTTATGGATTTTGGATTTTTTAATGAGATGCCAAGGTGTTGCCTAGGAGACGCCTAAGAGGGCCCCTTGTTACCTAAACACTTAGGCTCCCTGTGAACGCCTTGGGTCTCCTTGTCGCCTTGACAACTATGGCTGGATGTGAAGAATGCATTGTTGAATGATGACTTGCAAGAGGGAGAATACATGTAGCCTCCCCAGGACATGACGTAAGGGGGAGAGTTTGCAAGTTAAAGAAGCCCCTCCATGGTCTGAAGCAATCACCGCAGGCCTGCTTTGACAGGTTCAAAGTTGCTATGATCAGCTTTGGTTACACTTAACGATAGATCACACCTTGTTTACAAAATGAAAAGATGGAGAAGTGGCTGTGCTTCTTGTATATATTAATGATATGATTGTTACAAGAGAGTAAGAGACAACAAAGGTGAAATCAGTAAGTTAAAGCATTACTTGGCCCAGGAGTTTTGAGATCAAAGTTCTGAAAGAGTTGAAATATTTCATTGCAATTGAGGTGGCAGAGTCCCACAAAGGGGTTTACATCTATCAGAGGAAGTATGTTATGATTTATTGAAAGAAACTGGTAAAATGGGATGTAAACCAGCAGGAATTCCTATTCAGGTCAACCATGGTCTATGTGATTCTAAAGGGGAAGCCTTGTCAGAAGTAGATAAAGGCAAGTACCAGTTCTTGGTTGGAAGATTGCTCTGTCTTGGTCTTACTCGAGCTGATTTGACTTATCCAGTGAATGTGGTTAGCCAATTCATCCATGCTTCTAAAGTGCCACATATGAAAGTTGTTGAGCATATCTTGTTGTACATCAAGTCCGATCCTTGCAAAGACATCTTATTCTCCAAAGCCAACACTTAGATGTTGAAAGTTTCTCTTGTATAGATTGGTTTGGCTCATGGGAAGTTATGAGATCCGCCACAGGTTATTGTATGTTAGGGGAAATCTAGTGCCTTGGAGGAGTAAAAAGTAGACCGTTTGTGCTCCGTCAAGTGTTGAGGCTTAATACAGGGCAGTGGCTCAGAGTATTACAGAAATGTTGTGGCTGAAACTTCTCCTACAGAATCTTGGTGTTCAAGCCCATCTTCCCGTGAGGCTTTATTGTGATGACAAGGCGGATATTAATATTAATATTGCCAAATATCCAATTCAGCACCGCAAAACTAAGTACATAGAACTTGATCTGCATTTCATTGGAGAGAAGTTGGGACTCGGGGAAGATATGTTTGCCCTATGTTAAGTCACAAGATCAAGTGGCTGACATCTTTACAAAAGAATATACCGTGGCTCATTTCAGTTCTAGTTTAGGCAACTAGAGCATGCATGACATTTATGCTTAGTTGTTTTTTTTGTTTTGTTTTGTTTTTTTTTTTTTTTTTTGGGGGGGGGGGGGGTAGAAGATAGCACTCCAAAATGGGGCCCTTTTGTCCTTTTTCTTGTTTCTTTTCCTTTTATTGTGGCTTTGTATGTATTATTGGGGTTTGGTTTCTATGTCGTTTCCCTGTTATTACAGGGGAATTTTAGTCTTGTATTATTTTTTGAGAAAAACCCTAATAAGACAAGAACAAATGACCTATGACAGTTCTGTTCTGCCGTAATCATAGAGAGGTAGGGAACCCCAACTAACAGTCATCTGCATAAGATTGAGGAGTATCGCCATGGGATAGGTCACTCAACAACCTCAGCCTTGACCACCTCCTGAGCCTCCTTACCCATGGAGATAAGTTGGAACAGTGTTGGGTAAAGCTGTTGGATCCCTAACATTACAGAGTTTGCCCTCTCACCCTATCCGAATTCCATATGACCTCCATCCCCTTGTAACATTCCAACACCATCCTTTTGGCATAGCACTGCAACCATCTCCTCTGTCGAGCGAGCAGCTTACTATCTGGGTAGTCTTTCACCAATCTTGTGTCCTGTGCCACCAGGCTGAGACTTGAAATGCAAGTCCCATCCCTTGATGATGTCCCAGCCACCACCTGCATGAATTTCTGAAATATCATTGAACCTCTGAATTTAGATGCTGAGCTAAGCTTTCTAGCATTTTGGACAACTCTTGATGTAGGTTATATAGTTTGAAAGATACAATTGTCCAAAGGGTGGAATTTCCTGACTGCACCCTGTGACAGTCGTCAATTTGAATGTGTGATAACCAAAGCAGCATCTACAAGCCACTCCTATAAGCAAATAGATGGAAACAACTTGATCCTGGCCGGCTAAGTAACTTTTGAGGCCATGCCCTCAAACATTCTAGTGAACGGACATAGATGTGAGCACTTGTTTTGACCAAGATTCCTTGCCAGAGGGATTGAGGTGTTCTAACTAATCATTCAGGCGTCATGTGATAACAGGAGAGTGGTTAGAGTAGTGGTTATCTGGCTTGGGTGGGGAAAAACTGTTTGGCAACCAGAATATTTGATGGTCAAAGAACTCAATCAGAGAGGGGAATAACCAGGTCTTCTATTTGTGGTTTTCTTCAAGTAGAAGAATAGGAATTGGATTCAACGGCCCGTCCTGAAATTCCTCTTTATTTCTATCACTTTTTACCTATGAGAAAATCTGTAGCAGACTGAATAACCCATGTAGGGCCAAATATTCTTTCCCAAATGGGGAAGGTTTGTATTTTTTTTATTTGTTGCATCCATTTTGTTTCTTATGGTTGATCAATGGAAATGCATACTAATCTTTAACGACTATGCCAAGTGTTCTTCAGAGAAAAAATTGCACAGTTTTTTTCGAGACTTTACCACGAGGGATGACTCTCAAATTTTGTTTTATCCTCGCACAGTTAAATAGCAATGATGGTACTGCAGCAATTGTTTGAGTTTAATTTGGTATATTTACAATGGATTTTTCTTTTGTTCATTTTCACAGGTGCATACCCCTGATTCTAGCAGATACTGGATAGCTGATTCCTATGAGGATAGGTTTTGCAATGGTCTTGAGCCTGTAAATGTTGATAAGGTTGGCATTTAGCTTTTTTGGTTCATTTTGTTTTCCTTCTCAGATATTTACTATTGTGCAATCCTCATTTATTGGACTGATATTTTCTAAATAATATATTCTTAAGTTTTTTTATATGGTTCTCCTATTGTATATATGGTCTCATATTTCACGTATTTCATATGCATCATGTCATAACCAATAACAATGAGCTGATTGTTAGATAAAATTTGTTCTCAGGAATTCCTGAGGCTTTGGTTCAGGGATCATTGCAACCCATATGAAGACAAGGTATATCTTATGCCCATCTTTTAGTTTACTTTCAGTGTTGGTAACTCCTTTATGCCTGAGAGCGGTAAAGTTGATTTCATTCTACACAAACTTTTCAGGTTCTTCCCAAGGCTCCCGAGGACCTGATTTGCGAACTTGCATGGCGGTACGTGTAATCTATTGCGTTCTAACCTGTGAGACTGATATCAACTTTAACACAAAAATCTTTCTCATTGTATTTGAGACGATTGTCTATGTAACTTGCATTCTTCTTTGTCCCAGAGGAAATAGGCATAAATGAAGGCTCTGTCAAAATTATGTTGTGGTATAGAGCTATTCTCTTTATCAACAAAATCCATTTAAGTGACAATGGCTATTACCCCAGATAGGATGAAAATGTAGAATCAAGCTGCTGGGATGAGTATTATTACGTATGTCAAAATTTGTCCCTTTCATGGTAATCAACAGGGGCCGCATTGTTTATGTATTTGCCATTCTGTTTTAACCTGAAAGAAGAAAATGAAGACACCCTCTATCTAAAAAATCATAAAATGAACAAGATATGAGAAGACTTTGTGTGCTTCTTTTGGATTGTTCGACATACATTCAACCAGAATGTGGAATGTCTGCACATGCACTTTTGGCTATGCATAGGATCCAATATTTTTTTTACAAGACACATTAGCATAAAAAATGGGATTTAAAGTACCCTGTGTACAAGTTTATTATCAGAATTGCCTATCTTATTTACATATTGTTTTTAGTAACTTTGCTACATTGCAGTAATTGCAAAAATACCCCTGCTGTCACCAGCCGTTAGTATTCCATTAAAATCTCTTGTTTAAAGCTAGTTAGCTTTTTAACCAATTTTTTTAAAAAAAAATAGACCAAAATATCCCTAATCTCTCTTAAACACTCTCTCTGCGTCCCTCTCTCTCTTTGGCACAATCCGCCTGTCAAAATAAGTCTTTCCTATAGGGTTAGTTTTGTTCAAAAAATCAATTTTGTGGATGGAAACAGAATATTCTTTGCATTTTGAGATCATACGCAGGGGTATTTATAAGAAGGGTTATTAAAAGCAATATGAAAAGAAGATAGGCAATTCTGTAATCAAACTTGTTTTTGCAAAAAACCCTAAAAAGATCTTCCCTTTCTCAGTCAATATTATTGAAGAAATTGGATTTTTTTTCTCAGTCAAGGTTTGCATACATGAGAAAAAAAAAATTTAGCATCCCTTTCGTCATATCTGTGCTGTGGAAGGGAATTGAAGTGTAATGGAAAATTATTTCCTTTTTATTTTTGTGAAGGGTGCTATGTTTTTTCTCTTTTTGTTTGTCTGTTGTTTGCCGGAGAAGATGGACAACTTGGAGTGGGGGGTGTATCAGTTAGAAATCTATGCTAAAGCAGAATTCCAGGGAAAGTAGGTTTTGTACCACCAGTGAAATATTGCAGATTAAAGAAATACTACATGGTTTTGTCGTACAATGGAACGATATCCATTGGTAGTTATATTGACAGCTTTTACACGTACAAAATGTATCGAGCCGTTGGCTTGAATGATTTAGGAAACCACTCTAGACCTGATGGTCTGGCGATAAAAGCCCACCAGCTGTTTTTTCAATTCAGTAGTCTAGTCTGGCTTTTTTTCTAGGTTTTTCTGAATGTGTCTAACAATCGGAAAATGAAAAGGTGCTGAAGGCCCTGCACTTGGAACAATCTCAGGGTCACAAACTGGCTGCATTGCTGCAAGGCAGAGTCTGGCCACTTGTGCTGCTGAGGTCCATGTTATGCCATTGTGGTTGAGTAGAGCAATGTCTAGCGGCATTGCAAAGGGGTTTCGGCAATCAAGAGTTTGTCCTTTCACAGCTGGCTCAAGAGTTAACCACAATGTGGTTGACTTAAAGGAATGTCTGGTGACATTTCTTCTTTCAGTTTGCATTAATACACCATGTTACGGGTTTACTGTATATGGATGGAGGGACCAGTGGAGATCTTGGAAGTTAAACCTAGATTGGCCCTGGCCGATCCCAATTTGGATCAGATCAGATCGCCTGATCCAAAGGAACTAAGTTGATCCATTCAAAAAAAATTTAAGGTATTTACATAAAAAGGGGTTTTAAGTTATTAAAAAGTATAATTATAAATTAAAAGAAGTATTTATGCAATTACAAAATTATGTAAGGGCATTTTTGTAAAGATTGTATATGTTTTTATCAACCCCCAGTAAGTTAACATCAATGGATTCATAAAAGAATGGGCTGATCCACTTGCAATCTGGCTGCTTTTGGTCCAATTCAGGCGAAGTCAGTCACTTTTAATGGATTACCGCCCAGTGATTCCTAGTCAAATCAGCCAATCCCAATCCAAGTTGGCCAATTCTGTATTCCGTGGTGGAGATGTCCAACCTACTTCCTAAGGGTCTCTTTGATAACAGGTTAGGATAAATTATATGAGGTGGGTCAGGGTGAGTTATTCCTTGGATTTATCCTTTTTTAGTTTGATAACTTATTCTTACTCCGAGAATAACTCATTCCATGTGAAATGGTAGAATTAGTTACTCCTAGAATAAAGGTCTTATTCCTAACCGACCCCAAATAACTTAACCCTGCTATCAAACTAGGTTTAGGGTGAGTAAGCGGAATGACTCATGCTATTCTCCCTTATTCTGTTAATCAAAGTGGCCCAAAAGCAAAATAAGTTATCTTCATTTGGATTTTGGACACTGTATTTAAGTTATTACTTTTACTGTATGTACCCGTTGCACCAAATCTTTAGGTGGAAGGCAGTTATTTTTAGAAAATGTTTTGAACATTTTTACTTGGTTGTTGGATTGATGTAAATTACTGAAATTGTTGGATCTTGAACATTCCCAGTTTCAAAACTCGTGGAAACAAAATCCCTGGCCTTGGCTTTGGTATATGGTCATTTTTTATGGAAAATGAAATGAGAGGTTCCCTGGTACAATTGTGGATCTTGACTTTGGGTTTCAGTAATTTTTCACATCAATCAAAACAAAAGGAATCTAGGGACTTAGTGGACTTTAATACAGTGTACAAATCCTTTAATGTCTTGATGTTGGACACATGTTTGTGGGAGTGGCATTTTCAAAAATGTCATTTATTACCTTCATGGATTTTTTTACCATATGCCTTTGTATTTGAAGTAGAGACCATAGAGACTTTGGCATTCTTTGGCCTCTTATGTTAATGCTCAATGCTTACATGGAATTGAATCTTGATCTCATGGCAGATACATTTTCCTCTTTGAAACAATCACAAAATCCAAGTTTGAAATCACCCTGTCAGAGGTAGAGCATGAAAACGTGAAAATTACTTTGTTCTCATTGCACCTTGATCGTGTTTACTAAATAAACTGAAATTTTGTATTTCTCTGCAGGAGTCAATACATGATAGGATATCAAGAAATGTTGCTGAAGCTTTATCTTCTCTGTGAACAAACATTCAGAATTGCTTTTGATAGCTTCATGTTCTGCTCCTGCTACATGTCAGAAGATTTGTATGATCTTCATACCCGTTTGAGGGGATAAAGATGCACATCTCTATACTGCACCTTATGATATCGCCATGAGTTTCTACCAGTTCCTGACTTCACCCTTCCATGGTGAATACAGGAGTGGGAAGGGATGGAGACATCCAGCTAACCTTGTGGTGCGATGTATTATGAAAAAATAATGAAAAAAAGGCACATGTATAAAAGTCATGGTACATATGCGCTGAAAATCCAGTCTGTATTGCGGGGAAACACATTAATCTATGATAATAAGCATGATTCCCATTTAACATTTAGCTACTTGCTAGTCTTCTGACAGATATCAGTTGATATCTTTCTCAATGCATCATAGTAAAATCCATACATGACTGTGAAGTATGTCATGGGTGTCTGGCTTGTTCCAGGTTCAATGTTTATTCATCTTTTCGTAGATCTCTGCAGTGTTCGTTGACTGGGAGTGAAAAATATGACCAAGGATGAAATGTCTTTGGACGCCTGCTAGAACACTGAAAGTTACCTCTGGAAGCTTTGGTTACTATGTTTTCAGTTGCGGCTCACCCAACTTTTTGTTCCCCAGGAGTAGATATTTTGCTTTTAAGCCTCGATGTGTAAGTTTGAGATACCCAAAGATGCTAAAAGATAAGGAAAATGGTTCCAGTAGATTATAGGTTTGCCCTTGCACTTCATTTACTTGTTTCACTGTACACATTTTTTTGGTACTTAGTAGCTCCTTCGGGCCTGTAAGAGGTCTTCATGGCCAGGCCAGTAACCATCTCACCGTCTCAATTGGATCATGTTACTTCTCTATCTAGGTGGGGAACTAACAGGAAGTCACACTTGGCTGCCAATCATGGAAGAACAGTACCAGCATTCCGGACATGGCTACATTAAAATAACGAAAATGTTCAAGACGACAATCCAGAATAAATGTCTCTAGGGCAGCATACATTGCGACAAACTTCAAGACCTGTTGGACCTTAACCAGCTTATTGGCTGCAGGTGGGGTTAGTTAACGAAGAGCATCCCGCCAGGAAAGAGCTCTTAATTGCTACCACATGATCACAAGCAACCGGGGAGACGGATGTGCCATCATCCACAACTCTCAAATTGAAGGCACACAACTAAATTTCTCAAGTAACAAGAATCACTATTTGAAAACTGGAAAGCCAAAGATATCATGTATAAACATAAGTTCAGCCCAGTCAAGTTTCCACACATCCGAGAGTCCTAGCAGTCTACAGAAACAGAACATACAAAAAGGGGTACACCAAGTTTTCCACGTCATGCTAAGAAATAGCATTCCAATCTCTCAATGCTCTGTTTCTCTGATTTTGGTAGCATTGGTCCGGCCATCCGTCAAGAACACCGGTCTCATCGAGGGCTGCAACAAATAGGAACATTAAAGACCGTTTTGGCCAGCAAGGTAGTTTTGAAACGGTAAGCACGATATATCTTCACCTGTAGGAACGAGACCTTGATGGGCTTCCACCATTCTCCACATGACTTGGAGAGCGGCGATGTGATCTGTAGCCCCCATCATCATGGGGAGAGAGTGAGGTGGATCTTTGGGGAGAATAATAATCA
This sequence comes from Amorphophallus konjac, assembly GCA_022559845.1. Taxonomy (NCBI): domain Eukaryota; kingdom Viridiplantae; phylum Streptophyta; class Magnoliopsida; order Alismatales; family Araceae; genus Amorphophallus; species Amorphophallus konjac. The sequence goes on from CM040119.1 coordinate 358,279,345, forward strand.
TCTTCACCACCCCTGTCCCGATGCCTGTGTGTATACAACCATGTTGATGAATAATAGGGAATCAAACATATTTACCAGAAGAAATAAGAGAGAGAGCAGCTAGCTGAAGGCCACTCCTGTATATATTGATCAACAATGTCAAGGAGAGAAACTACTATTTAGATGCTAGATGAAGAGGTTTAAATTTCAAAATTTGGACATCAAGGGTAGCATAATCAGGAAATGAGAGAACCAACCAATCCTTTTAGAAAAACATGAAATGTGTTTCGAATACTATGGAAACATTTTAACAAGGTTTCATGCATTTCAATGATTTCAAAAGTCTCACTCACATGAATATTGTGAAAATATGACCTTTACCTGCAGTGTTTCACAGGTTCCTGAACATAATTATGTAACTTTGGTCGAATACTTTTGAGTTCTAATATGGTGTACTTGTTGAACAGCATCTGATAACTTCACGCCCCATCTTTTTAAACCCACACTACCTTTATTTTCAACAAAAAATGGACACCATCCAGGAGATCCATTCTAACTAGCAGTGAGGGCTCTGATGGACTCCCATTAGCTGGATCAGAATACTCTCTTTTGGCATGTGATAGAATACTTTCTCTTCATTATTGATCCATGTAGGCTCTAGATTCTTTCTTAACTGGATAGTATACAGAACCAAGACATCAATTTTGAAGCAAGAAACACAAAAACAAAGCTATCATGAAATGATAATATGCCTCACAAACCATGTGGCAATCGAATTATAGTTGATGATCATCATCAGTGTAGACTTCTCAAATAGCTTTGGAAAATGTAAAGTAATCAATAACTTTTGAGTCTCTTCTCTTTAGTCTTTAGTCTTTAGAAATCCATTGATTGTTAAGGACCTCTTTCACTTTAACCATCTGCATGAGCAAGATCACAACGTGTCATTCCGGCCACTGAAACATGTCTTGCACTTACTCTGAGAACAAGCACAGGAAAACAAAATACTGGCTACAAAAACTATTAAAAGGTAAATATACCAAGCCCCATTCAGTCCACAAAAGAAACTTCAAAATCGGGCCAAGATTGGAGGAGAAAATCATGCAAGAGAACATGTTCACAAGTGCTAATTTTCAACCTTGTGACACAAGATCGATAAAACACCCGAATTAATGCATCATGCATCAAATATAACACTATAACCACATACCTGTTTTCCTATCTGACTTAACAAGATATTCAAATAACACGTAAACATCAGCACTGATGGGCTGTGGCAGAGTTGGTGCCAGGTAGGGATAGGTTTGCAAGTGAAACCCAGGTTGAGTCCTGGAACTGTTGAATTCATCTGAACAGTGACACCATTGTGGCAAGCAACTCAACAGATTCATGTAAATATCAGCAGCAAGTGAAACTAAGAAGGGTCTTTTCAAAAAAGGAGTTCCTAGATTTTGGAAAACATGGACCCAGGGAAGAAGCATTAACCGTACGGACGATTTGGGAAGTCCAGCTGTCCAACAGTAATTAACTACTATAACACTCCCTATTCAGGACAACAGGATCTGGGTATATGTGCTGTCACATAAATAGCTTGCTGGTTTCATGAAAGAGGGTCTCAGCCTCAATAGACCATGTTCCTATGAAAGGACACGTCCACAGAAACATCTTAACATCTTAGCCAAAAACACTCCACCTTACTAAATAAGATACTAAACATTTTCTTAAAGGAAATTAAGATACACATATCATTGGCGGTTTCTATTGACTGCCAGGCACGTATGCACAAAACAACCAGAGATCACGTTGACCTATGTGAATACACTTCGTTCCCCCATGTCCCATGAAAGCAAATTCAACAGAACTTGCAACAAGTAACCTACACATTATTAAATGTGTAATGAAACTTGATGGTTTCTACAGATGTGCGAAAGGAATAGTATGATGAAAACACTAGGAAAAATTGGACGACATATTATTCTGTAATGAGTGGTCAGAGGCATAATTGCAAGAGAAAAGACACGATCAAACCTAGGACAATAGAATCCTATGAACATTGTGCAATAAAGCTAGCGCTTGACTTCATTTCCACAATATTTAATAGGTGAGCCAGTACGACGGTGCCATGGTTTCAATTCTTCAAACATCACATATCCAACATCCATTTTAAAATTTTAAATGGTGAGGAGTTCAGATGTGTTTCAAAAGACACTGGTCCCTCAGAGGATACTATTTCTTGACAGTGTGCCATGATAGTTTAGTAAGCTGCAATCAAGGGGCTGAGAATAGACTATAATGCCTGCCATGCTTGATGATTAGCAATCACTAGTGCACCAGTTCAACTCTTACTAGCATGCTCCAGATCTGCACAAACTAAGTTGGTTACATCACAAAAATGAAAGATCGGCTGCAGCAAGTAAACAAATACTAGGCTGCAGCAAGTGATTAAGAACTGTGCAGCAACTTATCAGTAATTTTTCTTTTGAATAAGTTTTGTGCCAAATCTAATGTCTGTGCAACTTGCCATAATCCTAATAAGCAAATATGACATCTAATCATTTCAATTCTACCACAGATCACCTCAACCAAATTCCCAGGTCAGTATGGAACCACAGTTTAACTACATTAGCAAGCTAGAACACGCACAAAATTTGTTTTAAAAAGTACCTGGAGTCGTGCACTGATGGGGAAGGAGACCGTGAATAGGCTGCAAGGGCAGAAGGAAAACCATTAATTTGAACCAAAAATATACTTGGAGACAATTACAAAAATCATTATATTGGACGATGCATATGTAGAAAGGCTATTTCTTTTCTAGTTGTTTTTTATTTATATTCAATTTACTGGTACGAGCAGATTGGATCAAATACAAAAGAATCAAGAAAGTTAAGGTCAGATTGCTGACAATGATATCGTCGTCTAGGAGATCTTGGTGGTGAAGCCCTTCTTCCTCCCATGTATCTTCCACTGCACCGGCAAATTTAAGAAAGAGTAAGTCTCTTTGGAGATATCAAAAACACGAAATCACAAATTATCTTCTACCAAGAACATCTTATAGCAGAAGTAACAGTGATACTTGCGACAAGAAAGACAAACATATACCTAACTCGTGCATTCACTCGCATTTCTTGTGGAGTTTTCCTGTTTTCTTCGGCAAAAACTATTCTAATCTCACGCCCACCTATAACCTTATGGTTCATCTGCTGTTTTGCTTCAGCTGCATCTTCAGGATCACGGAATTTGACAAATCCAAAGCCTCTTGGTTCCCTGCAAGACAAGCATCCATATATAATCCCACAATTTTTCCGACGAGAGAAGGATAGGCAAGACTTTTGCTGAGACAGGAAAAAAGAAAGTAAACAACCTTCAGAGACCCTATTTTAAGCAAGAATAAGCAGAAATGAGCTATATTAAGCAAGAGTATGCAGAAACATCCTCATGGTGAATGCCTTATGTTTCTTACAAAGGCATGGGGAGAAGTGTAGTAGAAGCACCACAAAGTCCAAAATTCTATCCAAACATAATTTTTAGAAGGAAATAGTCGATTGTGCCACCAATTTTATTGCAATAGAGGTAGTACAATCAAAGGCATAGAGGAGAGCTTCCTCTAATGCCAATAAAGAAACAATTAAAATTTAAAAAGTTACACCAACTGGAAAATTTAATTCCAAGACTGCACACTAACATGTAAAATTTATCTTGACCACACAAAAGGACGGAACAAGCTTGAAGGCAAATATTCTCCAAGTATAATCTACAACCCCAAAATATCATATCATTCCAGTGCTTTCAGATACTCGTCACCACAAGGGGAAGCATGGATAAGATCTTGGATAAATCACCCTTGACTGTCTACCAAAACGCATGATATCTCAAACAAGGCATAGTTGGACGGCTAAAGATAAGAAATATAATGGGGGAGTTGTAGCAGGCCCTGAAAAACATGTAGCTGGGATTGGAGAACTGGTGGATCAGGAGTTTGGAGACAACCAGGATTTAGTATAATTCCCTAGAAACAAATCAAGGAAAGAAGCTTCAATGAGGAATGAAAAATGTCACTACCAGATGAGAATTGCAACAGAGCCCCCGCCTCAACTCAGTGGAGGCAACAGCCAGACACAAGCCACAACTTGTGCAGAAATGGTAAGCACATACATGGTTTAGAAGGACAACCCTGTTGAAGATGAGGGAAAGATAACAGGAGTCCACTGAGTTGAAACATGAGCATGGACAGCAAGGCAGTAGGGTATGTCATGTGCATCACATTTGGTTAATCAGACAATATAGATGATGATGGCTGGCCGTAAATCTCAACAGTAACCAAGGGGCTATCCTTTGGAAAGGAAGGAGACATGTATAACCAACCAGAGTTCACAGCGATGATGGGAAAAGCAAACATCCTTGCCAAGCATCTAAGATGAACAGAGATTAAACATCCCTTCAAGAATTCTACATCAGCCTCCACATCTATGTAAACAAATACCTACTTTAGCACACATAAATCACATTATTGTCCCAAATATAGGGGTGCAAGTCAAGTCAAGTTATACCTTGTTCAAACTCAGCTCAATCACTAACAGTTGAGCTCAAACTCAGCTCAAACAAGCATTCAACATGGCTGTTCAAACTCGGATCATTTAACCTTGATGAGTTTGACCCCAAAAAGCAAGCCGCCCAACTCATTCAATGACAAAACCCGTCACAGACAAGGATTGAGATCCTCTACTCCAGTTTTTATGCACCACTTGTACTCCAATGCATCTCAGCCCTTTATCCATCATGGTCCTCCTCTAGTCAGATTATGAAAACCAAATCCCTAAACAATAGCAAAGAGGTGGATGAAGAGCTGACATACATTGGAGAACCAAGTGATGTATAATATTTACAGTAGACGATCTCAGTCCCACAGACAAAGCCCAAAAGATTCTTAATTTTATACATATTATAGGTGGCGCATTTAATGCACCGCCCAGAACCAAAAAGGCCACCGCTAAGCAAGGTTCGTCAAATCGGATCGGATCGGGCCGGATCGCCCGATCCGATCGGTCTTTTGGTGAACTGACCCAATCCCAAGCCGGCATGTCCCGATACTTCACTGGGATCGGCCGGGATTGGTCCGGGATAGGCCTGATCGGGTCGGATAGCCCAATCTCGCCCATGGTCCCCCATTTGAATTTCAAATAAAAGACTTTGGGGGGAAGGTCAGCCAAAGGTCTTTGGTCCTTGGGACTTTTTGACTGGGATTTCACTCTCTCACACACACTTTCACTTCTTCTCCTCTTTCACTCTCCTAGTCTCCTTGCTCTCCAAGTTTTTTTCACCTCTCTCTCTCCCCCCCCCTCAATCTAGGCTCATTGTTGAAAGAAGATCATTGATCAAGGGTGGCTGGTGTTGGAAGATTGCTCCTAAGCTCATCTAGGACCATTTTCTCCAAGAGATCTTCAAAGGTCAGTCTCTTTCTCTCTCTAAAAATATTTCCTCTCCTCAGAATTAGACTTAGGGGGCGTTTAGTTCTGTTTTGATAAATTTGTGGTCCCCTAACATTGTTTATCACCCCACCATGGTCCCCCCTCTCTAGCACTCTCTCTCTCTCCAGGACTCGCTCTCCTCAGAATTAGACTTTGGGGTGGTTTTTTTCTGTTTTGCTTGCTTTGTGCTCCCCTAACATTGTTTATCATCACACCATGGTCCCCCTCTCTCTAGCACTCTCTTTCTCTCTAGGACTCTCTCCTCGGAATTAAGCTTAGGGGTGATTTTCTTTTCTGTTTGATCAATTTGTGGTCCCCTAACATTGTTTATCACCCCACCATGGCCCCCTCTCTCTAACACTCTCTTTCCCTCTCTAAAAGTATTTTCTCTCTCCTCAAAATTAGGATTCAAGGGTGATTTTTTTATGTGTTGATTAATTTATGGTTCCCTAATGTTTAATTGTCTTCCTTAGTTTTATGTCATCTATTTCATGAAATGATGAGCATATGTCAACTATTTCACATTAAATTTGATATACAACTATGCTATAATAGTTTTCCTTTTTTTAGATGTTTTAGATGTTTTTTGAATTTTTTTTAGACATGTCTATCCCTAGCCAAGTCTGCTGGCCTGACTTGGCTAGGAAGGGTCCGAGATCGGCCGATCCTACTGATCTAGATCATTTTGGGACCGACCAATTCGATCCCGATCTCCGATTCCACCTTCCTTAGCAAGCTTGAAGCAGCCAACTTTTAAAAGGTTGTCGATGTTCCCTACATTTTGAACATTCCGATGTGGGACTAAACTTCACACACTGAAAATAGTTATTGTATCATTTGAAAAGAACTTCATAGTTTTAAATTCACAAACATAAATGAACCGAGCACATAGGTGCTTATTTTAAAAAGTTGGTTAATCCTTTATAATCAGTTCTGAGCAAAAAAATCCATCTTTCCTAGTTATACAACTGAAAATTTTCAAAACTGTTTACTATGATTGGGATTTCCTTTTCAGTACTGTGGTAATTTTGTATTCAAACTTGGCTCACTTATGAATCGTGTTTAAAAATCTGTTCAATCTCAACTCATTACTTAATAAACAAATCAAGTTCGAGTAATAATTGAGCTGAACTCAAGCTATTCGTTGAGCGCATCAGTTTATTTACGCACCTACCCAAACAAGTGAAGTGAGGTGATGTGCTACCATGACGAGATCTAAGCAAATATAGCAAACCATGCTACATAAAAGAACAAATGGAATTTCAAACAACACAATAATCAAAGTATGGACTATATCATGAAATTACTAATACGTTCAGAAATAAAGATGAAATCCCAATGCAAAAGCAGGCGTCGTCCCACACGTAATGTCTAGACAGTCGATACAGGGCCAAACAAATACGCACTCTCTCACGATTAGGTAGTGGACAGCTAGAGTGATACTACATCGGAGACAAATTAAGATTCTGCCAATAATTTAACCAAATGAACAATAGCCACGGGAGGGAACGAGGTTACCAGCAGGATGAGGGGCACTCGTGGACAACTGTAAAGATGACGGTGGCGGCCACAGGCAGAAGGGCGCTCCAAACCGGCTGGGGTTGCTACTACTATAGGAGCCGATGGTGGTGGGGAGTCACAACGCTGGCGCCGGCGAGGGCGGTGGCCGTGGCCAGGCCCGGGGCTGGTGGCAGCTCTGGCCACTGCTGCTGTAATGGCCGTTGGCGGCTCGAGCTGCATTTGTTGCTCGGGCCAATGGCGGCTCCGGCCAGCAGTGGATCAGCCCACTGCTGTGCTGCAATGGCTGGCAATTGGTGGTGGCTGGGGAAGGAGAAGAGAAGGCAGGAGGGGACAGGTTGGCTGTAGTGGAATGGGGCGCAGTAGAGGGGGGGAGGCCGGTGGTGGGGGTCAAAGAAGAGGCATGCGGGGAAGAGGGGCGTGCGCATGGAGAGGGGAGGGGCTTTGGCGGCCAGAAGAGGAGAGGAGGGCGGTGTCGCCAGCGGCGGGAGGGGAAGGGGAGGGCCGTGACGTCGAACGCGGGAGGAGAGGGAGAGGCGGCGGGTTGGCTGGGCACAACTAAGGGGAAGGAGAGGTCAAAGAAGAGCTGGGTAGCAGTCATGGGCAAGGCGTGGAGGGGCTCTGGTTGACGGTGATGATGGTGGCACAGGGGCGAGGAGGCGGCGACGGTGGTGGCGGGCTGTGGAGGCTGCTAGGGTTGGGCTTCACACCCCTTACAGCACATCCAAGAGGGAATGGCTACTTTTTCATTCATCAAAGAGTTGAAAAATACATTAAGGTTTCTCAAACATTTTATAGGCTCTAGCAAGGAGGGCCCAAAGACAAGAATGCCCATACAAGACCGAAAGACCAAAATACCCTCAGAGATTGCCTTAAATAACACAGAAACAAAATAACACTACAACAAACAAAATAACACTAACTAAAGTAAGCAAATAACTAGATAAATCAACATCAGGGTCGTCTACGAGTGTAAACTCTCAACGGGGGCGTGATGTCCTCATCATTTCCCCGGATGTGGGGAAAGCTCGACTCCGTCGACTGGCGGTGGAAGAGATGGCGCCAAAAGCTCCGGGTCCCAGCCTCGATAATTCACAAATCCTCTTACTCAAGTCTACCACTACATTTGATCAAATAATAGCGAATCTCTCCGTCTCGAGTAAAGACAATTTGATCATCCAAGATAGAATCAATGTGCTCGGCTGTATATTTGGGGGAAGCGAGGGTATAGGGGGGATCTCATCAAAACTGTCTGGGGTAGGCTCATCCATAAATGGATCATGTAAGGGAATCAATGAGCCTATGTACGAAACTATATCTTCATCATTAAATGTGAGACAGAATCCCAAGTCAAGTAGCAATTCCACCACATAAGCTTTGGAATTAATCTTCTTAGGATCTAAAAGGGCCCAGTGCTACGGGAATGTAATTTCTTTATGGCTCCCAGAAGAAACCGCTCAGGTCGCAGACGGACCATGACATAGTCCCCAACATTGAACTCTCGACATCGCCTGTGAATATCAACAAATTCTTTATATCTAGCATGGTTCTTCCTGATTTTTTCTCGGATCTCTTCATGCAATGTATGAAGATGTAGAACCAGGGATGGCAGTATCGGTTTCGGTACCAGTTTCGACCGGTACCAAAACCGATACGTACCGGTTTCGATATCGATTTTGGTTTCGACCGAAACCGGTTGAAACCATTCAAAAAATTAAAAACAATAGTGAACCTGTCTGGTTTCGGCCGAAACCGGACGGTTTTGGACCGAAACAGGTCAGTTTCAGCCGAAACCCTTAATGGTTTCGTACGGTTTCGTACGAAACCATTAAAAAGTAATTTTTTAAGGTTTCGGAGCTGCTAGAGTGTTAAGGCCCAGTTTCGGATCGGTACCGGCTGAAACGTATCGGTTTCGGCCGATACTACCAACCCTGTGTAGAACCTAACACTCTAGGTGGATGGGAAGACATGGGTAAGGGATCTACAAACTGTCTAGGTCTAAACCTGTGCACGACCTCGAAAGGACCGAGACCAGTAGTCCTGTTGACATATGAGTTGTATGTAAATTCGGTTGTGGGCAAAATCAGATCCCAATTTCGAAGGTTCTCCCCAACAAGACACCTAAGCAAATTTCCCAAACTTCGATTAACCACCTCAGTCTACCCATATGTTTGAGGGTGAAAGTCGATAGAGAATTGAAGCTTTGTCCCCAATTTGTGCCACATGATTTTCCAAAAGTAGCTTCTAAACTTCACATCCCTGTTGGTAACCATTGTCTTAGGCAACCGTGGAGTTTGACCATATTATCAAAGTAGAGTGTGGCCACTTGAGACGCATTGGAGGTTTTGAAACAAAGAATGAAATGCACCATCTTCAAAAAACGGTCAACTACTACCATAATTGAGGCATGCCTCTTCATGACTTTAGACAAGCCCAACACAAAATCCAAGCTGACGTCTTGCCACGAGTAGTTGGGAATAGGGAGGGGCATGTAAAGACCTAAAATTTGCTCCCCTTGCTTGGCCAACTAACACGTGCAACATTGCCCCACAGTCTTGACAATGTCCCTTTTCAAATTGGGCCAATAAAACCTGTGGTCAACAACTTCAATGGTCTTTTTCTGGCCGAAGTGACCAGCTAGGCTTCCAACATACTACTCCCAAATGTTGAAGTCTCTCACAGTCGTGCGGGGAATGGACAGTGGGTTGCACCTAAACAGAAATCCATCATGGATGAGGAATCTGTCAATTTCACGCTCGTGTCCATCCCTAAACTTGACAAAAAAATTCCCCAAAGTCGGGACATGTCTCATAATCTTCTCTCATCCGATCAAAGCTGATCACTTATGTGCCCATATTAGTGAGAATGTTTAGCCTTCGGTTGAGTGCATCCACTGCCTTGTGCTTGAGGACATGTGTACTCTTGGAGGAATTCAACCGATTGAGAATGTCGTGAGTTTAGTTTCTTTTGAGTTTATGTACTCAAAGCCTCATGATCCAAATAGATGACAAATTCTTGAGACAACAAGTAGTGTCGACAATGCCGCAAAGTGTGAATAACGGCATAGAATTCTTTGTCATAAGTCGAGTAGCGCTGACGGATGTCGTTCAACTTCTTGCTGAAGTAGACAATCAGATGACTTTCCTGACTGAGAACACCACCAATGGCAAGCCCCAAAGCGTCACAAGCCACCTCAAAAACCAGGGAAAGATCAGACAACACATGACAGGGGCCTTAGTCATCCAGAACTCGATCTCCTCAAAGACCCTAGTGACTGCAACGGTCCACTCAAACTCTCCCTTCATCATGCACTCGATTATCGGTGTCATGATCTCACTGAATCTCTTAATGAACCAACGATAGAAAGTGGCTAACACATGAAAGCTATGGACATCTATGATGTTACGTGGCAAAGGCCACTCCCTAATGGCTCACACCTTCTCAAGATCCGTTGAGACTCCTTTTGTAAAGACCACGAATTCGAAGAAACTCAAACAGTCGATGCCCAAGACACACTTCTTTGGGTTAGCATTTAATTCAGGGCTGTCAATGGTCGGGCACGCGAGCCTAGCCCGATTTCAGGCGAGGCCGCCAGACTCTTTTCCACATGTGGTCCCTTAGTTGTGGCTAAAAGTCTAACCCGACTAGGCCCTTGGGCCAGGCTTAGGCTTTGAATTCGACCCGTGGGCCAGGCCGACTGTCAATGTGTCAGGCCGACCCGACAGGCCCACAGGCCTACCCCGATTTCAGGGCCAAGCCATCGGGCTCTTTTCGGCCCGTGGGCCCTTAGTCAGGGGTAAAAGCATTCTACTGGCTAGCTAGGAGGAGAAACACTTGCTTAATAGGGTTAGTACAAAGATTGCCTTAGCCCCAGCCCTATTTACTCCTCTGCTCATTTTTGACATTCTTTACTGTTTGCCTTGAGAGAAACTCCTGCTTCAAAGGGAATGCTTTCATTTACTTGTTGGATTAAAAAAGACTCCAACGGAAACTTCAATTGGATAGCTGGACTAGGCCTGTGGGCCAGGCTCGAGCTTTCAATTCGACCCGCATGCCGTCCCAACACATTTTTCCCTTTCAATTTTTATTTTATTTAATTAAAAAATAAAATATCTTATTTGTTTAATTAGAAAATTAAAAACCCTCTTTCTAAATAAATTAACATCTAAAACTCTGATTAATTTAGTGAGATTGACAAATTTATATTCTTATATATATTATTATTATTTATTTAATTTGCCAGGTCAGGCCAAGTGGGCTCAGGCCTTAAAATTAATGAGTCGGGTTTTCTTCTTCTTTTTCCTTTTTTTTTGATGTTGAACGGGGAAGGATACGTGGGACCTTGTTGGGATCAAGCTGGAACAGTCGATCCTCGCGTGAGATCGGTCAATCCGAACCGATCCCAAACCGATCTACTCAATCCACTAGTTTCCAGTAAGAATCGGTGGGGATCGGATCGTTTTGAGCCAAAACCGATAAGATCGGCCGATCAGATTCGATCTTCCTTGGTCTCAAGTTCTGAAGCGCTACATCGGTTTAGATACTCATCAAACATAGCAACATATTCAACGATTGTTTTGTTGCCCTGGGTCAATAGATTCCATTGATCGAGCGTCCTCTGGTGAAATGAGAGGGGAAGAAAGTTGACCTTCAATCGCTCATTCATCTCATCCCAAGTCATCACAGGGTCTTCCCTTCTCAGGGCCATTTGGCGCTCCACATTTTTCCAGTATTGGATCACTAAACCAGTCGACTTCATGACTACAAATCTGGCTTTCCTCTACTCTAAAAAATTGTACCAATCAAAGTAGTGATCCATACCCAACATCCAGTCTAGGAATGCCTGGGGATCCCGACGACGATCATAAGTGGGAGCATCAATTTTCACGCTCTTAAGAAATCTGTAGTTTGGGTTCTCTCTAGGGGCCCTTCTAGGTGGGGTTTTATCACACTATAAATCATGACGGTGGGGCCTCCGATTTCCCTGTCTAGGCTTCCTAGGGACAACTTGGGAGGCTTCACTATCACTGGGCTCTAAGGTACCTCTAGGTTCACGTTCTAACCTATCGAGCCGAGCATTCAGATTTTCATGGATTTCTTGTTGCTCATGCTCGATGTTTCCCAACTTAGCTAGGATGTCTTCTAAAATTTTGGACATATCCTCAGAAGCCATTTGAGGTCTATCAACAAGATAGTCTCGACCACTACGCAAAGGCATACATGTAAGGTGGGACCTAAATGACTAAATAATGTTGGCGAACATGTGCATGCCACTAAATGATGATTAAATCTACAGACTTTTTTTGAGAAGTCTGTAGGGAAAAGAAATTCTAAACTCTAACCATGCACTGATACCAAAAATGATGTGCTATTGTGGCGAGATCCGATCAAATACGGCAAACCATGCTAAATAAAAGAACGAAGCGAATTTCAAAGGATGCAATAATCAAAGTGCGGACTATATCATGAAATTGCTGCCACCTTTAGAAATAAAGACGAAATCCCGATGCAAAAGTAGGCGCCATCCCACACGTAATGTCTAGACAGTCGGTAAAGGGCCGAACACATGCGCACACGCTCATGATTAGGTAGTGAACAACTAGTGTGATACTATATCGGAGACAAATTAAGATTCTGCCAATTATTTAACCAAGTGAACAGTAGCCACAAAAGGGAACGAGGTTGCCAGCATGAAGAGGGACGCTAGTGGCCAACAGCAGAGATGACGGTGGTGGCCACAGGCGGAAAGGCGCTCACGATCTGCTAGGGTTGCTACCGCTGCAGGGGCCGATGGCGGTGGGGAGTCGCAACACTGGCGCCGACGAGGGCGGTGGCCGCGGCTACGCCTGGGGTTAGTGGCAGCTCTAGCCACTGCTGCTGCAATGGCCGATGGCGACTCGAGTTGCATCTGCTGTTGGGGCCAGTGGTGGCTTCGGCCAACAGTGGATCAAGTCACTGTTGTGCCGTAATGGATGACGGCTGGTGGTGGCCGGGGAAGGAGAAGAAGAGGCAAAAGGAGAAGGGGGGGCAGGTTGACCGCAGTGGACTGGGGAGCAATAGAATGGGAGAATCGCGAGGGGCAGAGACCGGTGGTGGCAGGTCGAGGAAGTAGCAAGAGGGGGGGAGGGGGTGTGAGGACAGAGAGGGGAGGGGCTCTGGAGATAGGAGGAGGAGAGGAGGGTGGCGACGTTGGCTACGGGAGGAGGAGAGGAGGGTCACTAGCGGCGGGACGAAAAACGAAGGGTGGCAACGTCGGAGGTGGGAGGAGGGGAGAGGTGGGGGAGGGCAACGGGTTTCCTGTGCACAGCTGAGGGAAAGGAGAGGTCGAAGAAGAGCTGGGCAATGGTCATGGGCAGGGTGGGGAGGGGGTCCAATTGACGACGGCGATGGTGGCACAGCGGCGGCGGGCTGTGGAGGCAGCTAGGGTTGGGCTTCTCACCCCTTACAACACATTGAAGAGGAAATGGCTACTTTTTCATTCATCAAAGAGTTGAAAACTACGTTAGGGTTTCTCAAGCCTTTTAAAGGCTCCAACGAGGAGGGACCAAAGACAAGAATGTCCATACAAGACTCATCATCATTATCATCGGTCTTATCCCAATTATTTGGGATCGACTACATGAATTCTGTTCCGCCAAAGATTTCTATCAAGTTCTATATTCATATTTAAAACCAAGAAATACCCATACAAGACTAAAAGACCAAAATGCCCTCAAAGATTACCTAAATTACCACAGAAGCAAAAAAACTCTAGAATAAGCAAAATAATGCTAAATAAAGTAAGGTAATCACTAGATAAATCAACATCGGGTTCATCTACGAGCGTAAACTCGCAACTGGTGCGTGATGTCCTCATCATGACTCTAATATTCATGACAATGACAATGATGATGAATCACGTGATCATGTTAATAATCCATAAGAAACCTCCCCTCCCCCCAAAACCTAATGATCGGACCAGCTTTTGTGTTTAAAGGCAAATCACAACCTTCGTCATGTCTGCAAGTTTAATTTTCTTAATAACGTAATGTTAAGATAAAATGCGCAGATAGCTTATCAGCGTATGGAGCTCGACTAAAGAAGCAAGGGCATACTACATTCAATATCACCCTATACGGCCTGATATACATCTGGCATGCCAATAAGTTTGGACTTCAGTCTGGCCTAGTTAGAGTATATCAGGTGCTTTTGACCTGCTCTCTGCGATCGGCAATTCCATGGTAGGGCACCTACATAGCAGCTGGGATAACATAAAGCATAGGTGATCTTGGGGTTTTTGCAGATAAACCATCTTTAAAAGTGAATTGGCAAAAATATCATTCCTAGAAATGTATCAGTTGAGGTTTGTCGTGCCGACCGTACCGGACATTTGCCGGTATAGCATCATTGCATATTGAGACAAGAAAATAAAAAGAAAATATCTACCATTGATATATCTATGTAAATAGAATTGTTGATATCAATATGATCCATTAACTTAGTTGGCTAAGGTGTGTGGTTAAATAGATGAGATCTCATGTTCTAAATCTACATTGTCCATGTTTTTAGTTCATTTGGTAATAATCCTAGAGGGGGATGCTTCAATTTAGGCCTTCGTAATAAAATCAGATTTTTTTAAAAAATCTCATTTAAAATATTTTCCACTTTTAAATTTTGGTTAACAATTTTAATGTTTTTTAAACATGATGTTAAGATAATTATAATATTTTTAATTAATAAATTTTAATAAAATAATTTAATAAATAAAAAGAAATGAGATGAAAATGAAGATGAATAATGCTCAGGTATGTCGTGTTTGTAATTAGCGATAGAGCTGTCGATGGACCGAGCAAAGTCGAGCTTCAGTCGACCCAACCTAGGCCAGACTCATGAATTTTAAAGCTTAGCGCGGACTCGGTCTCGAGCTATGTCGGGTAGAGTTAGACCCGACTTCTTCACAAGCCTGACTTACTCCCGACTTAGCACGACCCGACAAATTAAATAAACTAATATATGTGAATATAAAACTTACAATATTATTAAATTAATAAGATTTTTATATATTAATTTATTTAACAAGAGACTTATTTTTAATTAAATAAAATAATATATTTTTTATTCTAATTAACTAAAAATAAAATTTTTGAAGGGAGAAAAAAAAGAAGAATAGGCCAGGCCAGCCAATGGCCCGAACTCAAAGTCTGGGCCCCACCCGCAGGCCTTGTTGGGCTAGACTTTCAGGCCCAACTAAGGGCCTCCCGGCCAAAAAGGGTTTGGCGATCCAACTCGTAATGAAACCAAGTCTGCAAGCCCATCGGGCCGACCTGACCTATTGACGGCCCTAATTGACGAGTCTATTAGATCACGCCGGTCCAACAAAGGGCCCACGGGCCGAAAAGGACCTAGTGGCTCGGCCCAGAATGAAGTCAAGCCCATAGACCTATCGAGCCGATCTGACCCATTGGCAGTCCTAATTGCGGGTCTATTAGATCACATATTTTTTTGAAAATATAAATAATTATTTTAATGAATTTTATCAAAATTTATGTTTATCCTAATTATAATAATTTAAACTAAAATTTTAATAAAAATAAAAAATATTAAAAATATTCTCTCGCCTCCTCATATCCCCTCTAAAATCATTACCAAATGATGTAATAGCCACGGGCCGAAAAGGACCTAGTGGCTCGACCCAAAATGAAGCTAAGCCCATAGGCCTATCAGGCCGATCTGACACATTGACAGTCCTAATTGACGGGTCTATTAGATCACATTTTTTGTAAATATAAACAACTATTTTAATGAATTTTATCAAAATTTATGTTTATCCTAATTACAATAATTTAAAGTAAAAAAGCTTAATAAAAATAAAAAACATTAAAAATAATCTCTCTGTCCTCCTCATTTCCCCTCTACAATCATTACCAAATGATGTAGATGGAAGCCAAAAAAATTTAAAAAAATATGATCAATCTAAGTATTGAACCCACAACCTCACTATTCTACACAAATATAGTGACCAACCGAGCTATAAAATAACCTCTTATACTTTATCTATGTGAAATGTATTAAGTAATATATAAATGTTAACACCAAACCGACTCGAACTGCTCGTCCTACACGTACCAGTGAGCGTGTCGCCCTGAATTGGTTCAATACGCAACGAGACGCACGGTTCTGTGCGGTACGCAATGAACTGATTGCGTACCACACGTCGCATGTACTGCCTTCTCTTTGGTACGATCCGATACGTGTTGCAAAAAATGCTATTGCTGTAACTGTCTGTTATCACTCATGTACTTAACCATAGTTATTTTTAACTAGAGCCGTGAAAAATTAATAATACCCTTAAGTAAAATAAAATAAAATAAAAACTCAGCTCCCTCCCAACCCCATTTCCCTTCACGTACTATCCCTACCTCCCACTAGAACCTCCCTCCTCCCTCCAAGCTCCCCTACCCACCCTCCCGCCGATAAACCCCCCTCCCTCCAAGCTCCCCTGCCCACCCTCCCACCGATAAACCCCCCGTGACTCCCCCTCCCTCCCTGCTGAAACCCCCCCACCCCTCCTACAACTCCCCTCCCCTCCCTGCTCCGCCCACCCCCCCCCAACTTGCAACTCACCTCCCCTCCCTCCCACCGGACCCCCCCTTGTAACTCCCCCCTCCTCCCTCCCGTCGGACACCCCCCAACCTATGCCTCCCCTCCCGCTAGAACCCCCCCTGCGA
This sequence comes from Amorphophallus konjac, assembly GCA_022559845.1. Classification (NCBI taxonomy): domain Eukaryota; kingdom Viridiplantae; phylum Streptophyta; class Magnoliopsida; order Alismatales; family Araceae; genus Amorphophallus; species Amorphophallus konjac. The sequence goes on from CM040119.1 coordinate 358,296,014, forward strand.
CTCCCCTCCCCTCCCGCCGGAACACACAACCCCATGCCCCGCAACTCTCATCTCGTCCCTCGCCAGAACCCCCCCCCCCCCACAATGCAACTCTTGCCTCCCCTCCCTCCCACAGATTGGACCCCCCCCCACCCCCCCCACCCCGCGGCTAGAACCCCCACTCCCATCCCCTTGCGACCGCTCGCCAGATCCCCCCTGCAACCCGCCCTCCCCTCCCTCCCTCAAGTTGGAACCCCAACTCCCCTACGACCTCCCCAGACCCCCCCCCCCTTTCAACATCCCACTGGAACCCCGCCCCCTCCCCAATCCCCAACACCAAGGAGAAGAAGATGTCGAAGGTGAACCAAAGGAGCACACCCTGCAAGTCGATGGTGGAGCCCTCCTGAGCAATGGCTGCGAGGAAGAGGCCGGGTCAGAGGGAGAAGTCTCCTCCAATGCATTCCTCTCTCTCTCTCCTCTTTCTCCTCTCTTAGTAGGTCTCTCTCTCATCTCTCTCTTGTAAGAGTGGGAGATTTGGGGATGTGAGAAGGGTATTTTAGTCATTCAATGACCAACTAATGAAAATATTAGAATCTTTGTAAAATATTCACATTCCCGTCGACAGAAGATAACTGCGATGGCATTTTTGCAAGATTTGGTTAAAAGTATGATGTGCCTGCTAACGTGTTTCCAAGAATGATATTTTGCCAATACACTTTTAACAATGGTATATATGCAAAAAAACCTTTAAAAAATGGGTGGGCAGCATATGGACACATGCAAGCACACTGCACGTGTATGCACATGTGCATAATTGGAAAGAGGGTATCCTTGTATCCGTTGACAAACTCTACCGAAGTATAGATACAAAGTTCAATACAGTAATGACAAAGTAGGTAAAACCTATTTCACATTGTTGAAGGCCTTTGCCACAGTAGCAGACAGTTCACAGAAAACCCATAAAATCCAGCCCACCCAGCTTCAAACCTGGGTGGTTCCCTTCCTAAGCCTATCCACATTAAAAGTATATTAACTTTCACCTAAGATGGAAAGTGGATATGTCCGGTGAATACTTATGCTGGTAGACAATATGAAAACTTGTTTCTGTCTAACGTCCTAAAGGCATGGGTAATGACTGTTTTCTTAGGCTCAAACACTACGTGTCTTCTCTGATAGAAACACGCATGCCACATCATGACAAGAGCATCAAGCACATGCAGAGATCACAGAGGCCTGGAGGTCACAAGTTGCTGCATTGAGTGGAGACTTGATGCAACTTTAAGTTGATCCACTGTGACCTGGAGGTCATGGCTTCAAAACCAGAAAAAAAGAATCTTTGCAAAAAGTAAACTGTGTCTTACTGACCCTCCCCAGACCCCACCGTAAACAGAAGCCTTGCGCACCGGGCTGGGTCAAAGTGGAACACAGGTATCTCCTCTTTAGTTTCATACTGTGTATTGCTTTTATCCACATACCCACTATGATCAAGCGTCCACACATTCTGAGATGCTACACAAAACCACTCTGCTCACCCTAAATGCTGAAAAAAGAACCATCAAATACATTAGCTAATCCAAGCATTGTGCACACTCAGATATCATCTGCAAAAGTTTGTTCTCATACCATATATGCCCGTACAGGTGTACACAGGGAAAATACAACACAGGATTAGTAGCAGAACCCTCGTAGGATCTATAACACAGGGATGTAAAACAAGTCACAAACAAGCCACCAACCCTGAGCACTTATATCAACAATAAAAAATAAAAAAAACTAGTAGAAGTAGACCATTCACAAAATAGTTTCTGATTAGAGATGCAAGTAAATAATGGCTATCAAAAGAAGAATTCAGCAATTGATTTTATTTGAAAATGACATTTTATTTTAAATTCATCACAATAACTTCATCTTTTTCTTCCCCTTTTTGCAGGCAAACAGAAAAGTTTTAGCCTTGAATGCAACCACTTGAGATGATCAACGATAACATAGAGAAGACTTCCATTGCCTTGATTCAGGGGGAAAAAATTAAATCATTCAGGAGATAGTTGATAACTAAAAGTCAAAATCTAGTAGATGCTCTTCAGAATATTTCAAAGAGTTTCTGACAGACGATACACAGCATATAGTGGTTTTATATGACTTTGATTTTAAACCCATCACGGCAGTCTGCTTTTTTTCTTCATTTCTTATTTTTTTGGGAACATGATAACCTTAAATCATATGCACAATTACTTGAGACGACTAGAAATAATATATTACAACAAGACATGGCCTCGTTAGATTCATAGTATGACAGTTCATTCTGGAGTTGGTAAATAACTAAACTTTTGTTGAGGCAATCGAGGCGAGGCCGCGATAAGTCATCTCGCTCCGGCCAAAGTTGCCTCGGCAATCGAGGGGATCGCCTTTGGGCCCACCTTGGTCTGCCTCGCGCGCCCTAGCCCAGGCCCAAGAGCCCGATAGCGGCCCGCATGGTTGGCCCTATAAAAAAACTCGGCCCCCTTCTTTAACCCTGGCCACCCTCTCCTCTCTTCCCCCTCTTGCCTCTCCCCCTCTTCGTGAAACCATGGTTCGCAGTACAGCCGGGTACGTACCAGTACCGGGCGGTACGTCTCGGTACCGGACCTGACCAGTCCGGTTCCGCCACGTAGGTACCGGCACCGGCACCGGCAGATACCTATTAAAAAAAATAAAAAAAATGTCGAACTAACAGGTATGCCCTCCTGCAGCGGCGCAGCCAGCGGGACCACCAACAGTCGGCTGCGGAGCTACACCAGCCAGCAGGTTCCCGCCGGCCACCGCAAGCCACCGAGAAGCGTCACAGTCTGCAATCACAGAGAGCACACTTACAAAAAATTTGGACGGCTCCGGAGAGAGAGAGGGAAGAACCTCTGTGGATGTGGGGCCGAAGTGTGGCGGAAGACGATGAAGCGGGCTTCGAATGGCAGAGGTGACGGCTACGGTGGCCTCGGCCGGCAGAGACGGCGGCTTGGCTGGCGGCGAACTTCCAAGTCCCAAACCCTAGGGTGGGAGGGGACGAAAATGGCAATGGGGTCGGGGGGGTGTCGGGGGCCAGAATGGGAGAGTGGGGGATTTTTTTTAACTTTTTAGTAGCCGGATCAGGCTTCCAGATCCGGTTCTGGGCTCTCGGATCTGCGGGCCAAACAGGGAAGTTGGATGGGCTGCGCTGGGCTGGGTGGGGAACCGGATGGGTAAGAGGGAAATTGCCCAGTACTGAACCGATACCAGGTGGTACATACCGGTACCGATACCGTACTGGTCAGGACCAGTACCGGTACCAATACTGTGAACCCTGTGTGAGACCAGTGACCGACGAGCAACAAACTGCAGAGAGCGGCCTATACAGAGTACTCTCTCTCTCTCCCCCTCTCAAACACACATGCACACAGAGAGAGGGGGTCAACCCACCTCTATCTCTGACCCTCTCTCCCACACACACAGAAGGGGCCCTCTCTCTATCTCACTCTCTCTCACACACACATTGAGGGCCGAAGCCCTCTCAATCTCCCCCCCCTCTCTCTCTCTCTCTCACACACACACATAAAGAGAGGGGCCAGGCCCCCCTCTCTCTAATCGTGTTCTCACGCTGGCATGCTACAGGGGAACATTAAAGTGATTGTTTTGGAGCCCTCCGGGCAACAAGGAGTTTAAATAGTAACCTGAATTTTTAAAGCTGTTGTTTGTACTTTTTTTACTTATTGAACTTAGTGTTGATTTTGTTTAAATCTGTTGTTTGATTTTTTTAAAGATGCCTTCAAACTAAAGCAATCAAGGACCTAATGTAGAGAGGGCTAGTGCAAAAGATATCGGGTGAAAGTATGGAAGAATGGAGGATCCAAATAATATAGACTTGGTAAAGTGTACTTCCCATCAAAAGATATGTAAAGAAGAGATTTACCGGTTGAAGCAACATTTGGTCGGGACATCTACAAATGTGACAACTTGCCACAAGTTCCCCGTGGAACTGAAGCAATAAATTCAAGAATGTATGCAAAAGGACAACCAAGCTAAAAATAAGAAGATGCAACTAGTTAGGGAAGCTGAAAGTAGAGATGATCTCCTCAGGGCCTCCACTTCCAAAAGTTCATCTGTGGAGGTGAATCAAGTTAATAATCCACTGGATGATATTTTTGCAAAGCCACCACAGACGAAAGTCCAATGAATAAGTTTTGCACTCCTCATCCAGAGCAGTCAAAGAGCAAGTCCATCAAAGACAAAAAATGAGAAAAGAAGCATTGAGAAAGGATCATCCAATACATAGCTAGGTGGACGTATCAAGCTGGAATCCCATTCAATACCATGCGCCTACATAGCTTTCAAACCATGTTGGAAGCTATAGGGCAATACAGTCCGGGATGAAAAGGCCCTAGCTATCATGAGATTTGTAAGACTCTTGGAAAAGGAGATACAGGAGACTCAAGAGTTGGTGGATGCACAAAAAGCAAATTAGGTGAAATATGGTTGCAGTATCATGTCTGATGCATGGACAGATGCGAAGCAGCAAACATTGATCAATTTTCTAGTAAACTCTCCAGGTGGAACTATTTTTTTTAGAACAGTGGATGCTTCCTCGCATGTCAAAGATGCCAAATTGTTAGCAGATTTGTTGGTCAAAGTTGTGAAAGAAGTTGGTTCTGAATATGTCATTCAAATTGTCACAGGTAATGAGTCAACTTATGTGGCAGCCGGGAAAATGTTGATGGCAGCCCATCCTCATTTATTTTGGACACCATGTGCTGCCCGTTGCTTAGATTTGGAGGCCTGCCATCAACATTGCCACAAGTTCTCATTCTCACTTGGAATCCATAGATGAGGTTCATGTTGACGGTTGATGTTGACTCCAATAAGACATCACCATCAAAGAATGAGCTTTCAACTGAAAATGATGGGGACTCCGACGCTTTTATGAGTGATGAGGAAGCTTGAGAGTTGAGAGAGAATTGTCATTGGGTTGTAGACTTGTAGTGATGTTAACTTTCTACTTCAAACACTTTGTGTTAGAATTACGTAATAGACTTATTTGGTTGTTAGCTTGTTTAGTTTTGTTATAATATTGCACATGTTATTTTTGTTTACTGTATGTGCATGTATGAGTGTGAATTTGATAGTTGCAATTTGGTTTGTTAAATTTTACATGAATTTAGTGAGTTATACAATAATTTGACACATAGGAATGAATGAATTTAAGAAGTATATTGGTTTTATGTATGCATTTTTGTGATATTTATATACATATATCTGAATTGTATATATTCTTTTAATAAAAATGTCATCTTAAACGCCTAGGCCATGGCCTAGGCATTTGAGGCTGAGCTGACCCTCGCCTCAGACTACATAGGTTGCCTGTATGACCAAATTTAATTTAAGTTGAAACCCAGGCAAATACTTGCAAGTTGCATTATCTACACAACTATAAGAACTAAAAGCCAACTAGGTAAGAAAAGCCTGAAAATGAGAAGCACGTGTGATCACAAGGATGACACTCACTACCCAACTATGAACAAAAACAAGTGGTGCTCAAAGAACCAAGCATACCCAGTGTAGTAATTTTTTGGTAGATAAACATCCTTCACTGGACCAAAACGCTCAAATGGAATCCTCAGATCCTCTGGCCTGCAAAATAAATGCATTCCCTCAATATAAGTAGACTTTAAGTGAAGACATATGCAATAAACAACATCCAAGAAATTGTCACGATGAACTTCTATTTGCTCTCTGGTTGACAACATGCAGTTTTGATGCTAGAAAACTCAGCCATACCCAATTTATCTCCCCAATATGAGAGCAACACAATCATTGCTAACTTGTATTTGTCTCGGCAACAAGGAGGTCCACCATGGAATAGTCAAATGCAGATAGATGCATCACGGCAAAATCATTGTTCAATAGAGTCACGCAACTCTAAGCTCATTTTTCTGCTTTTTTAGAAAGGCATTTTACCAAACTTCTGCTAATTATTGAAATTTGCCTTCCCTGTGTGTACAAAAGAGTTAGGTGCAAGCGATCATCTCACACTTGAGACCTCAGAGCAGTGAGACCCGGAGACTACACTATTCCTTTCTTTGTTTGGGAGGACCCACTAAACAGGGCCTACACAAGTTAGCACAAAGGAAGATAAACACAAAGTACTAGTAACTTATTGGAATAATTACCAATATACGCCTAGAAACTTGCTTACTCTATTCTATACACTCCTACTCTTGACATTGTCATTCATTCTCCCATATTAAGGAATATTGTTCAATTATATCCCTCATGCACCAACACCGTCAATGTTAATAAAATATTCCGTTGAACGTGTAAAATAGGAAGTTTTAAAGGGGTATATAAGATAATATGAAATATTGTAGGGTAGTATGCCATTATTTTAACTATGTGCGAAAATTAAATAAGGACACATTAGTTTTTCTTCATCTCAATCTACCTAAAATTAAATTAAACAAACACTAGGTAACGGTAGGCATATATGTGATGAAATACGGCTATTATGTGGATATACATAACAATATGAAAAATAGAGGGGTATAGAGTACAATATGCAAGAATCTACGGGTATACATGCAATTATCCCCTAACTTATTAAAGAAAGACAAGGACAGAACATAAGATGAATAGACAAGTAGTCGTGCGGTCATTGGGGGGGGGGGGGAGTTTAACATCTTTTTCAAGTGGAGGAAACATGTTGGCCTTGTAACTTCATAGGACACACGACAAGAAATTTTAAACCATTCGCAGTGGAAAGAGTACAAAAGTTAAGTAAAATTGCAAATATCCAGTGAGTTATTTACCCATGGACATCAGTGATATCAGGTTATTTTTTAAAATGCTGCAGATTATACCACCAATTTTATTTCAGAATAGATAGAGGCAATTAAATCAAAAAAAAGAGGAGATTACACTGCAATTAAAAACATAGAAAGAAACTAAGTTGAGTTACAATGAACTAGAAAACCCACATTGCCGACTCTAAGGGAACACACATCAACAAATCACTTCAAACAGAAAAACACAGCACAGTATGATGCCTCCTTAGAGCCCCCGTCAGCCTTAAACCATTACATTTTGTGCAACTTTGAGTAGAGATATCAATTCACCGTGGCCTTTCACTTGTGAGACCATCTTCACTGACAGTCTTCCATAATCTACAAAACCGATCTGCCTTAGATTGAATCTGAACACCTAATGTGGTCACATTTTGAATTAAATCATCACCACTCCAATAAGAGACGAAATCTGCACATGCCATGTCAGGAAAATTTTGCTTCTGCAAAACCACCTCAGCTGCTTGTTGATTGGGTACTTCTAGAAGACATGACAGCTCAGCGAAACTCATGGAATCAAGATATTGAAGCCCCCCCCCCCCGCCCCCCTTCCACCTTTTGCTGGGAACCATGCCACCTGTGCTACTATTTATCGGGTTCCCACTTTTGCTGGAAATCCTTTTGCAGATGGACTCCCACTGCCTGCCCCACAACCTTCCTTAATCACTGGCTGCCATGGTTGCTCCATAAATGCTTGATCACACCGCCAATGACAATAAACACAGAAAGCCCTACTCCACATCATTTCTGCCAAGTATTCTCCCTCCAGAGGTGGTAACTATCTTAGATGCCAGCTGTGAGATGGCCTCTCTCCAAGCCAGATCACTAGATAAGATGACTGTGTCCTTCACATCTTTAGCTGCTAAATTCAAATCAGTATTTAATGAAATATTTTTACCATCATTTGCCTCACCTCCGCTGAACTCTGTGTTGATGTTGGACACCTCCCTCATTTTTAAGACATTCCTCATAAGAGAACACCGATCCAGTATAAAGGACATCAGGTTGACTACTTGATTGATAGATTTTTTATCATCCAAAGTGCAAAAGGCTGGAGCATTTCCTTACACTATAAGGTTGATATCCTACATTATCCCATTAATCACAAAATAATTGGTGTAGTAACCTGTGATCTATTTAAGTGAACTACAATAAACTGAATCAACTAATGAAGTGCCGATAATGTGGACAAGAGTATTCTATGATGAAGCTCGCGCAAAAAATTGGCATGCACGAAGTAGTGGACAGCTTATCTGCTCTCCCAACCCGACTGGAAATTTAAAGAAGGAAAGAAACCTGTGGATAACACAAATGCACCGTAAAACATTACTGTGTCAAACTAAGTACGCCAAATACCCCATAGAACGGAACTAACAGTGAGATGAACATTCACAACGCAATCAAGACGACACAAAAACATACCAAGTTCCAAAACCTAATGTATGAATGGAATAAAGATAATCTGCCAAATGAAAAGCAAGCCTATCCTGACCACCCGTAACTTGCGGGAGCAATTTATCCAAAGAAACTGTCCCCATCTAAAGCTGGGCAATTCGAAACTTGAGGGGCGGGGAAATAAGAACAAGGAACTCCCTAACGGCAATCCAAGGGAAGAGCTGCTTGACTTGCTCCTCATGCTACGGGGTACCGGAAGATTCCCTTTTACTTCTCTTTCATCCCTTGAGATTTCCACTTAACCCCATCCTCCCGCCAAGGTGTAAAGAAACAACCAACAAAAGCGCAGCAGCAGCAACAACAAAAACAACAACAACAAAAGCAAGCGAAGAAGGGGACGAACGGAAGGGAAGCAGCTACCTGGCGTCGAGGGGGAGGTTACGGATGAGGAGGCCGGACGGAGCGGACGAGCGGCGGTCGCGGAAGCCCCTGCCGCCGCGGTACCGGTCGCGAGGGTCGTCGTAGTGCTTCCGGCGGAGAGGGCTGCGGCTGACCCGCCTGGGGCTGTAGCTCCTGCTGCGACTCCGGTACCTCCCCATGGCCGAGAGAGGTCGAAGGGAGAGAAGACCTCGCGAGCGAGGAGAGGGGGAGAGGAGGGTAGGGATGCGCGGGAGGGGGGCAGAACCCTAGCCCACGACAGCGGTGGTGGAAGAAAGGGAAGGGCTCCAATGGAAAGACGGATCTGCACGGTTATATACCCGCCGCGTCCGGGCCGTCGGGCGGACCGGGCTCGCTACTGACCCGGTTGGGGTTATTGTCGGACCTTGATTTCACTCTTGTTTTTTTGTAAAGCGATATGTCATTATGCCACCGTAAATAATTTGTCATATTTTTTAACTATCCGAAATCTGATGATAAAAAAAATATGACTTAAGTTCAAGTTTTTGAGTTCAAAAATATTGAATTTAAGTTCTAAGTCAGCCTCTAAATGTCCGATCATAAGATCCAAAAATGACGATGAAGTGACAAATTTGATGACATAAAGAGTGGCACTTATCAAGTATGTTATTGATTTATAAAATAAAGTAATTTTGTTTTAGTTTGCAGTTGTCACTTGTGGAAGGATAAATGAACCAAAACAATTTAGTTTGATTTGATGGTTATTTTTAAATTTTGTAAAATAAAACAAGAAGATGTAGATTTATATTTTTCCATCATGGACGATGAGAAAAATAAATGGATAAATTAGGATAAGTATCTTTCATGCCCCTATTTTGAAAGGTAATACTCATCCTCGTATTATACACTTTTATATAAATTTAATTCTAAAAATATAATGTACTGGCTTGACGAGGTAAATAACATGTTTTAGTACAATAGTCATGGTTTATTATGGGAATCACCGCGTCAATTATCTTATGGCCGCTTTGATATTGGAACAGGATAATTGCAAATAGCATGAGAGAGAAAGTGTGGGCCCATGTGTGCCCTTCTCACAAAAGTCTCACGTTAACCAAAGTCGGATAGCACATTCTCACTCATGGGATAGAATTGTTACCCTACCCTGTTATCGAAGAGTCGTTTATAAGATTTTAACTTTTATCACCTATAATCTTGGCGATATGACTGTAGTTTGAGGCAGACCCAATCGCCCACTTGATATTCAACATATGTGCGATGCTTATTGACATTCATCACCATTCTCTGTTGGGCCTTCTCCAGGTTATGCTTAATTTCTTAGGGCCTCTTTGTTTCTTAGTTAGGATAAGGTGTTCGACCCTTCGGAGTCGAACACGCCTTGTCGGGTCGAATAAGATTTGCTATGTGTGAGGGAAGGGTGTGAGTCTCACCCCATATTCTCTCTCATCGTTTAAAAAACTCACCCGACAGTTCGAATATCAAACCAGGCCTTGGAGTATTATATTTCTTGATCGAATGTGTGTGTTCACCTCATGACTATCTGTCAAATCAGGAATGTAATAAAGGATCGTTGGTGGAGATCTCCCATGGACTGCTTCAAAAGGAGTCATACGAATGACATAGTGGTGTGATGTATTGTAGTGATGCTTTACCCAAGACAACCAAGTAGCCCACAGATGGGGTGGTTGTGAATAGAAACATTAGAGGTATGTTTCAAGCACTTGTTCACCACCTCCGATTGGCCGTCCGTTTGGGGGTGGTATGCAGTGCTCTATGCAATGCCACTCCCTGTAAGGCAAATATTTGTTGCCAAAATTGACTATAAAAGACTTGAGTCCCTGTCAGAAATGATGTTAGTGGGCAATCCATGAAACCGAATAATCTATTTTGCAAATAATTGAGCTACTGTTTTGTGTAGTGTAAGGGTGTTGTAATGACAGGCAATTAGCATACTTTGATAGTTTATTTACCACTGTAAATATAGATGTCCATCTGTGTGATTTTGGTAGCCCATCAATGAAGTCCATGGAGATAGAAGTCCAAATAGCAGTGGGTATTGGTAAGGGTTGTAATAACCCTGCTGACAGCTATGTAGAGTATCTGTAAAATTGACATGTATCACACTCTTTTATGTATCATTTTACATTTGCTGCGATGTTGGGCTAGGCTTAATATGGTGCAGGGTTTTATGGAAGCCACCATGACCCCCAAATGGAGATGGATGATAAGTGTGTAAACTCTCCGGAATATAAGAGTGAGCAGAATGTAGGAGTATTTTTCCCTTATAATATAGCAGTCCACCCCTATAATTATAAAGGTGTTTATCCAATTGTCTGAGCTCCCAACTATGCAATTTTTGTTTCAAGATATCATCTGAACTGTAAGTAGCTTTCAGACCCTCAAGCCAGTTTGGGATGATAATAGATACCCCACAAATAGTGACATCTTATTGCCTTGATAATACATTAGTCGCAACGTTTGAACACCCTTATTTATATTCCAGTGTAAAGTCAAAACCCATGAGCTTCACTAGGCATCTTTGCTGATGAGGGGTAGTGAATTTCTACATAAGCAGATGTTTTAAACTCTGATGATTAGCTCTCATAGTGAATTTATTTCCCAGTAAGTGGTGTTTCCACTTCTAAACTGTAAAAAATATTGTTGTGATTTCTTTGTCCTAGGTGGATAGTGATTTTTGACATACTGAGAAGACCTTACTGATGTAAACAATAGGATGGTTCCCTATAGTATAAAACAACACTCATTCCCATGGAGGAGGCATCACACTCCATGATTAAAGGCTGATTAAAGTCAGGGAGAGATAAACCTGGGGTTACAGCCAGTGCTAATTTCAAATTGTTGATTTTAATATATGCTTCAGAGTATCATTTATACTTCTGATCCTTCTTCAACATGGCAGTCAAAGAAAGAGCAATCAAACCATAATCCTTGATGAACTTCCTTTAATATCCAGCTAGGACCAGAAAATCTCTTAATTACTTAACCCCAACTAGGATTCGCCATTCTCTAGTAGTCAGCACATTTTCTTGGTCCATAGATACTATACCCGAAGAGATGACATGGCCTAGGTAAGAAACTGAAGTTGTATCAAAGCTATGTTTACTCCACTTAGCATACAACTCATTCTGTAGGGGCATGTTTGATAAATGAATAGGACAGCTCTTCGCCGGTTACATGCCAGTCACGATGCCTTATTCGCCGATAACATCACTGAATGGGTTTGATAGTAACCGGGTTACGCATGGTAGAACAAGTCATTTCCTTCTTATTATCTCTGCCAACTCGGGATTACGTATCCGAGCTGCCAGGGCGAATACGAAGCGAACACATATAAGTTATTCTTATCCATTTAACAAACAGGACCTAGTAGTATAGTCAATGCAGTGTGAATGTGATGTATATGGTAAGTCCAGTTGGAGCTGTAGATTGATATATTGTAAAAAAAAAAAAGAACAATCTATCTCAACAAGGGTCTAAAGATATCATTCATCTAACATTGAAAAGTAGCTAGAGCACTAGTCAATCCAACTGTAAAACTAAGTACTCATAATGCCTAGTGTGGGTAGAAAATGCAGTCCTTTCTATGTGCTCGGGTTTCATCCGGATTTGATTATATCTGAATCTCAAGTCAAATTTGGTAAGGTACTTGACTTGACCCAATTCATCTAATAAATATTCAATGATAGAAATAGGATATATATTTACCCTTAATTGTGTTTTTATTTAGTTCTATATAATCTACACACATGCACCATGAACCATCTTTATTCTGCATAAGTAAAACTAGGGAAGCGAAGGGGCTGGTATTGGGCCTAACAATAATTCTTCATAGATTGAGCCAGTGTGTGCTCAATTACTGTTTTATGATGAGGAGAGTATCGATATGGTGGTAATGAGATAATCTTGGTGTAGCACCGTAACTAAGCACCAGGCTAAATCGAATAATATTGATGACAAAATGAAAGAATAGAAAAACATAGTTATTAATTAAGTCTTGTAACTAGATAGAAACAATTAAGAATTTACAAAAGTCCTTAATCATGTTATGATAGCTAATTTTTATCTATCTTTTATTTTTTTTTGTGTGTAACCCTACCTAGGTGTAATAGGAGAGTGTACCCCCTATCAAAGATAGGGAGAAAGTCACTCCACCATCACCACACTAGGAGGCAATTTTATTGAATATTGATAAAGAGGAAACATTTACATCATCCGGATGCTAGGAAGGCCTAGCTTATCCAAGCGAACAATCCCCTTCACATGCTTAGGGAGTTGTTGCAATAAAAGGAAGAAAAGATTACATTTTGTATCACAAGCATAATTGGCCAATGAATCAGCCACTTAATTAGCTTCTCTATAAATGTGGCTGATTGAGTCTTGAATAGATAATAAACTCCATATTTCTCTCATATAGCCCATAATCTTCCATGGACAATGAATCTTTCGGTTAACCACGTGCACAAGGGTTTGAGAATCACATTCAATGAGAGCTGGTAAGGATGAAGAGGCTTTGAGGAATTTTAGGCCATCCATGATAGCTTTGGCTTCAGCTATGACACAATTGCTCTGGGCATAATAATGAGAAAATGCAATTATAGGATTACCAAAAGCATCTCTTTTCATTCCACCGCCTCCCGAGATACCAGCTTGTTTTGAGGCTCCATATGTGTTCAGTTTGAGGTAAGGCCAAGGCAGATGTAACCACTTAATCAGCATAAATGGCAAGTTCATTTTGGACTGAGTAATAATGCCGAAGGCTGTCATAATATGTCTTTTACCCGGGTCTGGTTCCTGCAAGTCTGCCAGTCTAATGGCTTGATTTACATGATTAATGGTTCTGAAAATCAGACCACGCGAATGAGGATACATGTCTTCATGGATAGCTGCGTTCCTGGCAGACCAAATCTCCCACAGCCCATGAGATACAATCCCCACAGTAAAAAGACCAAAGGTTGTATTACTCTTAACTGCTTGAATGGAATTAGTAACTAAATTTATAGCAGAGCAACCAGAAATTTGAATCCCTTTGGATCTGAAAAATGACCATATACTCATAGCCAAATCATTTATCTATCTTTTATTCGTTACCATTCTAATTGTCTATTTCTTCAACTTATCATTAACATATCATCCAATCCTTCAATATCACATATATTTCTCTCATATTATATGATACTTCGTCTATCTCTTCAATTTGTCATCAAATCTTTCTCACTTAGACGATGTTCTGTTTAACTTCTTTCCAATTAGATGATATTCTGTCTAATCTTCTCACTTAGACGATAGACGATATTCTGTCTATCCTTCCCCTTAGACGACAAATCGTCTAACTCCAATTTTTAAAAGCTTATGTATTATCATCTAACAGTACTTTTCATCATTTATCATTTTTAGCCTTTTAAATGATATAATCTCAAAAAATGATCAACATGAAAGATGTAGATAAGTGAATTATCTTTCCAATGAATCAAGTTTCACCTTATTTGGACATTATTAGAAAAAATATATTGTAAATAACGGGCTATTCTCTTAAAAATACGATTTTATCTTAACGGGCTCAAACCTACCAAATGGGTCTATATATTGAGCTATTATCATGGGAAATCCAACATATTATTGGACTTCTTGAATCAGGGTGTCATAGAAAATACTAATTAACTCGAACCAATCGATTGAAAAGGTGAATTAAAATTAAATCAAATCGATTATTTTTTTTTGCGAGGAAGTTGAATTTCACTTGGATTCCCTTGATTATTAGACGATTTTAAGTAGGTTTAAACTAGGAAAATTACAGAGAAGGACTCACTAAAATTTTAGGAGGTTGAGAAAAGTTTTTCAATAGTTATAAATGAAGTTTAATTAGAGAGGGATTCTAAGAGCCTTTTATCTATAAATATTAGGGATTTTCTCAACATTACACAACTAAAATCTTACCTTGGGTTGTGTCTGACTATAACAGGACGAGAACTCTTGGCTCGTTTGGAGGAAGGGTAGAACATATTCTCCAGACTTAGAATCTTAGGAATTCGTGTAATCTAAAGATAAATATTCTCATTCAGATTTCAAACAGAAAATAATGACAATTATATGTAAGAATTAAGTTATTGTCACAAACTTTAGTCCGTCAAAGTCCGAGATGCTTACCTTCGACCTGATCAATTATTATTGATTTATTGTAAGCATAGTTTTAGTCATTAATATGTTCTTGGTCCTTGATAATTTCGGTTTAAGTTTTTCTAGTAAATCTTCTTATATTAATTCCAATCACGACGATTCTTCTTGAACTCCGGTTGTTTAATTTATTTTCCTCAGATCCCTCGTCATCATGCATTGTTCCTAAATTAATTAATGAGATCTTTCTCCCGAACTAATCATTACAATATAGTTAACACCCAGTTAAATGAATATGTAATGTGGCACTGAATTTTGTGCTTGAAAAAAAGATTATATCAAAAGAAATATTACTAAACAATGCTATATTTTTAGCAGAGAGATATATAATAAACATTATGTTTAGATACCAGTACTAAGAGAGAGTATTATTGAGTATTCCTTGATTCGTAATTATTTTTCATTAAATTTTGAAAATTTTGTTGATTTATTGGCTAACTTATCATGGCGTGAAATTATTCTTAACAGAGTAACTTAGTTAATTCAGGTATTCATGTGATTTAAATATTCAAATTTTATTATTAATTATTGACGAGTTAAGCAACGAGTTTATTATCTTGTGATTAAATAAAACCGCAAGCTATGTGCTATTATGTTAAAAATTCAACAGAAAAATAATATAAAACTATATTTTGCCAGAAATAATAAGAATTTTAATTTTTAAATTATTTATCCTCGAGATCAATCACTTCAACTGAATCTAACGATTCTTTCTTTATTTATAGCAAAACCAATCGAATCGTTTCCTTTATTTTCCAGAGACCATTCGATTCCTTTTTGTCAACTAATGTAATCCAGTCGATTTCTCTTTCAATCCTGTTAAAATTTTAAATCTATTTTTTTAGTATTTATTAGATTTCTAATCGATTATTTATTATAAATTAGTTCTTTTGACGTCTTTTGACCCGGCAACCGATTGATCCCTATTTTTAGGGATTAATCCTTAATTAATTATACTGAATTTATTCATTATTTCTCTCCGAATAATTCTTTACATCTTTACCCATTTTTATGTTTAATATTGCTCTTTAACCTTATATTTTTTGAAAAAAAAATGGCCATTATTACCTGAGTTGTCTAGTAATTATATGGGATCTTGGATCCAAATTGACATCAATGCCCGGCAAAATTAAGAGCTCAAATTTGATCTCGAGAGGATCACCCAAAAGTACTTGTGCATGTAAGAGTGTAAATGATTAAATGCGGTATTACACTAACTGCAAGCATGATAGATTGATATAGATAATTCAATTTATATGATTGGCATGATTGCTTGACTTGTACGCATTATTCTTGACCCGTATTGGGTAATTACCTATATATGACTAATTATCTCGATGTTTTCACTTGATACATATTCGTTATAACTTGATTATGTGAAATGTTTTCTTGAATTGTTCCTACTGAATTTACGGTCTTTTTCTTGAATACTTTTCAAATTCTAAAATTTATATCTTTCCTGATTGAATTCTCCATGCTATCATGATTATTTTATAGTTGATTGGTCTCTAAATTTTTTCAGACACTTTCTTGTTGCAATTTTCTTTTTAAATTATAAATACACTAATTACTTAAAGTTTGCTAACTATTTAGACATAATTCTTACTGGGCAATTTTGCTAATTTAGTGTTAAATTAATATTTGTTAGATAATTATGAGGCCGAGACTTGCTCTGACGGGGGGATAAAAGTGACAGAGTGTATTCGAGCCATCATAATAGGGGTTATTTTCTAATTGTTAGTTAGGTTAGAGAATTATGTATGTAATTAAGTTTTGGTTATTAGAGATCGTGAACACTAAAGTTACGTATGAGAGCTATTTCAAATTTGACATTATGGAGTATTTAATATTCAAAATAGAAATTTGATGTAATCAGATTTATAACTGAGGAAGGTAAATCCGATTCGGCCCAAATAAGACCCGGTTGCACCGAGCCCAACTTGACTTGCGATCCCCAATGTGCTTAACGGGCCTCGGTCCATGGCCGCGGCCCATAGCGAATGGTCCATGACGACAGTCCTTGGATTCGATAGCAGGGAAGACCTTAATCCAGACGTAAGGACCATCAGATAGGCCTCCGAAGACCGACCGTTATCCCCCACGATGCGGGTAACGACTCCACTAAGGGCGAGCACGCCCCACGGGCACCGTGAGACTCGCCCAGGAACCGGCCAACCCTGGGATAATCGCCCCTCAACGGAAAACTCTTGTCATAACCACGGGGAACGTCATCCCACGACGCACTCCCTTCTTTGTGAAGGGATCGACCGCCTTCACCAAGGCAACCCCCTATAAAAGGGACCCCGACGAAGGACAACCCACGGTGGATCTCATAAACAAAACGCCTACAGAGAAGCTAACTAGAGAGCTACACGCCATGCTATTAGAGAGGTCACGACAGCTCATTCCCTGAAAGGAGAATCCCCTCCTGAACGACCTTACCGCCCAATGATCACTCTCCGAGTGACCACTGGGGCCGGCGAGCACTCGTCTATAGGGTCTACACGTCTCTCAGGTCTCCTATAACGACCTCCCTCTCCACTCTCTCTCATACTCTTCTCTATTCATTACTAGAGCCGTTGTTGACTTAAGTATCGGAGGGTTGTCCCCTAGGGTAGCGCCTAGGCTCCTTCTGACGCTCTTCCTTCTGGTGATTGCAGGCTTCCACGGGTGTCGAACGATCTCCCCCAACAAATAAATAGAAAGGTGTGGTACGTGGCAGAGGAACGAGATTCCTACCGCTACAATAATAGTTGGTTATTTAATCATTTTAGGAAATGACATAGTTTATACAAAGTTTAATGTGCTTGTTTATCGTTGGTTCTGGTTGATTTTCGTG
Organism: Amorphophallus konjac; assembly: GCA_022559845.1. Taxonomy (NCBI): domain Eukaryota; kingdom Viridiplantae; phylum Streptophyta; class Magnoliopsida; order Alismatales; family Araceae; genus Amorphophallus; species Amorphophallus konjac. The sequence goes on from CM040119.1 coordinate 358,313,681, forward strand.
TCGCACTTAAATATTCCACAATTGGGGTGTGACATTTTGCCTCATCTATCACGTGAATAATAGTTTCTATTTGGAGGTAAACCCATGGGGCCCATTTGTTTGACCTAACTGATTTGGATGCTCGTACAAGATATTCCAGTTGAGTTATAATATATAAGCTCTTATCCGGGTTAAGGGTGGGGTATGTTATTCTAGGAAAAAAGGTAGAATAAGAAGAGTTAAACTTTTTTACATTTATCGAGAAGGTATTCCATGTTATCTTATCTCCCAATCAAAAGTGTATTTTGTGAAATATCCTACATGTGGTTAAGTTAATCTGCTTAATTTAACCTACAAACAAATAGGCCCATAGGGATATCAAAAATCTTTTGGAATTCCATTAATACAACCACTAAATCTGGTTTGTCCATAGTTGATAAGTTTGTATGAGGATGAGTCTTGGTGTTAGTGACTTGAACTTGGCACAAGTAGATTGCTTTGGCTGATGGCAATATCGAAGCAATATATTGAGCAGATGAAATATGAACATCCATGTGTTAAGCCTTGTAAGTGATAGTCCATACCATTATGAGTAAATTTCATATATAATTTGCCAAAGTCCCATTGTCCCAATGACTTAATCTGGTTGAACCCAAATGACATCAAAAGGTGAAGTATCCATAATGAAGAAATCCAATAACAGATGTAAGTTGACAAATGACAATGGTACCTGGGGGTAGCAATCTACAATCAGGCTCTTGACTCCACCCACTACTTTAGTTGCCAGTCTGTCTACTGCCTGAACGTTCAGATGTAATTATCTAGTTACTTGCACATCTAGTAAGTTGTGAGTAGCTCCCGAATCAATTAAAGTCAGTACATTAAACAAAAAAATAACACCAATCAACTGCATGGTAGGTTTAGGGGTCCAAAAATTGATGTGCATAATAATGGAATCATGCTCCAAAGAAATTGAAATAGAATCAACATTTCTACCCAGACTTAGTGGTGTTATGTACGTGCTAACATTGTCTTGAGAAGAGTCAACCTCCTGCAAACTTTGAAAGATATCATCATCATCATTATCAGTGATACAAATTAATTGTACAACAAAGGTTCGTTGAGGGTTACATTTACGCCCTTTCTCCTATTTGTCATCACACATATAGCATAAACCCCTTCTCCTCTTGTCATCTAATTACTCTTGGGAGTATCGTCGAATAGTTTGCCTGCCAAGTGTAGGTGTTAGCTTTGTATGGTCATTACTAATTGGTTGTGTGACAGAGTTGAGAAGAGTTTTTCCTGAAATCACTTCCTCTATTGGTCGACCACCATTTGGGCTTAGTAGTAGCTAACCTCACTGCCGCCATGGCCTCCTGCAAGGTATGAGGAGTTTTTTGTAATAAAACTTCATACCTCAAGTCATCTATTAACCACCCCAAAAAGTCTGTCAATAGATGTTCATCTAAAACTCCACCTATGTCATCGCAAATACTATAAAATTGTAACTCATAGTCTTAAATGGATCCCATTTTTTTTAATTTTCTTAACTCCACATGTGGATTTTTCCACTCTCTATGACCAAATTTCACTTCCATGACAGTCACTAGTTGGTCCCAAGATTTGAATTGTTGATCCTTAAACACCCAGAAAATAGCGCCAAACATGTAATAATATTTGTTCTTGACTTAATTGATAATATTTGAAGTATAATTCTGCCTTAAATTTTCAATTCTCAAATTTTGTCCCATCAAACAATGGCAGTTCAAGGGGTTTGGGACGAGGTACTTGGAGTATAGGATGAGTTGGTTGAACTAATTCTTGATGGTTGAGGTTTGGTGTAAGAACATGTGTTTGAAGTACTGGAGAAGTTGGTTGAACAAATTCTTGGTGGGTATGGGTTGGCACAATAATGGGGTGTGGCCTGTGTGTCACATAGTATGATACTTGGACTATTTGTACTAGCTGTTCTATCATATTGGCCATTCTAGGCGAGGGAGTGTCCAATTCATGTAGCTCTTGGACCAATTGCTCCATTCTTACAACCAATTCTACATTAGATTGAGACACAACCTATTATACTACGTGTTGAAGAGATTGTTGGAGCAGCCTCAACTCTTCAGGCACCATGAATATAGAAGAGGTTGAAACATGTAAGAGAGTTTAGACACCAATTTGTTACCTTCATTGGATTCCCCTGTCTTGAAGCCTCTTCATAAATGACAATGCGATCAAAGAAGAAGGTTGCGATGGCTGATTTCTTCTTACCAGGGGCCTTCGGCAATGGGGGAACAACACCAATAACTCCCAAGGAGATGGCTGCAAAAATTGCACAGGAGGGATGGGGAGGAACAAAAGCAGAAGCAGTAGAGGAAGAGGAAGAGGAAGAGGAAGAAGATGAAATAGGGGAGGACGAGAACATAGCAGAGAAGAGATCAGAGAAATTCTCAAATATTAAAAGCATAGTTTCAACAAATACAAAAAATCATTTACTCCGAAACATAGCCTATTCCCATCATTTGTAATTATTAATGAAGATGTTGAGGGTCCCGGTTTGAAAAGAAATGTAGAAGGTGATTCAAAAAAATGAAGGGATTAGCAGGAGACAAGTAACCATCAATTAAAAGTACTATGACGGGTAAAGATGCCATTGAAAGAGTACATATAGAAGCTGCAAAATGATTTTACGAGTCATACATTCCATTTAATGTTGTCAATTCTCCACATTTTCAAGCTATGTTTGATTTTGTATTAACAATTGGTTATTGATATAAAGCACCTACTTTTCATAATTTGCGTGGTTTCTTACTCAAAAAAGTGTTGAAGAGTTGAGAAAATGTATTGATTCATTCAAAAAAATATGAAAATAGTTTGGTTGTACAATTATGACTGATGGATGGACAAATAAGAAGAGAATGACTTTAATAAGCTTTCTGGTTTATTGTGCTAAGGGAACTATAGTTTTAAAGTCTGTTGATGCCTCTGAACGTACAAAAATTGGTGAAATACTTGCTCAGTTACTTATTGGCGTTGTGGAAGAAGTCGGTGCTGAAAATGTTGTCCAAGTAGTGACTGGTAATGCAGCCAACTACAAGCTTGTAGATTTTTTATTGAATCAACAATATCGATATATTATATGGGCACCATGTGCATCACACTGTCTAGATTTGATGTTGGAAGATATTGCTAAGATGGATGATGTTAAAGAATTAATCAATCAAGCTCAGAGTATTAGCACTTTTATTTATAATCATGGCTTTGTTTTGAATTTGATGAGAAAATTTACAGGGGGAAAGAAATTATTCGACTAGCTATTACTCAATTTGCAACTCACTTTCTTACACTTCAAAGTCTGTTGAGTTGTAAAAATCAATTGCGAGCTATGATGACTATTAAAGAATGGGTTGAAAGCAAATGAGTTAAAAATAAAAAATGTATCGTTGTATATGATTTGATTCTATCTACTTAATTATGGGATAAATGTTTGATAGTTGTGCAAGCCTTTGAGCCACTTGTTCGTGTATTAAGAATGGTAGATAGTGATGAAATGCCATCTATGTGATACATATTTGAAAGCATGCGGAGGGCTAAGAATGATATAAATAAAACTCTCTTGAAATTTAAGATGAACATTGAACCATTCATCTCAATTGTGGATTCTCGATGGGATCATTAACTTAGTTGACCTCTTCATTTAGCAGGCTATTGGCTCAATCCACAAGTTCAATATGACATGGATAATGAAACAAGAGTGTTGACAATGCAAGGGGTTAATTAATATCTTCATTGGGTATGTCAAGACAATGCTGATATGCTGGTAAAAATTAATCCAGAGCTAGATAAATTTAGATATGCAGATGAAAATTTTGGAAGGCCAATCGCAAGAGCTTATTGTTATTCTTTGGCTCCAAGTATTGTTATTTTATTTAGATTATTTCGTTTGATTATAAATTTGGGTAAAATGGTTAACTCAGTATATCTATTTTATTTTCAGCTATTTGTTGACAATTTTATGGAGCTTGTGCTCCAAATTTGTAGAATTTGACGGTAAAAAATTTAATTCTCTTCTGGATGTAAACATAGTTAGAGTTTTTTTTAACGTATACACACTAAGAAGATGAATCGCTTAGAACATCAAAGATTATGTGACCATGTATACGTTCATTACAATCTACGATTGTTGGATAGGTAAGAAATTATGTAAGTGTATTATAATATAAAAATAACTTCTATTGATTTCATTACATTTTAAGTTTAATAGTTTATAATTAATGTCTACTATATATTTTTGTAGGAAAAAAAGAAGAAGTAATATTTTGATCCTATTTCTTTAGAATATATTGATCTTATGAAAGAGTGGGTGGTGGAAGATGAGTATCATCTATTTACTAATGAAGATGTTGATAATTGACTTCAAATAGATCAACCAAATAGTTAACGGTTTACAAGAGATGACGAGGACTTTGATATTCTATTTTAATTTTATCAAAATTAAACTTTATCACTATTTTATTAAGTTATGATTTGCTAATATTCAATTCTTTGTATGTATTTCTAAGAACTTTAGCTTTTGGAGAAGAAGATGAAGTTCTTGTTGGAATTCAATGTTGAAGATTATATGAGACTTTTTTATGATCATATATATAGTTTTTAACTTAGATTTTTGATGAAGTGATGGATTTATATTTGTAAACTTTAAAGCTTGACGATGTTACTTCTTTGACTCTTGCGTTGATATATCATTTGGTTATATGTATATAATATATTTAGATATATTTATATATTTTTAAAAATATTAAAATTATATGGCATCATAATTATATTACGATAATGTCACAGATCAGATCGGTTCGATTGACGGTTCAACCGATTCGAATCGAATCAACTCATTGACCGATTCAGACATCGATTTGATTCTTATGACATTGATTTATATATACTTATAAGTTATATATTCAAATAATGATGATTATGACTCAAGTATTGTTAAAATGCTGAAACAACGCAATCACTTTCAGATTGAGTTTTATAAGGTTATTTTTCTTTTTCTGTATCCTTAAATAATTTTTGTTACATTATCGATTGTCAAAAAGTAAGGCATTTATACAATTATATAATATTATAGGGTATATAAGCAGAGATTCTTTCCCGAGATGCCACGTTCGCCATCCGTCTCACGCTTCACTGACCAATCAGATTCTTGCATTCCCCGTCTTCCCTCTGCCCCCTCGGCGCTATATATATTTCCCGGAATCTTTGAAAACCCCGTACTCGGCCCGAAGAAGAGGAACAAATAACCCTTCGTCGCCGCCGTTGCCTTCTTTCCCGATCTGCCTCTAGGGTTAGGGTTCCCATCGTTTCGCCCGTCGGGAACAGGAACCGGCGTAGCGATGAGCTCCTCGGGCACGACCAAGGGCGGGCGGGGAAAGGCCAAGGCCTCCAAGTCCGTCTCCCGCTCCCACAAGGCCGGCCTCCAGTTCCCCGTCGGCAGGATCGCCCGCTTCCTCAAGGCCGGCAAGTACGCCGAGCGCGTGGGCGCCGGCGCCCCCGTCTACCTCGCTGCCGTCCTCGAGTATCTCGCCGCCGAGGTGAGGAGGATCCCTGTGCCGATCCGCTCTGGCCGGGGTCTTTTTGATCTCGATGTTTTGATCAGGGTTTGATCTGATCTGGTGGTCTGATGGATGGGGCTTTCTTTTGTGGCGAGCAGGTCCTTGAGCTGGCTGGAAATGCGGCCAGGGACAACAAGAAGAACAGGATCGTGCCGAGGCACATCCAGCTGGCGGTGAGAAACGACGAGGAGCTGAGCAAGTTGCTGGGGACGGTGACCATCGCCAACGGAGGTGTTCTACCCAATATCCACCAGACGCTGTTGCCGAAGAAACAGGGTGGGAAGGGCGACATTGGATCTGCCTCCCAGGAGTTTTAGGGTTATTGTGGACTTGTGATTTGTCTTGTATCGATGCTCTGGCTGGAAAGGGGTGTTTGGGTGGAAGTGTTTTATTGGGAATTCGATTGCGACAGAAATATGATTTTTTTTGTGTTTTTTAGGGCCATAGTTTCTTTGATCCATAAAATTTCTGTACACAATTTGTGAACAGACATTATGTAGACTTGAGCTCTCAGCTTCTATGGGGTTATTGGTTGCCAACCAAAATGAATTTCTAACTCTAAATTGTACTGTGATTCTTTTTTTATTGGTGAAATTCTTCTAGGGTGTTAATCATTGTCGGACTGCAGATGCTGATATGCTGGTTGTTGCAGCATCTTCCATCAGATGTGGCTATTGTAAAGTCATCAAGCTCCTTGGGGGAGCATAGTCCCGGCGTCAATCGTGCAGTGGACTGAGCATATATTGTGGTTCTCGCAAAGAGGTGAAAAAGAGGCGTATTGTTTTGTGATGACTGTAAGTCGAATTTCAAACAAAATATAGGGGGAAGTGATCACTGTATGTTGCCACACTCTAGGGTCAATTGAACGTGTGATGAAAAAGATTTGAAGGATTTAGTTAAAGTTCTTCAACTGGTTTGTGTGCAGGAAGGAACTTTGCTACCTTCTCCTAGAATTTGGAAACTTTTAGGGCTTGTTTGTTTCATCCTACAATAGTGTAAAATTTTGCAATTGTTTCATTTAATAGCATTTTTGGGTTGCTTGTTTGACTAAAAAAAGTGTAAATGGGATTATGTTAGCTGATGTGACACTAAAATTTTATTGTTTTTGGTTTACCATGGTAAATCAGAAAATCAGAAAAATACACCGGTCTTAAAACTGGAGGACTACATCAAGATAAACACCTAAATGAAAAAGGAGGAAAATTTGAAATGAGGATGGTGGTTTGAGACTCAACTATAGCGGGTGGATGGTGTCCCCTTTTGTAGAAGGAATGACAGTTTCTGCTTCTTTGGTTTGAAAAACTTTTCTGATGGTAGCTGGTTGTGGTTCAATTCAAGAAACCATGCTTAATTTGCTTGAATACTGGGGGCAGAGGATAGTCTGTGGCAGGGTACTCGCTGGGTCGTATCGGATTGGGATCTTCTTGATCCGGTACGATACGGCCGAGTCGCATCCGACTCGGCCTCTCTCTCTCTCTCTCCCCTACTCACCCCTCCTCTCTCTCTCTCTCTCACACTGTGACTCGGCCCGACTCGGCCGATCCTGGAGGTGATCTGCAGGGTATCGGGTTTTGCTAGATACGGTACGATATGCCCGAGTCGGCAAATCATGGTTTGCGGAATTTGGAGTGCAAGGTGGATAAGTTGCCCATCCACCTGTGTAGATTTTGCTCAATTGCTGAAGTTTATGGATGCAGTGTCGAATGCTCAGAGGATGAAGTGTCCCAGCTCTTGAGGTAGTAGGGTTCTATTGAAAACAACGCTCTACATCTCTTTTATCTGATGCATCTGCTCTGAATCTGCATGTGCTTTGAGGATTGAGATATTACTGCTTCTATTTGCACTGTGATTGGTTCTGTGATATATGATATATCTACAGCTGTAGTGATAGCTTTATCTGGCAGATTTGATATCACTGTTCAAGTGTTCATATTAGGTTATATGTCTAAAGCTGTAATGGTGGCTTTTATCTCACAGAATTGGTGTGCACTGTTGAGGTTCATGTTTTGGTGACTCTGAGTTAATTGATTGCTGGATAATTTGGAAGATAACTGTGGAAGTCTAACTCTTATTGTTGAATATCAGGCATTAAATTACCTGTTTCCAGTGATTCAGCTTCTCTTTGCTGGGATATCAGGGATTGGATTGCCCGATGCAGGGAATCAGCTAATATTGACTCCTAGTTCCCATTGGCACAAAATTGAGCGCTGAATTTGGCTCACTCAGCTAATGTCAGTCAGGCCCCAGACTGAATCAAACTACTGGTGTCAGGTAATCCGATCTTAGAACATCATGGTTATCAAACTGTATTTCTATGTTAAATCTTTCCCAAGATGTATTGCAGGTGCATTGGACTATTGGCCAATTTCAATTCTAAACATTCGTATTTTTACTTGGTTGAATGTGGGCAAGAGCAGGAGAATATACTTGTTTATGGATGGCAAAATTACAATCAGTTAACAGGATCTGGGCACCTTCCAAAAACAATATCTACCCATCTAGGATATGTGCAAAACCTTTTCTTGCTTTATTTTTTTCATACGATTAATGATAGAGGGTGTGGGCAGGCTTTTTCTTTGCTGCATTCCTGAACCCTAACTTAACTGACACACACCCCTATCTGTCCAACGCTTTTAAGATTCATGTAAGTGCTGGTATTCTCTCTCAATCAAGTACTTCTAGAGGATCTAGTCAGCTGCATCTATCAGGTCCCGTTTCCAATAATCCAGAGCCAACTATCAGACGAATTGGTTTGGTTCCTTCCGGAAGATGGCTCGTTCACAATTAGACCTGCTTACACGTATCTCTGACGGAAACTTGTCCCCATCATCATCTTCCTCCTCTGTCTGGAAGGTTCCTCCTCTGTCTGAAAGGTTATTTTGCGCAGAGCTGTTTCCAGACCTATCCCTACAAAGACAACTCTGCTCACCTGGAAAGCTCTGAATCAAAAACTATTCCGGTAGCTGAAATCCTGGCAAGAAGGGTCCCATACATTTAAGATACTTGTCTAGTCTGCTCGGGTGGACCAGAGTCACTGAATCACATGTTATTTGACTGTAAGCTTGCCAGAATGGTGTGAAAAGCTTCGCCACTCAATTATTACCCAGACAATGAGAAGGGGAAGACCCTAGGTAACAGAATTCTAGACTGGGCTGTTTCTCGTTTCACCATTCATAACCAGGACAGAGAGAACACATTTTCCTCTGGTTATTTCTAATGTGGTGAATCTGGAATTTTGTCAGGAATGGAATAAGGCAGCTCTTGTTAGCACAGGTCACTTTTGCTGCGTTATAATTAACCCACTATGGGTTCGTTTGGTTGGATGTAAAGTATGTCCAGAACTCCAGATGTAAAAGGATTTAAAGGAATGTATTTTACACAAAAATCAAAATCATAATTGGCCATTTGGTGCCCATGAGAATTATTTTCCTGAAATCATTGTCATCTATTTGTTTTTTTAGGAATGTTTTTAAAAAGAGGAGGGGGTAATCGGGTTTGGACGTTGGACCTCTCTCAAATGGGGGAGGGTGGCGATTCAACTATATTAGACGGTTGGTTCTTAAAATGACGACAGGGAACTAGCAATGTTAACAAACTAGATAGCTGGTTCTTAAAATGATGATAGGGAAGCTATCAATGTTAACAAATTATGGGCACCAAATGGGAGTCCGGTTAAAAAGTTGAAACATTTTGAGAACCAGTTGATTGGTGTTATGTATGTATAAATATATATAGGCAGCGATCACATGGTGTCGACACCATGGATCACTTCCCATGGTACTACAATCTGAGCCATCCTTTTACCAGTGTGAGCATCCAGCGGTCCAAAGTAATCAACATTTTCTTTCCAAAATCACAACCTATGAACAGGGAAATCGATGTCGGAGGTTACCTTGCCCTTTCCAACTCTTGGCCTTCTTCCTTTCTCTGCGAATAGGAACTGGCCCGCCTTCTTCCTCTTCGTCGTGGCGACCCCCCCACCCCCTGCTCTGGAGGTCACCCCGCCCCCCCCCAACTCGAGGCCGTCGCCCTCTCTCTACAAATAGGAATTGGATCTAGTGTCTTCCCCTTTGCGGCGACGATCCCCCCTCCAACTCGCAGCCATCGCCCTCTTTTTGTCAACAGGAATTGGCCTGCCATCTTCCTCTTCGTTGTGGTGACCCCCTCCCAACTTAGGGAAGAAATTGCAGCTAAAACATACTCATCTAGAAGCAACATATTGTAGAATACCAGGGGGTTGCCGTCGACGCCAGGCAACCGACTGGACTATCTGTTGGCATCAGAGCGTAGGCCTACTATGTTGCTTTGGGGTGTTTCCGCGAGGGGGGGGGGGGGTTGACGCCGACGCCCTGGCAGCCGACGGTGGATTAGGCCAGTTTGCTCTCTCACGTTCGCAGAGAGAAGGCGAAGGTTGTGAGTTTGGGGGGGGGAGAGGTGACCTCTGCGAGTTGGGCGACCGTGATGGTGGCGGCTACATCGTCCGGGTGGAAGTAGGGTGCCGACGCCCTACCGTCGGTGTCTGAGGGGGTTGACCTCCAGAGTTGGTGGGGTGACCTCTAGAGCGGGGGGGGGGGGGGGTTGCCACTAATGCCCAGGCAACTGACAAGCGGGGGTCGCCGCCACGAAGAGGAAGATGGTGGGTCGATTCCTGTTTGTAGGGAAAGGGTGACGGCCAGAGTCGGGGGGGGGGGGGGTCGTTGACGCCCAGGCAACTGACAAGGGGGGGGGGGGGGGTTGTCATCGAGAAGAGGAAGAAGGCGGGTCGGTTACTATTCACAGAGAGAGGGAGAAGGTGGCAAATTGGAGGGGAGGTGACCTCCAGTGTCGGTTTCCCTATTCACCAACTGTGATTTTGGAAAGAAAATGTTGATTATTTTGCTGGATGCTCACTCTGGTAAAAGGATGGCTCAGATCACGACAACATGGGAAGCGAGCCATGACATCGACACCATGTGATCGCTGCCCTATATATATTGCTAGGTACTCTCCTTTTTTTTATTGGGAAGGGGGAACCCGAGATCGAACTTGGGACCTCCCCCAAATGGGGGAGGTGGTGAGATTATCACAGCAAGTCGTAGTGTAACGACCCAAGATCCGGATACCGGGAAGAATTCGATACCATTCGAATCCTGACCCGCCGCCCACGAGCCGGGAGGGCTCAGAAGGGCTAAAAGGAGTGTGGAGGTACAAGGAAATAGGAAATAAAGCAGGATAACAGATATAATAACAGAAATAAATAAACAACTACAACAGAGTCCAGTCTAACAGAAAGTACATTCTAAAGTAGTAAAACGTATCACATGTCAAGTGAACACTCGGCCTAGCGAGCTGGCAGCTAAGGACCTCCACGCAATGCCCTCGAACTTTGAGGAAGAACCGTCGCACCTGAAAAATAGGGATGAGTCTCCAAACATAGACTCAGTAGGGGTCCCGCGGAACTCCAACCGGAAACAACGGCGGTAGCGGAAAGGAAAGCAGCTACAACTACAGCAGGAACAACGAATCGGTGGTCAGTCAAAACTCGGCACTACAGCTACTCCTATTGTACCGGACAAACATACCCCGATCTTACAGTCGGGGGACTACCGAACTAACGGGAGAACCTCTGGCTACGCCACCAGAAGAAACCGTCACGACCTCACAGTCGTGGACCTAACACCGTCTAGGGAAACCCTCGGTGACGCTCACCGGAAAAACCCCTAGACCTCTACCTCGGGAATACTCCTTGAAACTGTCGGGGGAACCACGTCTCGCAGACGGGAAACGAAACCTGAAAACAGTAGAGTCACGTCTCACGTGACAGGAGTACCTGCCCACTAGAAGCAAGGCCGGATGCGCCCCCTGGCGTCTTAAACCGCGCCTCAGGTGTTCCCCTCATCGCACCATAGCAGAACGGGGACACCGTACAAGTAACCACAGAACAAGAACTAGCTGGGGTCGCGCTCGTTAGCGCGGGTCCAACTGCCCCCAACCACGTGTGCACACACAGACCATGCATCCTAGGTTTGGCCCTCTGATTGGTTTTCCCCTCAGCCGGACTCTGGCGTCAAGACGTGGGGTTCGATGGTAACTAGCCTAAAAATCGTATCTTGGGGTAGCCTCGCCACCACTCCCTGGTGGGACCACTCGCGTGTCGCAAGAGTACGACTGGTGGAGAGTCACTGATGTGACCACTCTCCGGGGATAAACTCCGAGAAACACACACGCTAAAGTCGAGAAGAATCAAGTGGCACCGAGCCACTGGACTCTGGACAGTCCTCTAGACTCACTAAATCCAATGGTCCTTGAGTCACAAGACTCGGGGTCAATACCGTCGTACGCAACGGCACAATGCCGTTGATCTAACTTAATCCCTAGGTCTAAAACTACGGTAGCACGAATACCGAGGTAACTCACAAGCCGCCGAGACCATCCCCTCAAAAGGTAACTCAAGAGGCCTCTAGTCCCAGGTTGGGTGACTGGACTCACAGTACAAGGCCACACACATGGCCCACGCAGAAAGCACAGAAGCACGATTCCCAAGACAACTCACAAGCCGCCACGCCGATTCCCCATCCCAAGAAAGAGCAGGAAACCTCCAGCCCCTGGCTGATGACTGGACTCTCAGTCCAAGGCCTTACACATGGCCCACTCAGAAATCGCTTTCCGGAAGAACTCACAACGTGCGGGGAAGCCCCACCGCACTCATGCCGATACACGGCGACCCGATCAAGCGTAACACAAAGCCCGGAACACACACACAGGGTCACCGGACCCCTGAACACACGGGCACGTTAATCGAGATAACACGGGACCTCTCGACACCCCATACACACGGACACAGAATCCACGGGGTGTCCGGGACACTCACGAGGCCGATGGTCGACCATTGGGTCACAACCGGGTCGATCGGAGACTAACACGACGTTAAACGACACGAAAACCAATAGGCGATCCTCCTTGGACCGTCTAAGACAAAGGCGGTCAAACCCTGGACCGCCGGGAGAAGAAAAACGATCTCTCATGGGCCGCACCGGAAGTAGGCGGTATGGCTAGGACTGCACAGCCTAGCCTAGCGGTCCAGCCAGGACCGCATAGCTCTGGACGCCTCTAGAACCTAGGCGGTCACTCCCAGACCGCTCAGGGATAAAATGGTCTACCTCTACGCCGCACCACTATGCAGAACTGAAAAGGGATAAATGGTCACTCTTAGATCGCACAGGTAATATGGCGGTCATCCCATGACCGCAAAGCGACAGGACTCGTTCAACGGTCAAACGCATCCTCGGGAGTTACGCTGACCCACAGAGGAAAAACGGTCTGGCCGTAGCCGCTTCATAGTGCCAGGCGGTCCACACCAGACCGCTGAACTCGTCAGGCGGTCTATCGCGCGATCGTTTAGCCAACTGACAAGGGGGCAAGTGGCAGTCAGACCATGACCGCCCAGCCAAGAAAACGGTCTGCCTTAGATCGCTAAGACATGCATAGCGGTCTATCGCAGGACCGCAGCCCCAAAGCACGGTGAGATGGACAAGTAGCGACCTCCCTGAGGGCCGCTTCACCTAATAACGGCTCCTGTTAGGACCGTTTCTATTCCGGCAACCCGAAAATGGCGAGTTCGGTGGAAAACTTCGTTCCACGTCCCGTTCATGCCCACGTGAAGGGGAAACAAAGGGGAAACCCTTCCCCAAGCCCCAAGCCATCCAATGGTGCCATCAAACCACAAAATAACGCGTTAAAACGCTAGATCCGGCTCACTCCCCCAAAAATATGCATGTTCTAAAAAACGTAAGAATAAGCCCGCTCGGCTCACCACGGTCTACCAAATTCACGGGAAAGGAAGTACATGAGCTGGGGATCCATCTCCCTACCTCCACCGAAGATTCGACGCGCCGTGGACGCCGATCCACGAAGAAAACGCCGTTAAACTCTCACCGAGACACGAACTAGCGGCCGAGCTTCACCGCGCCTTCGTCCCCCGAACCTCGACCCATCCTCGCCATCCTCCTCGCCCGCGTCACCCCGCTCCGCCCCCGCCCCGCTCCGTCGGCCGCCGGAGAAGAGAGGGTGAGAAGGGAGAGCGTGAGAGAAGAGAGAGGGAGAGAGTGAGAAATGACGGGGGAGAGAGAGAAAGAGTTTAATATATAGGAAATTTGGGAAAATCCGAAACATAGAAAAAAATACTCCTCGCGATCCTCGGAAGACGCATAGCGCAGTGATAACGTCTCGGAGTCTGAGAATGCAACGGTTCACCCTACATGATGTTTTGAAGGTCTGACAGCCAAAAACACGCGTAAAACCAAAAACGCAGCTCGGGACCCACAAGGCGCTCCGAAAATTCCAAAAAATTATCGGCGTGCTCCTCACAACGTCACAGACCCAAGGAAATTCACGGACACACCACCAATGGGTCCGACAATCCGGTATAAAAACTCCGAAGTTCGCTCGGACACGAACCGCAACCCGCGGAAAGATGATCCGAAACCTACGGATCCCGATCCGAGAAATATCCAAAAAATCTTGGGCATTACATCCCTCCCCCCTTAAATAAATTTTGTCCTCGAAATTCAGGACAAGCGCCAAATCACAGGGGAAGAACACCCTAACCAACTGTCAACGCTGTCAGAGCCCCAGCACAGAAAACTTCGATTTTTTCGAAAGCTCCTCTCCTGAGGGACACAGCCAGACTACAATCACGAATGACACTTCTCCTCATGCCGCGCACACCGGTCATCAGAGCAAGCATACACCAAAGGACACAGTCCGGCCTCACCTCAGTCACAAGGAAAAACCAATCATGGCACCGCTGCCACCATCTCGCTCACCGAGGAGACATAGCCCTCGACACGAGAAATATCTACCGATCCATCCTATGGTCGGCAGACAAAACACACATCAGCTTCACAACCAGCCGACTGGTTTCATGCCATGCTCTAGGGAACAACCAATACAAAGCCTCCATCAGCTCACGCAGCCATCACAACAGACCGCAACCAGAACATCGGCTCAGCGCCAAGAATCACCTCACACCTGGTAAGCTGAAAGCCAGACATATCACTGGGCCAACTCTGTCAGAAGATAAACTTCGACAAAGCCCAGATCCCATCTGGAAAGCACATCACGGAAATGACCACCAAAGGCCTCATCGATACACGGCTCTGACCGTTCACGATGCACAACCAACAGCATCTTCTGTTTGTGAAAGACCGCACACCGGTCACCAACTGCTCGTCAACGGGAAACCCTCCTCTTGCTCAACTTCTTCCTTCTTTCCTGGTCCTACACCAGAACCGACAAACACATTCCAAACCTCGATGGGCCATCTGCTGACTCACATACAGATAATTACCACACCTTGAGCTGAACTTCTCTCGGACACCGCATCCGATCTCGATCATTGCGCCAACCCTACCCTTAGAGGGGAGCACGATGAAACCAATGACAAGACTCAGGAGTCTTCGGTCATCACCTTACTCGACTCAGACTTACAGGGGAACCATCCCATGCTGGTCACCAAACCAGTGATAACCATTCAACGCCAACGTCCCATCAAGGACCTCCAACCACTTGCGTCACTCCTCCGTCTGTCTCACTGAATCATATCTCAACTTATCCAAGTGGACACCTGCCAATCCCGATTCCGCCCGCACCACAGAGCCACGGGACACCACCGGAACAATTCATGGCACACGTCTCTAGGGGAGGAAAGTGCCATCCAATATTACGGCAATCTAGTCGCCAACACCACGACCAATGCATACAAGTCTTCAAACGACACAGATTTTTCATCACAGTTGGGTCCTGTCCGCCACAATCCGACACGACCATACCCTACAGACGCTGCTGTGGTCGATCACACTGTTAGGCTCACTAGCCGCTCACAGCTACCAACTGGGACCCATAATCTGTCAAAGATCACTTCCTTAAAACACGATCTCATCCGAGGACACAACCTCCAATACAAGTCGGGCACCAAGCCACCGACTCTAACCATCACATCCTCGACCTCCCTCAGGCGACATCCTCAACAACCCAACCGGGCTCACACCGACGCCTGACACGGCTCCCATCACATGAACATGGTATTCATGCGGCACACTTGCCAACATTTTTCCCCAACACTCCATCTTGCCAGTGCCAAGAACCATGATATCTCGAGCAACGGCACGGCAACAACACATCTCACACCGAGGAACCAATCCTCCGATGCTCAACGCAACCTCAGGAAATCTGTCCGTAGCAACCAACGCTACGATCCTGAACCTGTGGGTTATGGGCCCACCAGGCTTTCGCTGCGCACTCTGATCCACGCGCACAGCCAACACGGTAACTTGGGACTCGCCATCCCGACAATCTACAACTCGGCTGGCCAACTTCAGAAAATAGGGTGAGGAAAGCTCCATTACCTCGAACCCAAAGCACATATTCTCTCTTAATCCGGCAATCTTCTGCAACTCTGCAGGCTCCGAACTGTCACACATCGGAAAGTTCCAACACCAGCCAAGAATTCTCGCGGACACCGCCCAACCGGCACTCGTCCTTCCGGAGCAGTGCCGACACACCCTCACGCAACCAGGGAATTGGGCACGACTTCTCACAGGCAACCACCTTGCCAAAACACAGGACACGTCTCGCACGGATTTTATGGCACACAGGGGCCAACCAAATCCGGGAACATAATGCAAGACGACGAACCTTAGCCAAGCACAATCTCTCCAACCAAGGGAGAAACCAACATACCTCCGACCAACGGAAAATCTCCACGCTCGACCTGACCTCAAATCTCGCGCATGCTGGGAACAACACCTTCCAACACCAAGAAAAACCTTTACTTCCATCAGGTCAGCGCCTCTGACACACTCGGCGAGTGTCACGTCGGACCACAATCACAACATCTCTCGATGCAGCACCATTGCAATTTCTCAAACTTTAACACGCCATACCAAGAGCCGCACACGAGCCATAATCGACAACCGTCAACGCTCATCCTCAAGTCCAGAACTCACCGCGGAACTTTCATATCTCAACCCAAATCCAGTGCGAACATAACCCATTCACCCGCAGAAGCGTAGGACTTAGAACTCACTGGGATAACTCCACACAATCTTACCTCGAAATCCGCAAAATAATCGGGACCGACACGTCATTTCTGACGCCATAGAGCACGACAAGAACATCAGGCTCGACGAAACAGCAGCTCATCGAGAAGATCCTCCGCTCACCCGAGCGCACCTCTCGATCAGAACACCTGCTCTGTCACCTTAAACAACAACCTTAAAACATCAGGGGCTGGGTAAACCTCAAGCTGGAGTGGCCTGACTCAACAACAACTCCCTCAGAGCACGCGCATGACCACTTAACCACAACCAATCCTCGCCAGCCACCTGACCTCGCTACAGATTCCTCGAACACAGCAACACAACGCACCTGCCGGCAACCTCTGCTCAACGCAACACGGCCGGGGTCACAACCCGTCGGGAAGAAATCTCTTTATCACATCCCTTAGGCCCCACACCGGTACAAAAGCCGCGAACAACAACCATCTTTACAGCACCGCGCAGTGCACTCAAGCTCTCAAGCGAGAAATAAAGCGGAAAACAAGCACGAAACCCTATGCCAGCTGTCGACTGTACTGGACCTTATGGACTTTGATCACTGCAATATCTCGAATTCCCATATACGTCCACAACCACTGCTCTGATATCATCTATAACGACCCAAGATCTAGATACCGGGAAGAACCCGATACCATTCTGGAGAGGGGGATTTATGCAGCCCATTCAAAGAGCAGCCGAACGAGGCCCATCAGGACCAAACAAGGCCACGCTCGCCCAAGTGACAGCCCACAGGGCCCACTTGGGACAGAAAGCCCAATAAAAGATTCGCTCGAGGATACTACCTTCCTAGGCGGCCTCTAGGCTCGGAAGGACCGAGCGTCGGTCAGGTCACAAGAAAGGTCCATGCCCGAGCCATCTCTCCGCCCAGGGGAAGAAGGTGCATGTCGACCAATCCGACCCATCTTCGTCCGAGCTAAGCCTACCGTCCGGATAGGGCTGACCTCTCTGAGCTCGGTACGGCCGACGATTGCTTATCCATGTAGCCGTTAAGAGTCCTCTGTGGGCAGGAATTTATAAAGGTGAGGGACTCCAGCTCCCCAAAGTGATAACACTCCCACGATAAGGTAATAAAAGTCCACGTCGAGAACGTAACCCCCACTTGAAACCCCTCGACTTACAGGACTCCAGAAGACGGCGCACTATTTAACCCAGGGATACCCTCCGGCGAAAGGTAAGGGCAATCACACGCTCAAAACTCCTGAGCAGGAACCACTTCACCCTTCTGGTGGAGAGGGATGCCGCGCAGAAGCTACTTCCTCCCTATATTGCTCCCACCATAGCTCTACTGACTTAAGCATCGGAGGGTTTTCCTAAGGGATTCATCCCTGGGCCCCCTGATTCGTTTCCCTTTCTTGCAGTTCACTATCCGGTGATCCACTGCCCGCTCAGGACCAGCGCGAGATCTATCGCAGCCCCAAAGCACGGTGGGACGGAAAAGTAGCGGCCTCCCTGAGGGCAACTTCACCTAATAACGGCTCCTGTTAGGACCCTTTCTATTCCGGCAACCCGAAAATGGCGAGTTCGGTGGAAAACTCCGTTCCACGCCCCGTTCACGCCCAAGTGAAGGGGAAACAAAGGGGTAACCCTTCCCCAAGCCCCAAGGCATCCAATGGTGCCATCAAACCACAAAACAACGCGTTAAAATGCTAGATCCGGCTCACTCCCCAAAAATATGTATTTTCCCCAAAACGTAAGAATAAGCCCGCTCGGCTTACCACGGCCTACCAAATTCGCGGGAAAGGAAGTACATGAGCTGGGGATCCATCTCCCTACCTCCACCGAATATTCGACGCGCCATGGACGTCGATCCACGAAGAAAACACCGTTAAACCCTTGCCGGGACATGAACTCGCGGCCGAGCTTCACCACGCCTTCGTCCCTCGATCCTCGACCCATCCTCGCCGTCCTCCTCGCCCGCGTTGCCCCGCCCCACTCCGTCGGCCGCCGGAGAAGAGAGGGTGAGAAGGGAGAGCGTGAGAGAAGAGAGAGGGAGAGAGTGAGAAATGAGAGGGGAGAGAGAGAAAGAGTTTAATATATAGGAAATCTGGGTAAATCTAAAAAATACATAAATAGGGAAAAATATTCCCCGCGATCCTTGAAAGATGCACAACGCAGTGGTAATGTCTCGGAGTCATAGAACGCAACGGTTCACCATACACGGGGCGCCGAAGGTCCGACAGCCAAAAACCTCTGGCCGTCCACCTCCCAACACCCCTCCCATTGTTGGCGAGCCCCTCATCCACCTCCTGCTCCACCCCCCTCGTATTGCCGGTGAGCCCCCTCCCCCTCTCCCTGCTACTCTGCCCCCCACCCCCTCCCACCGCCAGCGAGTCTCCTCTCCCCCTCTCCCTGCTACTCTGTCCACCCACCCTCCCTCCCCCTCTCCCCGCTACTCTATCCCCCCCCCCCTCTTTCTCTACTACTCTACCCTCCCACCCCCTCTCACATTTGATGACCCCCCCTCCCTGTTGCCTCCCTACCAATGATGTTGAGAGAGAGAGAGGATAACTAGAGTTTTTTTTTATAACTTAAGACATGTTAAATATTTTACTCTTTAACTCACATTGAACTCAGGTTAAACACACGTAGAGTTACAGCGTGGACATAATCATAACGTTTTGTTTACTCGGAGGGTATTCGTAATATATGATTAAACGAGAGATATATTTGATAATGATAAACTACTGGGAGTCATATATGCAAAAAAAAAAAAAACCTTTATTATTCCGTAAAGCAAACATAGATTTTTGGATGCCCGCCGAATAAATGGAAGCAAAACCCACGACAGCCATCGATTTTGTTATCAGAACGGCGGGTTTAAATTTGACGACTATTGTGGATGATTTTTTCTTAAAATATCATCTAAAATCTATAGTTCTTTCGTCCAAGAGCACGCCGCCATGACACGGAGATGATCAGAGCCACAACATCTGACACCATTTTTGTTTGCATACGAGTCGTCTAGCGAAGAGCTGCCTGCTAGAAAAAGGCAGACACGAATCATTACAAGTTCTACGCGTTCACGTGCGAGATTCACCGGGCAGTTGAACGTGTTTAACCAAATCATACGCTTGCTTTTATTGCATGTTGATGTCAAGATTCTCCCATCGTTGGGTCTCTTCTCCCCGAGCACGAAGCCCACCCGAATCCGTGACTCCTCTGAACCTTTCCAGGATGCTCGTCCCACCTTGCTATGTTGGGAATATTTTAAAGCAAATACAAATGTTCTTGGGTACCAATACAACATGGTTCCTGACTAAATCGAATTGAATTAAGAGTTTAATTCAAATTAAATTAAATTAGATTATTTTGAAATCAAGTCAAATCAAACTGAATTAATCCGATTTTATTCAGTTTGAATTATATTTCTGTCCCTTTTAAAAAATTAGATTGGATTAAAAAATAAGTAGAGAAAGATAGAACAAAATAGTTTCTATCAAATAAAATAAATATTAAAAAATTAGATTGGATTAAAAAATAAGTAGAGAAAGATAGAACAAAATAGTTTCTATCAAATAAAATAAATATTTAAAAATTAGATTGGATTAAAAAATAGGTAGAGAAAGATAGAATAAAATAGTTTCTATCAAATAAAATAAATATTAAAAAAATAACATCAAAAATTGTAACGTAAGAGCAAGCCCCATGATATTTTTATATAAAAAAGATAAGAACGCCCGTTATAGTAAAATAAAAGGTGATTTGAAACTCATCTCATAGAGTCAAAAACTTCATCGAGACGGTGAGAATTGGACTTTTAAAATTGATATTTATAGTTATACAAAAATTTATATTAATTTGACAAAATATTCTTAAATTCGGATTATTTGGTCCGATTAGATTTTTCTGAGTTTCAAAATCAAATCAAACTAAAAATTTTAATACGGTTCGATTTAAATTTAAATCAAAATATTTTAAATTTTAACTCAAATCGAATCGAATCAAATTTATCGATTTAATTTAAATTTTTTAATTTAACCCGAATAATACTCACCGGACCAATTTGCGTAATGCCAAACCAAAATTTGTGGGTTGGAATCTAATTTTTTTTTTTTTGAAATGAGGTTGGAACCTAATTTTAAACCTAGGTATTTCGGTTCATTTATAATCCGGTGGAAGACTTGATTCCGAAAATTTTCCTCCTCCTACGGAAAAAAAAAACTCCAACCATCCACTCTTTTACACGTGGTAGCATGAGCCGGAACGTTGAAATTTCAACAAGGTCCCCCCCTCCCTTTTTATTTGTCAACAAGTCATTTTTTGGTGTCCAGTAATCCGTGCCCATTCCGATTTGTCTTCTTATCATATATATATACCGGCGGCACCCACCTCGCCGGCTTGCCTCGCCGCCTCTCGTTTCCCTCCCCGCTCAACCGGACGCTTGTAAAGCTCGGCTCTTGATACAGATCTCGAAATAAGGGCGCAAACGTAGAGCTCACAGGAGCCAAAGCCTCACCCACAGTTCCTTATCTCCTCTGCTTCCATGGCGCCCACGACCCAGGCACCTCTCCAATCCCCACCTCTTCCACTACTCTTCTTCCCCTTTCGATTTCAGCATTCTTCTCATCTTCATTCGTCCTCTGGTGTTTCGTGCTAGGTGACTGCGGGTGCGGCCAAGAACGGGTTCCATGGCGACGGGAGGGGCGGTCGGGGACAGGGGGGTTGCGGGGTCGTCAAGTGCAACCCGCTGCTGGCGGAGCAGAAGACGTCGCTGAGAGGGGTGGTGACCGAGCTGCTGGCCTGCGCCAATCCGGAGAAGCCCACCATCTCGCTGGGCGTGGGGGACCTCTCCAACTTCGCCTGCTTCAGGGAGGGACACGGGTTCGCCCGGTACGTGGCCGAGGCCGTCTCGTCCGGCAACTTCCACGGGTACCCGCCGTCCTGTGGCTACCCATTCGCACGCCGGTGAGTCCCCCCCCCCCTTCCCCCTTGTGGGGTCGTCAAGGTACTGTCACTATCCGGAGAAAGTTGGGTCCTTTACATAGTTCTAATATCACCTCTCTCCAATTTGGGTGCTTTCGAGCAAGGTTCGTGGACTCGGTGATTTGTATCGGATCGAATCTTCTTTGATCCGATACACCCGATTCACAAGTGATTTGGCCTGACTCGACATACATTATCTCCTCCCTCTCTCTCTCTCATTCTCTCTCTATCTCTCATTGTGACTCGACCTGACTCGGTCGATCTTAAGGATGATCTACACCGTATCAAATTTTTTCAGATACGATATGACACGTCCGAGTCAACCCAAATTAGACCGAGTCTACAAACCAAATTTCTATAATGTTATCTATGTTTACCAGAGAATCTCTCTTTAAGAAAGTAATCAACCTGAGGGCTCCCTTTATGTCCTTCACTAGTAATCATTTTTAAAGGCTTCTTAATTTTTTTCCCTCTCTCTCTCCGTGCTCTACAAAGTGTTCTCATTTCTGGATCACGACTTCAGAGTTCAAATAACTGACAAGAATGAGAAGTGACCACAGCTTGTTCCTTTGCTTGTTAAAACTCAGTTGGTCGTCGTTGGCCCCTGTTACTTGTAACATCCAAATGGGTCTCCAGCTAGTCCTTGTGGTCCTCAGTGTTTGTGGACCTGGCGACCACAAGCTGGAAAAGGGTGCCTGAGGTGCACACGACACAGGTTAAACAGCTCCATCCATCGCTGTGTGAGGTGAAGAAATGGGCAACCTGGTTGCCTCCCCAGCACAAATACCTCCCTTGGCTTTTTGCCTTACCAACCACCGGTGATTGAGGCAAGAGGTCTCTCTCTCTCTCTCTCAAATAATCTTCCCCCCCCCACCCTCACACACACACAATTCATTGTGAGAGGAGTTTTTCTTAAATGAAAAGTAGTTGCTCTCACGCAAAATAAGATTTGATAAATCGATACGATACATAATATATCACACACATCGAATTATACTTGTTGGTGACTAATACAATCAATACGTAACACGCAATTGATATATTATTTATATTAATTTAAATATTAAATTTTATTTTATATCAATGTTGCTAAGTAAGTTGATTAAAGACATTTTAATTTTTGGTGAAGACTAGGGTTAGGGACCTGTGACACTTATTTTTGTCCATTTTCTTCTTCTTTTGACACTAAAATTTTTGTAAAAGCACATAGATCCAGTCAGATTAGAATCCATGACCCGACACTTAAACAACACATGTCTTAACCAATTAAATTAATAAATCAGATGAATAATTTTAGTTAAAATATATATATTAAAGTGTCTATTTTGTATTGATGCGTAACGGTCTATCGTATCAGATCGTGATCGGTAAGATCGAGTCGACAAACCATGACGTGAAGTTGGGAGAGTGTACGTGACTCCAACTACTTCAATGGTCTTGATTAAATTTGGGACATTTTTTTTTGGTCTCACCGAAAAGGGTTCTTCCCAACTGCACTTCAACACATTGAGTTTTTTTTTTTTCAAAATTCCTTTGAACATTCTAGGAGAGGGTCACTCTGGTTGGTGTAAAATATTACAAAGTACCGTTAGTTTTTTTTTCAAAATTTTACCGTTAAATTTTTTTTACCGCTTCTGCTGCTTCTTCCCTCAGGGCGGTGGCGGAGTACCTGTCGAGGGGCGTGGGTGAGGAGCGCGGCGGCGGGAGGGCCGGGGAGGGCGACGTGTTCCTGACGTGCGGGGGTACGCAGGCGCTGCTGCTGTGTCTGACCGCCGTGGCCGGCCGTGGCTGCAACGTGCTGCTGCCGCGGCCGGGGTTTCCGCCCTACGAGGCGGGGTGCGAGCTCAACGGGGTGGTGCCCCGCTACTACGACCTGCTGCCGGGGCGGGGCTGGGAGGCCGACCTGGCGCGCATCAGGGAGCTCGCCGACGACCGCACCGCCGCCGTGGTCGTCATCAACCCCAACAACCCTTGCGGCGCCGTCTACTCCCGCCGCCACCTCCTCCAGGTGAGTTCGTCGTCGTCGTACGTCCCCCCCCCCCCCCCGGGGTTCGCGGGTTCACCCCGTAATGCTTCTGCTTGCAGATTGCGGAGACGGCGAGGGAGCTGAACCTGCCCATTATCGCCGACGAGGTGTATGCGCACATGGTCTTTGGAGGCAACGAGTTCGTGCCCATGGCGGCCTTCGCCTCAGTCGCGCCGGTTCTCACCATTGGCGCGCTGTCCAAGCGGTGGCTAGTCCCTGGCTGGCGGCTTGGGTGGATAGCCATTAGCGATCCCTTTGGGGCTCTCCGGCAGGTATGAATACTACATCAGTAATTTGTCTTAATGGTTAGTAAACTTTAGGATTCACATCCCTCAATCTAGGATTAGGATTACATATGAGTCAGATAAATCTCCCTCGAGAGTCCAACTTGGGACCTTTCTACCATGAGATTATTCATCATTTCCTGCATTATTCATGTGGAACATGTCACTTGATTCTTTCTTAAGGTACATCCTTGGTATGATCTTTCTCATGTAAACCTGTCCGACTGAATTAACAAATTGCATTGATGCTCTATGTTTTGTTGAAAGATACAATTATAAAAAAGATGTCTTCACTGGGAGAATACTAAGTCTGTGTATTCATATACATGAAAGTTTAATCAATCCCCATTTCATCACCAGTTATTTTCTGTGATAGGTTAAGTTGGCAATTGAGAGGTTAATGAATGTGACATTAGGACCAACATCAATAATTCAGGTACATATATTCTCCATATCTCTCACTATCACTCTGTCAAATATGCATTTTTATTATATTCTCATTAAAGTCTCATTACTATATGCATCTCAACTAGGCAGCAGTGCCATCTTTGTTATCAACTTCATGTGAAGAATTCCATAAACATGTCATGGAATTGTTAGAGTTATCGGGCAATCTTGTTTACAAGAAGATAAAGCAAATCGAGGCATTCAACTGCCACTCCAAACCCCAAGGTGCAATGTTTACTATGGTAAGTCTAATTTTCTTCATTCATCGAAAGCAAGTCTGATTTCATTCAACTTTGGACCTTTGAATTGAATAATGGAGACATATGATACTTTGGTTCATCTTTAGGTTGAGATCAACATGAGTCATCTTGTAGGAGTCAAAGATGACATGGACTTTGCTCGAAAGTTGATGAAAGAAGAATCAATACTAGTTCTGCCAGGTAACATTTTCCCTCACGTAGATCATATTAATCAGTCCTCACAGATTTGTATTTTATGCAAAAATAACTTATTTCAAAAGATACAGAACTCTAGATGAGTAAACATGGAATGAGAAAAATGATCACCAGGTAAAGGTCTATTTTTGAACCTAGTAATATGTCAGCTAGTAGATAGGTATCATGTTTACATTGGATTATTAAATTCTAAAGTTGGTTAGTATTGATCCCAAAGGATTGTTAAAGCAATTTCCTTAAAGCGTTTATATTGTTGAAACTTAAACTTGTCAACATCTATATCCTTTGTTTGTATTCTTTTCGAATATACCATGGAGTGTTAGAGCATAAAGACAGTCTTGTAGTGTCTAATTCCCTTAGGGCGGCTTTGATAACCGGCTTGTCGTCCGGTTATCTCAACCGGGGGACAGGTGGGCCCCCGCCTCCCTCTCACCTCCCCTCACACACCGTGCACTAACCGGGGTCGGGTGGCTTAATCGACCCTTCGGGGTCGATTAACCTACCCTCACCCGAATATCAAAAAGGCCCTTACTTATTTTTACACAATGATAACAATTGTGCATCAACTTCTACCAGGATCAGTCCTTGGTTTGAAAAATTGGATAAGGATATTTTTTGGAGCTCCTGTTGATTTATTGGAAGAAGCATGTGATCGCATCAAGAAATTCGTTGAGCGACGACAACCGACTACAGCTTGTTAGCTGATGTGTATGTGACTATATCACTTACTTTTATAAATGCTCTTCTTGATGGATAGGAAATTTTGCATCACTATAGGATAAAAGATATGATCGTTTTGATTATCCCCTCCCCCAAACCAATATACATACTACCACATATCCTGTATATAGCTGTTGTGGACTGATGCTATGATGAAATCTCATACACCACTTGGTTGCTTGAGAAAGTAAGATGTTCAAGTGCAATCTTAGGGCAATGAAAGATCCGATTTATAAATAGCATGGAATGTTGTTCATATATGACATTTTATCAAACAATACTTGGAATAATGAAACCAAAAACAAAATGGTAAAAGTTCAAATTAACTTCAATATTTTAGTACCATTGTCCTCCAGCTATCATGGCCATCTAAGCAAATAGTTGAGAATTCTTCGCAATGACAGAATGATAGCAGTGTTTCAACGTGTACTTAAGACGACTGCTTGAATGATTTGACTTTCTTAATTACCTGTAGACGATCTTCAGAGTTGATGCAAATTTTAGCCCAAATCACTCAAGTGTGGAGCTTCCTTGTATCGATGTGCGGAACTGGGATAACAAGAGTGTATTTTTTGTTATGCAAAACAGTCCCACAAATTGTTTAGTAACAAAGCTTTCTGACACACTTTTCCAGTGTATGCTCAAAATGTCAGAAGTATACATCTGTAATTACAACAATAGTAAACATCCGATTGTTAAATATGGCATCTCTTTCATCTTATGTTACTTATGTCAAACTTAATATTATAGTTTTAGTGTTAAAATTTGGAACCATAATAATCCCACTGTCCTCCAGAACATTCAAGTGACAATTGCAAATGCAAATAATTAACATCTATAATCTGTGTGCATTCTTTTCTTTGAGTAGAATGGATTGGCTTAGCTCTACGAATGGGCTTTGTATTATTAGATATAAAAGGTGTTATTCAAAAGTATTTACGAAGGAGTTATATTAAAGATGTTATAAAAGATGCCAACTAATTCCAAATGAAATGCTGGTTCAACTTAACAAAATCAGCAAATATGTATGAATTTTTGTTTTATTTTGTCAAAAGAGATCATCAGTTTTGTTGATGATTTCATTTGTAACTTCCACGGAGGGGGTTAATATCATATATACCATTGTTATAGCTAAAATATAAAAAATATAACTATTACATATTGAGGAGGGTAAATCTAGCTCGGTCCATGACCGGTCCGTTAGCGATGAGCCCAATCCAACTACGGATCTACAACAGGCCCAAGGAGTGCCCAGCGGCCGCATCCCATTAAGGTGCGGCCCACTACAGCTCAGCATCGGATTCGACAACGCAAAAAGGCTATGACCCAGGCGCAATAACCGCCGGAGAACCCTCCGACGACCGACCGTTACCCCCTACGATGTCAACCTCGACCCCGTAACAAGCGAGCACGCCTCACGAGCGCCGTAAGACTCGTCCAGGGACCAGCCGACGTCGGGATGATCGCCCTCCAACGGGAAGCTCCCGTCACAATCGCGGGAGGCGTTACTCCACTTCTTGCGCCCTTCCCTGTTAAGGGACATCAACAGAGAAGAGAGGACACAGTGGAATCTTCTGCCAAGAGCTTCTTACTGAGAATAGAGCAGCTGGTCCAACTACAGCAACCGAGAGGTTTCGCCATTCTACGTCCAGAGAGAGAATCCTTCCGCCACGACCTTACCACCCAACGAGCACACTCCGGGTGTCCACTATGAGCGGCGAGCACTCGTGGTGAGGGCCTACACGTCTCTCGGATCATCTACTACGGCCCCACATCCTCCTCTCTTCTGCTCTTCTCTACGTCTTTCTTAAAACCGTTGCTGACTTAAGCATCAAAGGGTTGTCCCCTGAGGTAACGCCCAGGGCTCCTTCTGACGCCCCATTCTTTCTGATGTTTATAGACTTCCACGGGTGCTAGAGGATCTCCCCCAAACCAATAAATAGAGAAGATGGTACATGACGTAAAAATCAGATTTATGCCTCTACACATACGTAATATCATGTATGCTACCTGTAGAGGTAGAAAACTGGTTCGTAGCTCTCGTACCACACTTTTCTATTTATTTGTCGGAGAGGACCGCCTGGCACTCGTGAAAGCTTACAATCACCAGAAGGAAAAGCGTCAAAAAGAGTCCTAGGCGTTACCTCAGGGGACAATCCTTTGATGCTTAAGTTAGCAAGGGATTAATTAATTAACAGAGAAGAGTAGGAGATAGGGAGAATGGTGGAGGTCGCCGTAGGAGGCCTGAGAGAGCTGTAAGGCTTCTGTGCAAGTGCTCGTCGGATCAGTGACCACTAAACAAGTGCTCGCTAGGAGATGGGATTGCTTAGAATGGGTCCTCTCTCAGGGAGTAGCCAATTGTGACCTCTCTTCGTAGTGGCAAGACGGGTACCTCTATTTTCTGTGTAACTCTTGACAGAAAATCCACCGTGAGTTGTCCTTAGTCGAGGTCCCTTTTATAAGGGATTGTCCTGGTGGAGGTGGCCGATCCCTTAAGAGAGAAGGGAGTAAGTCGTGAGATAACGCTCCCCGCGATCGTGACAGAAATTTCCCGTTGAAGAACAGTTACCCCGGAGTCGACCGATTTCTGGGCATGTCTTACGGCACCCGTAGGACGTGCTCACCTTTGGTGGAGTCAAGACCAAAATCGTGAGAGGAGTCGAGACCAAAGTCGTGAGAGTAACAATCGATCATCAGAGACTTATCTGACGGCCATTCCGCCTGGGATGAGGCCCTTCTTACTATCGAATCCAAGGACTATCGTCTTGAGCCACATGTAATGGGTGGCGTCAATCGAGACCCACTGAGCGCGACGTCAGCCGAGTTAGACTTGAGGTGGATGAGCCCTACATGGGCCAAGTCAATTTTACCCTCCTCACTACTCTTACGATGAGAAATCTGTACATTTGCCATAATCGTCTACCTTCATCGCCACAATTGAGTTTGCTGAATTCGAAATCTGAGAAGATGGTGCAGTGATCTCTCCTAGGCCACTAAGCTCTCGTGGGACTGGATTCTGCACACCCATAGAGCTACAGTTATTAATCAAGGCACCGTTTGAAAGAGCTTTCATTTTACAGCAATGTCCTAAAATTTAGTTTCCTAGGATTGTGTCAAACATGTATGATTTGTCATAATTATGTTGGACATCCAATTTTAGTTCGAGAGGGCACATAACTAAATCGTGGGTTAATTTATGATCTTTACATGTAAAACATTAAAATTATTGTCTTTAATTGTTAAATATCATATATGTCATTCTTATTAATAAAAATGTCACTTAATGATAAAGCACATGACTAAACTCACTTTAGATTGTACGGGTCTAACACGAAGTATTTTTCCTATTTAAAAATAACTACTTTATTTTTTTGACCCAACGAGAATATAGGTTATAGTTTGAACTGAAATTTATGCACCAGATACCGTGCATAAAACACTTAGGCCGTGTTTGACATCTAGGTAAGGGGGGGGCTAACCGACCCCGAAGGGTCGATTGAGATACTCGGGGTCGGTTAGCCGAGTTGTGTGAGGGGAAGGGCGAGAGGAGGCAGGGCCCACCGGTTAACCGGTGTCGACTAACCGGGGGACAACCCCGGTCTTTTCCAGCGCACAGACCATTACTCTTTCACTTTTCATGTCTTGTGACGTGGCTTCCAGCCTCGAGCACGAGGGTGGCAGTGGGCTTACGGAGGCAGATGGGCTCACAGGTTACCGGAACGCTCTCTCTTAAAAGCCGCACTTCTGGTTCTCGCAGCCCTCCACTCCATTCAAATCATCACCCTCTTCCCATTTAATCATTCTCACTAGACGGCAAAATCCAAGATTAATGAGCGGGAAGGGCTGCGAATCTAAGGCTTGTGAGTGAATTAGAGTGTTGTTTGTTTTGATGTGTAATTCTTCAATTTTAAAATTACAGATTAAAATTGGTGGAGTCTTGCTCCGACTTAAAACCGGAGTTATTTTGTTCAAATAAAACAATATCTTTCATTGTTAATTAGTTGTGATTTCAACTGAATTTTTCACCTGTTTTAGTTTTAGTTTCCTCGGAGTCTCCCCTTCCCACATCCTCCTCCCTTCCCCCCAAGTTGTTCCTCTTTTCTTGTAACTTGATCCGCGTCCGAGTTTCCTCCGGAACTCCTCTTTTTTACTGGTCCTCTGGCTCACCTTGGCCAAGTCTGCCGGCGTTCGACAACCGATCTTCTCCCCGTCGCGATCACCACCCCTCTCATGGGGATCATTCTAACCACTAAAAATCAATGAAAATTTGACCACGAAATTAGCACAATATTCCCAAAACACACGCAAATTAGAGCAAACAATCTGGCTTCTGACGCCGCTGTAAAGATCCTAGACGAGGTAACAAGAAACAAATAAAATTTACTTTCTCAGTCGTTGTTCGTTTTGATTTTCGTTCATTTCCTGCGAACGAGGGTTTGCTTTTACCTCTGCAATATGCAGATTGCAACAAAACAAAAAGAGAATCCTCGCGACAATAATGAATAACATAAATACCCAATCTTTAGCAATATACACATAGATATGGACGGCATAATTTTCTTCACACAGCACTCCATGAATGATCTCCCTTGTAACACTCCGATAGAGTCTCAATGCTTGAGACAGGGGAGTGGAGAGAGAGAAGAGAGGGCACCCCAACTTAAAAAACTATGGATTCTTGGCCCAAAATTCCTCTCATGCATCTATTTACACTCCCTGAAATTTTTCACAAAAAACTCTCACAAGTGTATAATTGCATAAATATTCTGATCGTCCGTAACCCTAATATTTCCTACTCTTTAGGTCTAGGGTTAGTCTTGTTTTAAACCTATAAAGTTTAAGAACTCCTTAACTTAACCGTGTTAACTGTTAACGTAGAATTAATTATTTAATCATCTAATGATAGATAATCAAATCTTGATTATTTTTTATTAGATTTTAAGGTCACAATAAACATCGAGCAACACTCTGTGACCCCAGAAGACAAAGGGAGTCAATAACCTACTTTGAGACCTTTATAAGTAGTCCTTCATTCACGCAATGCCCTTGCCATAATTAAGAATATGGTGATACTATCAACACCCTTGTATCCTTTATGACCTAATGAATCCAGTACTTAAAGGCCTCAATGAAAAACTCATTTTCAAATAAACCAAGCAACCTTAACCAGGGATTTCTTAAGTAATGTTCATAAGACATTCTCTTTCTATCTATATCATAGAGTGAATCATCTATTATTGTCACTCAGTCCCTTCGCACAGATTCAACTATATTCAAAACTCGAGTTTCTAGGATTTGTGTTTGAAGTACTTATATTCAAGATCAAAAGTGATGACTCATGTCCGATGACCAACTATGCCACTGTATTAAAAATATTTTGATTGATAGTTACATATAATTACTATCGAAAGGTTCTTAATCTGTGGTGCCCCCTTCCAAGGACACTCGATTTCCAGTCGGAAAAGTGTCACCTTAACTCCTCAATCACTGTAAATCAAGGTATCCGCAAGACACTCTAAGCCATACCATCTGGAGTTCTAATAACATAACCATACTATAACCATTAAGATTTTCAAAACTATAATTACATGACATAATTAGCTACATAATTCTGAACCTCAAAATTTGATTATATCATTAACCATAACATACAACCTACTTAATAGAAAAATCTCCCAAGATTTTTTCCAGACTTATCTAAACCACATCGTCTATATCTCTGTTTACAAACAATACATGGCCCTCCAAGGTTTAAACAATACATCAAATTCACATAATCCCAAGGTTTAAACAATCACTTGTTCTACAAGATTTGTTAAGGGGTCGATTGTGGAAATATGGTCAAAGACTCCGAGCCAACACTGAGAGCAAAGATAATGTTCTCGATAGTCAAGTATCGGAGCCCAATACTTTGTGACACTTTGCTCACATAGTGATTGGGAGTTGGGCCCCGTTGATCTCTCTTATTAAGACCAAGTTTATAGAACGCTCAGTTACAAACAAATACAAGAAAAGGGTATCACCCGAAGCAAGGTTGGAGACTGTAAGGACTAACTTGAGATAGGTCTTGGGCTCTTTGGAAGGTTTTTTGACCATCCTCGTCCCACTCAAACCATCCTCTTTTGTCGAGAATGGTAAAGAAGGGGAGACTTTGTTCGACTGACCGGCTGAGGAATTGGTCGATGGTGGCAATTTCACCGTTAAGGTGTTAGACACCCTTTGATTTAATAAGGAAGCTAATGTCTAGAGTAGTTTGGATCTTATGGGGGTTAGCCTTAATCTCTCTTGTGGATGAGAAAACGAAGGACCTTGCCTACTCTAATACCAAAGATACATGTCTTCAAGTCAAGCTTCATCTAGTACTGCCAAGCGTTAGAAAGATGTCCACCAAGTTGGAAACATGATTGGACGCTCGAGTGATCTTAACAAACATGTCATTGATGTAGAACTCACATTTTATCCAATTGCCTCACAAACATGAGATTGACAAGTCTCTAATGCGTTACTCTTACATTATTCAAACCAAAAGACATACGAATTTAACAATATGTACCTAAGTTAATGATTTAATGCAAACTTCTCATTGCTCAGATGCAATTAAGAACTCCCTCCTATCCTCTCCCAAGTGTGATCTCTACCCTCTTTAGATTGGTTGCTCGCCGCCCTCTCTTTCCTCTTGTCTACTCATTTCTTCACCATGTGCAACCATGTTTTCTCCCTCCCCCATTGCCGTAGTCCACCCCTATTTGGCTATGGCAACTTCACGATTTACCGATGTCTTCTCCCTCGTTTCCCCTTCGTTCCCCTTCTACCATTTTGGCCGACATCCCGCCCAAACTGCACCACAACTTAAAATCCTCTTCCCCAAACCAACCACTATTTGCCACTCCCCACCCCCACCATCCCAACCTTTTGCCACATGCGCTTCCATTTTCATCTACCCACAATTGTTGCTCCCTCTGAAGACAAACACTCCCTTCTCCACAGTTTCTTGCAGAATCACCCAACTATCCCCCTTGCCCCACTTTTCACTAATGCCCTACTATTTTCCCAAAAAACCCATGTCTCATCCATCTGTCCTTCCTCACCCCCCACCCCCCACTCTCCCAATGTAGTTTCCTCCCCAAACCATTGTCCCCAAACCTTGCCCTCATATACATCTCCACCCCCTCAAACTTTCATCAACCTATTTTCATCTGAAGTCTGTATTGTCCCACCTCTATGCAACCCCCATCAACACAAGCTCCAATACACAGAACAAATGTCATTTCTCACTTTCTAACTCCCCTTGCCTATCTAAAGGCACGTTTGAGAGTGCACCGAACTTTTATATTCCCACAAAAATCCTCTTACCGTAGAGAATTATAACACAAGCACGAGTTGTAATGATTAAAAATCTTTAAAATCCTCTTTACACCAACTTCCAAGGATTCTCATTCCAACTTATAAAGATTCTCATTGAAGTCCAGTTTTATATCTCTCTCTCTTTCCAGCGACTTTTGGTGACCACTCAAACACCGAGACAGTAAAAGTTCATTTGAAAAAAATTAAATATCGTCGAGAGACTCAGACACGAAAGCCACGGACGAGTGCGTTCTCAAAAGTACCCTAAATCAATTCTTTAAGGGCATCCATTTGGCCAGTTGTGTGTCACGACATCACCACCACATCTAGCCCCGCTTTGGAATCTAGATTAATTAAATGTGAGCTTTGTTTGAGGGTCAATGCAAATCAGGTTTGACGCTAGGTTAACCACGGGATAATCTCGGACTTCCAATCCCAGGGGTGAGGGTGGGTTAGGGTCTGTCCCGATTATCTCCCTCCCTCTGCAATTAATGCTCACCTCTCTCTCTCCCCCTCTCTCTCACTGGGCACTCAACTCTCTCTCTCTTTCACACCTAATTAATGCACCAGTTCTCTACCTCTCACGTACTCACCTCTCTCACACACCTAATTAATACAGACACTATCTCTCACACCCTCTCTCTCTCTCTCTCTCTCTCTCTCTCACACACACACTCATCCTCCCTCTCTCTCACACACCTAATTAATGCCCATCCCCTCCCTCTCTCACACCCCTAATTAATTCTCGCACACACATATTGTTATAAATTTTATGATGGTTAAAATTTTAATTAGGAATAATAATAATAATTTTTATCCAAAATTTTATTATTATAATGATCTATTTATAAAAAAATATCAAATATAATTTATTTTCATAATATATTATTATTATAATGATGTTATTTATCAAGTAAAATTTATTTTCATGGTTAATTATATTTATATAATATATTAAAAATATTTATAAATTAAGATAAAATAATTTTTTAAAGATAAATAGTAACACAAAAGCAGTAATTAATGTCATTTTTGACTTTTAAATTTTAATTAGTGAGATTGTTAATGTTATTTATCAAATAAAATTTATTTTCAGTCTTATATTTATAAAATATCTAAAAACATATAAAAATTAAGATAAAATAAAATTTTAAAAGATGAACAGTAACATAAACTCGTATTAACATCACTTTTGACTTTTTAATTTTAATTAGTGAGATTAATGATGTTATTTATCAAAATATTAATGATGTTATTTATCAAAAATATTTTTATTTTTATGATATATTTAATTTGTAACATATATTAAAATAATTTAAAATTAAAATAAATTAAAAATTTTAAAGATGAATAATAACTTCAACTAATAATTAATGTGTGTGAGAGATAGAGAGTGACTAGAGAGAGAGAGAATGAGAGATATATTAAAATTGTAAAAAGATATATAAATATAATATTTTATTAGGAGAATTACTTGTATACCCTTAAAAAATCATGAATTATCTGTATACCCTTACCTTTTTAAAAATTACCGCCATACCCTCAAAAACTCTTAACCAGTGTCAGCAACCCTCTCAGACCGTTTTACCCCCCTACCTCCTTTCTTTTCTCTCCATCTCCGCGATCGTAGATTGCGTCTGCCTCCTCCCCTCGCATGACCTTCTTGCCATTACGGTGGATGCCGCCCTAGCAACCGTTGCCCTCTCCTTTAGCTCCCCCTTTCTCGGAATCTTCTCTGCCGGAGGGGAGCTCGCCCTCACCCTCTCCCTCCACTCTCACTCACGGCCGCGCGACCTCTCCCTCCGCTCTCCTTCGGCTGCTCGTCCTCTCCCTCGACCGCTCGTCCTCTCCCTCTCCCTCCACTCTCACGGCCGCGCGTATCGACTGTAACGACCTCTTCTCTGCCGGAGGGCAGCTGGCCCTATCCCTCTCCCTCCAATCTCACGGCCGCTTGCCCTCTCCTTCTCCCCACGTCATTTCTTCTATGTGTGTCCATTTGAAAATTGCATTCAAGTATTTTATCCATCCATTCAAGACGTATTGAATTGTCTTCTCTGCTCAGATCCACCGAAGTCTAGGGTGTATCGTAATTCATCGTGAAAAAATGTGGAAAAGATGGGGAACAAATAAACAGTATGTTAACCGATTTATGCTTTATCTTACAGCGATCTAGGAAATTCCGACCTCTCTGGACATTTGATACCCGAACTTGGAAATCTTAAACGTCTTCAATATCTGTAAGTATTCACTTCCCTTGAACTATTTTTTGTTGGCGCTTTTCACTTTATTATGTGTCAGCTTCCTTTTTTCCTTGTGCTTTGCCGGGAATAAAATCATACTCTGAACTGAGATAGGGTTTTTAGACTTTTAAAAGTGTCTAACAAGTGTTTTATATAGGCATGACTGGCCATATAAGACTAGTGCAACCACATTTGTCTGATGGCACCACCTTGCCTTGTCTCACACTCCTAAATTTAATGTTGCAACTAGTAGGATGTAGTTGCATTTTCTCTCTGAGTAAAAGGGATATGCTAGTTCAGTCATCGTAAAGAAAGAGAAGGAATAGTGAGATAAGATAGAAGTTCTAGATTTTAATATGTGCATAGAAATGTTCATGCACACACCATGCAGAATTTGATGAAGTTTGACAATATCTTGCTGGTCACAAAATTTTTGTTGTGATTAACAATTACTTTTGTGGAAAGTAACCATAATGTTTCTATACCAGAGGAGGGTATTATGTCGTTGCAATAACATTTCTCTGTAGCATCATTCTATCGGAGAGGTGACTGCATCTTCTGTATAGCCCACTGGTTATCTTTATAAAAGAGAAGTTACTTTATCACACGCCTTTATTTGTAATAGGTCTTTGATCATAGTGGGTAACGATGAGTGAGGATACAACTGCACACTCTGTTAGTCGGTGTTCGATTGCTCCAGATTGCCATTGTAACAAGGCTTGTAAGACATATATATCGTCTCAAGAATCAAGCAAGGGGAGACAATTCTATCGGTGTCCACGATGGAATGTAAGTATATTCGAAATGCATGTTACATGATTGATGTTATGTCTAAGAGATTGTAAGTATATTAATGATTGTTTTTTTTTTAGGAAGATAATACTTGTGGGTACTTTACATGGGTTGATGATGTGCATCATTCCACGGTAGACTTGAAGTATCAACTAATCAATATGGAGGCACTCTTGGAAAAGAAGTTTAAGGCATTGGAAAGGAAATTAGACGAGCTTGAGACAATTGAAGTGAAGATGGATAAGTTGCCAGCAGAGTTACCAAATAGAGCACTGACAGTTAGAAAAGTGACGGGAGAAGCAAGAAAAATCACTTTACACTTTGTCATTTTAGTTGCTATATATATTGTGATGTACTATGTAATTTGATATAACAAGTGGGAGTTCACATGTCCCCATGTACTTGCAATTAATACATGTACTACGTAATGTATTTTGAGTTGGAAGTTGACTAATATATTGTGTTTTGTTGGATGTATTTAGTTTCACTTACTTATTAAATTGCCATATGTGAAGAATTGTTTACAGAGTTAGAAATGTAAAGGTCATCAAGGATCTTCCTAAAGATTTTCTGGGAAAGGTTTGGAACAATAAGTTTCACTACATTCTAAAAGTTGCATCACAGAGAGGATCCCTTGTTGTAGCTGGTGCTATGGATTCAGAGGGGGGTGAATGAATCTCCCCTTCAAAAATTGCCTAATTAAAGCTTGTAACTAGACACAGTTGCGGAATAAAGATCAATTGGGCTCTTTAAGAAGAGATTCCAAGAAACACTTGATCAACCAGTTGAACTGCAATAATGCAAGGACATGCCATCAAGGAGTGTGCAAACATTGTGTATACTGTGCAAACGATACACAGATATGCTACTGAAGAATATACAGACTTTGAATTTATGAACTGCAGTTTACATCTATCAAGGTATGTACAACGAAAATGGATGCACTGACATGCCGTCAACAAGTGTTTAGACATTTAAATGCATGTAATGCACTTTTGCATAGATGAAAGTATGCACATTGAGGATGAATGCTCAGACATGCTGTCAAGGAATGTACAGACTTTGCGTGCATGCGCCAAGACGATGTACAGACTTTACTACCTAGTGTTTATGCATGAATGCATCCTGTATAGACTTGATGAAGTGATGTATGAACTTAAATGCACATATCAATAACGGTTGTACAGATTTTGGGTGCTTGTGTATGCATGAGGGCGATGCACTGACTATGCATATGCGTGAAGAACACTGGCTCTGTCTGTATAGACTTGATCGAATGAATCAACCGGAGGTTGTACAGACTAGCCACTAAGGAATGTGCAGACATGCACACATGCACAATGAACATGAATTGCACTGACTAAGTCACGAGCTGAACTAACGGATGTATAGACTTGCTCAGTTATCAGCTAATGGATGTATAAACTTAGTGTACGCATGAGACAGACGAGTGCACTGCCTATGGCTAATATATGCAAACAGGCGTTGATCAGGAATATGCACGAATTGGTCAATGCACCGACGCACTCTATATGCTCGGACCTGATGTGTGTGGTAGAGCTTGAAACGTGCTAGATAAATGACTGAGCATGCAATCATTCAATCTTTCATGCAAACACAAACATATGGTGACTCATAGTGTTTGCTATCATCAAAATCACAGGGGCACAACATCCCTGAGATCTATTTACATGGAGCATATCAACTGTGAGGATGCATTTACAGCTGGTAGTGTCCCCCTTCCCCTGGGCACAGCCGATCACTGCCACTGAGGTTAGCTTACATTCAAACTGTCAGAAATACACACAGACCATACTTCACAAAACAATCAATCATAAAACCATGGAATCCATTGATCATAAACACCAAGTCAATGCTCATAGAGCATACGTTACAATACATTGAAACTTGATTACACCAACAAAGGGAATTGAAACATCCATTGATTATAAACACCAGTTTAGTGCTCACAGAGCATACTTCACAAAATAGAGAGTCTGAAGCACCGTTTGGTTAAGTTACAAAAAATGTCTTGCCAAAGATAGCATCTTAAGTGCTACTCCCAGGTATAGTCCTACATGACACAGATCTGCCTCTACCCCTTCCTCCCACCGGTGGCCGAAAAGTAGCAGGTGTTGATGTTGCAGCAGTCTTCTTTGGTCTCTCAGGAGACCTCCTACAAGAAATGCACTGTTAAGCAACTAAGTAAAAGAAATGTAAGATCGAAAAATTAAGTTGAATTACCTTGCACTTGAAGTAGGTGTGTTTTGGATTGGATTCTTGCATGTGTTGGCATAGTGACCAGCTTCACCACATCTTGTGCAATTATGTTATCTTTTTAGTCTAGCTGGCTCGTCTGGATCTCGAATACGACTCTTTCTTGACCTTCCAGGGGGATGTCTTGTATTGGGTGGAAACACTTCCACATCAAGCTTGACCCAACTTTCTCTGTCAGGCATAGGGCTGATGGTCTGAGCATAAGTAGCCTTATATGTGGCCACATGTTCCTGTTGATAAGAAAGCACATGCATGAACATAAGGAAGCCCAATTTTTTGCCATTTATGACAGCTGCATGTCTTCCTCTCTAAGTCCACTTCAGCCCTCTCTGTCAGACTAGTCACTTGGGCTTGATTGTGGCTGGCCTTCTCAACTAAATAACCTCTCAACCCTCTTATTGTAGCAATAATGTGGCTCCTGGCAATT
Source organism: Amorphophallus konjac (assembly GCA_022559845.1). Lineage (NCBI taxonomy): Eukaryota > Viridiplantae > Streptophyta > Magnoliopsida > Alismatales > Araceae > Amorphophallus > Amorphophallus konjac. The sequence goes on from CM040119.1 coordinate 358,352,300, forward strand.
GGCGTCAGTGTGTCCTTCCACCGGTCTGCAAGTGTCCTACTATTATGGAAAGTCTTCATGAATAATGATCTCAGTGTGTCAATGCAAGTAAGAATGGGCTTTGTGCGGGCATCTCCAATGTAATTATTGAATGACTCACTGAAGTTATTACAAACGTACATGCACTTTGTTTCGATGCTGAACTATGACCTAGACCATTTCTATGTCCTCACCTCCGGACCTAACATAAAATGGTAAGCCTTCTCATTTATTTGTCTCATTTCATTCATGTGATATTTAAAACTGTGCTCATTGAATGCTTTGGCAGATGACCACAACAGCTTCTTCAATGCTGGTCCTGGAAACTTGCTCTTAAAACTCTTGTAAAAATGTCTCAAACAAGTACGATGTTCTTGTACTGCATACACAATTCATACGACCTCATCAAGCCCTTTCGCCCGGTCAGAGATGAATGCCAACCCTTCGGGGTGACCAATTGCCTCCTTCATATTCTGCAGAAACCATAACCAACTGTCGGCATTCTCACTCTCCACTATGACAGTAGCAATGGGAAATAAACAGTTGTTCCCATCCACACAAATGGCGGCCAGAAGTGCACCACATAAAGTACACTTCAAATGACATCCATCTAGGCCAATCAGAGGCCGACACCATTTGAACCCTTCAATGCAAGCTTTGAATGACATGAAGAATCTTTTAAATGACCTAGGACCTTCTTCTAATTCATATTTTATAACACTTCCTAGATTCCTCACTAGGAGCTCATGCTGCAAACCCAATATCATGACATACATGTCCTCCCATGTGCCATGTATCACCTTCAATGCAACCACATTAACCTTGTATATCCGCATGTATGGCAAAGTTATATGGTATGTATACTCTAGCCGTCTTCCAAGTTCTCTGACTCGGAGATCTCCTTCATTCTTCAACCATGGAAGGCATTGGTGAGCAATCCAGCTCTTTATAGCCATGTGGTTCTCTCGCCTATTTTTTGACACGCATGTGTGCTTACCTTGAACTTTCTTCACTTGGAATGTGTGACCATCTTTTAGTCTTGAAGCATGTAACCTCCAGTTGCAATTGACTACTTTACAAGTGACAGTCACACGCATTGACTCTGACCGGATATACTTAACATCAAACGCATGCAATATGGCAAATTGGGATAGAGCCAGTCTAAATGCTTGAATATTATCATATAGAGCTCCCTCAGTCATGTCTGACATCATTAAGTCAACAAATTGGTCACCTACTTCATCATCATCAACTAGCTCATCAACATAATCAACATCAGAGTCAGAACTAGGATTGTAGTCACTATCATATGTCCTCACTTCCCCATCTGATACTTCATCTAAAACAACATGTGCATCCTCTAGTATCTCATCAATACCAACAGCATCTAAAACTTCATCAAGTTGCTCTGCATCTAAGGGTACAGTTAGGTAGTCTTGACTAGCATAAACCTTTATGATTTTGTTGTTGCTTCACTTATCAAACATTTAGATGATATGTTCATCTATCTCTAAGTTCATATACTTTCTATCTGTACTGCCATTCTGCACTTCAGCCACAAAATATATGTGATCAATTTGTCCTCCCTCAGTGAATAACCCAATTGCTACCAACTGCAGTTCCATTAAATTAGCACAATCATTGGTCCATGAAAAGGACCTCTGTCTGAAACTCCTCGGAGATAACCTATCATGTCCATCATGACCATGCACCACCTTCCAATGCCCACCATAAAACAACTTAATTAAGTAGCTCTCCTCCATTTTACCTGTTACAAAGCTTTGAAATCTACAAAAACCAATTCATACATTAAACCTTTACAAAGTACCATACACAGAGTCACTCAATTTAATACTAAACCTTCAACTACCGAGAATAAAGAAATACTAACAGGATTGTGAACATGAACTAATGCAAGTGAAGGGAAGGCAAGGAGGACATGCTTGAAAATGGAAACATTTTAAACATTTGTATAGAACAGAAGTGAACATGGAAAACCCACTTGAAAGAAGTTATGAAACTCTACCAACCGAGTACCATTCTCCCCCCTCGATAAAGTGAGAAAATAAAAGTGGAGGTGAGATGGGGTACCAGAGCACCGGAAAAATCTGAAAAGTAGCCCTGCCCTATGTCTGTGGACCTCATTGGTAACCAGAAAAGATGAAACCAGCCTAAAGGCAAGTATCAGGCATACTCTTTGGTCACAAATTCATAATGAGTGGGCTCAAAAATACACACCTGACCTGACCACCACAGGGGGTGAGGGGGTTGGGGGGCAGGAGAAGAGCACCCTGCGAGGAGCAAGCAACACGAGGAAGAAGCCGACAGCGAAACACCCTTCTAAAGATAACATCGGAACGCCCTTCTGCGGAAGAGGAAGACGACACGCATTAAGGGGGTGGATTAGGGTTCCAGTGAGACTCGACAAGTTCGCCGAGGGTTCCGGAGAGAGGGAGGTCACTCCGTGAAATCGGGTGCAAAGGAGAGGGGGAGCTCAAGAATACACGCCTGACCTGACCACCACGTCGGGAGGGGCAGGAGAAGAGCACCATGCAAAGAGGAAGCAACACGAGGAGGAAGCCGACAGCGAAACGCCCTTCTGCGCGAATGGCCCTTCTGCGGAAGAGGAAGGCGACACGCATTGAGGGGGTGGATTAGGGTTCCAATGGACCTCGACGAGTTCGTCGAGGGTTCCGGAGAGATAGGGAGGTCAGTCCGTGAAATCGGGTGCAAAGGAGAGGGGGGGCTGGAAGGGCCGGGGAAGGGGGAACCAGAGGTCGGAGGCAGGAGGGGTGGGAGAGCAGAGGAAATGAAGGTTCCGTTGAACTCGAGGGGGGGGAGATGAAAAACCCACTTTAACTCATAAACCCAAAACCTAACATGCGATACCGACGGGCCGGGATAGGTTAGTCTTTTCTAGTCACCCAGTTAACGTCAATCACGACCCGTCAACGACGTGTATAAAAGAGATGTATTTGAGTTTTTGAGGATATGGCGATAGTTTTTTAAAAGGTAAGGGTATGCAAGTAATTCGTGATTTTTTTAAGGGTATACGGGTAATTCTCCCTATTTTATTTGTCATCATTAACAGGTTAACCTAGTACTTATCAAATCACACTAGATTCAAAATAAGTTAACCTACCTCTTTACTCTCAGATTAACTTCCCTCCTATCAAATCAAAAATAGGTTAACGACAAATTAATTTAATCAAGTTGAGTTAACCCACCTTTGACTTAACTCTTAACCAAAGTGAGACTTAACCTCTCTTTGGTATTGATTTATCCCAGGGTTAGCTCTAAATTAACTCTGGGATGATTTTTTTTGTGCTTTGGTAAGAAATTAGTGTTAATCATGTTAGGTTAAAGACTAACCCAATGATATTCCTGAATTTTAAAATCCACACCCAAAGATGGGTTAAGGTGGATTAACCTTCTACCTCAATAAATGCTCAATTAAATGTGTCTCTCTCTCATAATAAATACTATCTCTCTCTCATTATTACTAGGTTAACCTACTATTTACCAAATCATACTAATTAAAATTAAGATATCCAATATCATTACTCCCAGATTAACTACTCTCCTACTAAATCAAAAATAAGTTAATTCCAGACTACTTTAAGCGGATTGACTTAACCCATCTTTAACCTAACTCCATACCAAAGTCACCCTTAACCCCACTTTGGTACGGGCTTAACCCTATTTTTGATGTAACTTAACCCTATTTGCTTTGACAAGGGCAAAATTTGATAATCTACTTAAAAGTGTGATAAGTTATCTTAAGTGGGTTTAACTTATCCCACCTCCACCGGTAGGATATTTTAACCCAAGACCCTACCAAAATAAAAAGACATAACTCAAAAATATATAAACCCACTTATATTTAATCGAGACTTCCGTAATGCCGTACCAAAGCGGAGCTTAGAGAACTGAGTTCTCTACTAAACCCTCGACACATCCTAAGTCAACCCAATCCTATATCTCAAATCGTCGTACATTATCCATGCTTCCACTTGGATGCATGTTACATATCTCCATCTCCACAACTGTCAATGTGTGAAATATATCTACAAATGCCTGAATGAAATCCAATCAAAACAATGGATTAAACTGAATCTTCCTTGTCCATTGGTGATGAAACCTTATAAAGGATGTCTTAAACTTCTTTTTTATTTTTTTGGTGAATTTTCATTCAACCCATCCTATCCTTTCCTTTCCGATGACAGATGGGTGTTTGACACGGCATCCCCATACATCTTGTGGAGGTCCTCCTCGTGTTTGTGATAATCGACAACATAAATAGCTTACTATAATAGTGATAATTTGGATGAATTGTTAATAAAGAATGAAATTATACGATATTATTTACAATATCATAAAAATATAGGGACTTATTCTTAAAAAAAACCCTCGACAAGAAACCGGCAGAACGAGCCAAAAAGGACCAGATTCAAAACCAGACGGCGATGGGACGCACCAGGACTTGACGACGACAGCTCCTGCTTTCCCGCCACCGCCTCCTCGCCGCGTGCTCCAGAATATAAAACTCGAACGAAAAATTTTTAGCCGGCGCTCCCCGTGATCACAGTCTGTTCCCAGGGCATTCGACAAGAGAAAACGGTGATTTGAGTGGAAACGAGAGAGGGCATTTGATCATATCATTCCATCAGGCGAGGATTTACAGTACTACTGACAGGGGGTGGCGAAGAAGGGAGGGAGGGGAAGACGAGACCGGAGCTCAGAACTCCTGGGAGGCGGATCCGATGTCGCCCTTGGCGCCCTTGCCGGCGCCCTGCTTCTTGGGGAGCAGTGTCTGGTGGATGTTAGGGAGCACCCCGCCGCTGGCGATGGTCACCGCCCCGAGCAGCCTGCTCAGCTCCTCATCGTTCCGCACCGCCAGCTGGATGTGCCGCGGCACGATCCTGTTCTTCTTGTTGTCCCTCGCCGCATTCCCCGCCAGCTCCAGTACCTAGCGCCACGAAGAACTCATCAGATCGGACGCAAAACCATAGACGGGGCACACACAGGGGAAGAGATAGAGGAACACACAAACACACAGAACACGGGGGCACTATCTTACCTCGGCAGTGAGGTACTCGAGGACGGCGGCGAGGTAGACGGGGGCGCCGGCGCCAACGCGATCGGCGTACTTGCCGACCTTGAGGAAGCGGGCGATCCGGCCGACGGGGAACTGGAGGCCGGCCTTCTGCGAGCGAGAGACTGCCTTGGAGGCCTTGGGCTTGCCCCGCCCACCCTTGGTGGTGCCCGTGGTGCTCATCTTCGCTCCCTCCCTCCCTCCTCTCTGGAAGGCTGGAACCACACCGAGGCGAGCAGAAAGACGAAGAAGAAGAGAACTGGACGACGCAGCAAGCGAACCCCACCCGCTCCTGTCGATGGGACTTGCGAGTAATTATATAAGGCGAGGTGTGTCTCTTCTCATTGGGCGATGCGGTATTCACCGGGATTGATGACGTGGCGAGAAGATCTGTAAGCATCAAGGATGGCATCGGACGGTTAGCCTCTCTCATGCTTGGCAGAGGCAGTTTTAAAATAAGATTAAAACTCTACCTAAATTGATCCAGATTTAAAATTCGATCAAACTCATTTAATTCAGCTCAATCTAATTAATCGGATCTAACTCAGTAAAATTAATGGGATCTGATCAAATTCGAAATATATTTTATATTTTCTAATTTTTATCACTAAGTTAAATTTTAATTTAACATTTAAATAAATATAGAACACCAGAAATCAAATTTAAAATTATATTATTTATAACCCTAACATTTAATATTTAATAGGATTAACATAACTTTTAGAATTTGAAAATATCTTAATTTTAAATTTTTTTCCTTACGTGCATAAATAAATAAAAAATTTAAGAATCTAAGATTAAACTTAGCGAACTTTCGTCGTAACATCGTCTCATGAGATAATTTACATGTCACAAAGGAGAAAAAAAATAAAAAATATGCATTTTATATTTCTAATTTACTATACTTAAGATATATTAAAATTTTATGGATACATAATATTGATGTGAACATTTATAATCTTACGAGTCACGGGCCAACCTGAATGGTTAAACCATTGACCCGTGACTCACTATTATATTTGGGTCAAGATCCGACTCATAATTTAAAACATTGGTATTAGGGCTGTCAATAGGCCGGGCCGACCCGGGCCCGGGCCAGATTTAGGTCGGCCCGGCCCAAGCCCGACTTATCAATATTAAAGCCTGAGCCCGGCCCGAGTTATGTCGGGCCGGGCTGGGCCAGGCCCGATACTATAAAAAAATTATAAAGCCCGACTAAGGTCTAATCCGGCCCAACAACTTAAACAAAAAATAAAAAACAACAAAAACTAATATATTTAATAATATAAAACTTATAATCTAACTAAATTAACTAAAGTTTTGATATTAATTACATAATTTGTATGAAATATAGTTTTAAAAATTTTTAATTAAGTAAAATAATGTAATATTAATTAAGTAGTTTTTAAAATTTGAATGAAGTAAAAAAAAAAGAACGGATCGGGTCGGCCCGCGGGCTGAACTTAAAGTCTGAGTCCGACCCGTGGACTTAATCGGGCCGGACTTTTAGGCCCGACTAAGAACCCACGGGCTGAAAAAGTATTTGCGGCCCGACCCGGCCCAAAATCAGGCCAGGCCCGCGGACTTGTCGGACCGGCCTGACCTATTGACATCCCTAATTAGTACGCACGAGTCTAATGACACGTTTGGAAATACTTAGAGTTTTGTGACTTTTAAAAAATTCTATCACCACGCATAAGCCCTAACCGATGTACTGATTTTGCATAAAACTCTAAAAATAATCTCACATTTGAAACCAAGCAAAGGTGTGTGTACTTTATACCCCCAAAAGCTCTTTGATAACTTGTTCTAAGGCTGCATTTGGTTCGGCTTCTCAATGTTTCAAAAAGTTCAAAATCACTGTTATCATACAATCATTAACGAGTCTCAGATTTGTCTGCCGCATTTGAAAAATTTCCAGACTCATTTGGGTGGTCGATGCACTTGAACTGTCACAAGAGGTCATTCACGATATTACCCCTTCATACTTTCCAAAGCTGTTACTTTTCTGCACTGCCCATTTACGTGAAATGGTAAAAAGTCAGGGGTAAACACCCAACCAATCATTCTGAATCGCCTACAGTTCTCCCAAAAGTAACTCCACATGAGCTTTTGAGAACCGACCGGTGCTGTTCTGCTCGTGTCTCTCTCTCTCATCGAGAGAAAATCGAGAGTGCACAAAAGTCAATGCCCCTTCGTCACGTTTGGTTCGACTTTAAATTTCTTGGGGATTCCAATGATTAGAATCCCCTTTAACAGCTAAACCAAACGCAGCCTAAGAAACATAGAGTCTATAGTGAACCACACATGTGTGCGCATATTGCGTCACAACTCGTTGAGCTGGACTAGTCGATCACACGCGCGTGATGTGTTTTTTTTTTTGTTAATGGGCCTATTGCGCCTAAGGCTTATCTGAGAAGAGTCTATGATGCGGGACGAGACCACGGACACGACAAGCTCATGATTGTCCCTTAACGAGGAAAGCGTTGGACGTGCGCGGTTGAGAAACCGGCAATGAGCTAGGGTGATCGGCTCTCTCGTGTGCCCGGATCGGGTCACGGGACGGTCTCGCACTCTCTCGCAGCAGCGGTGAATGATAATATAGCGAGCTAACGGACCTAAAGCATGCTCTCTAGCAGCGGCATAAACAAGTATATATGAAAATAAGCAAATGCCAAGTAAGGGAGCGAAGGCGATACCTCCACGCGCTCGGCGTGGGGAAGACGGACCCGGCCGAAAACTCGTACTCCCGGGAAACTTAACACACACTAATTACAGCAATGGGAACATGCCCACTCCACGCAGGGAGGTAAAGGGCTATACAAATGGGCCCGGGAGGACCGAATTCGGGTTGACGGACAGCTTCGGGTGTTGATTCGGCTACACGCGTGTTCACGACCGTGGGGCCCACGTGCTGTCCGGAGGGGCCGTGTGAGACCCGGTGGTACCGCTGTAGTGGAGACACTTGGAGAAGCGCTCCCCGGGCTGGCGGCACGCTGGTTCGCCGGCCGGAGGCCGGGCGGCTCCGTTCGGCACCGGTCGGAAAAACCGATCGAAAATCTGCAGGTTCTGTATTTCAGCGCGCGCTCCGGCGAGAACGGACGCTGCGATCCGCACCGGTGTCGGAATGCGACGAGATCAGAGCCGTTGCAAAGATGCTTCAAAGTAATACAATCTAGTGGCCTTCAGAAAAATTCACCAGATTTGTACTTTGTGTTGGCGAATTTTATCTGATGCTGTTGTACAGTAACCGAAGACTCAGATCTGCAGACAACTTTCCTGTTGATTGCCTTTGACCGTGAAGTAGATGTCCGAATTTGAAGATATGTTCTTCAGCAAGGTTGTAGGAAATCGAACAAGGAAACCAGGACTATTTTTGGATCTGGATTTGGAGGTGGTGGTGATTTATTCTGATTTTGGAAGTGGAGGGTGGTCAGATTTGGGATCTGACTAAAAACACTGTACCAGAGGAAGAACACGAATTTCTAAAAATATATAGAAGGCTGATAAAAAATTTATAAAATTTGTGGAGGTAGGGGGTGATGGACAGAACTCCCAGTAAAATTAGGAGGGTTTGGACAAATCAAAAAGATGGTCGGAGGGGAAGAACTTAGAGGTTCTGTCACTGTAGACAGAAACCTGGCAGATCTGAGATGACAGGTTGGACGAAAATGTAAAAATACTAAACGAAGGAATTTTGGTGTGAAAATTTAGGTGGATCTTGGAATGCAAGGGATGCTCGTGGCTGAGACAGAAAATTCGTGAAAGCTGCTGTGGTCGGATGAAGACAGAACTGGAGAGGCGGCTCGATGGTGGCACGAACGGCGGCGGCGGCGGCACAGACGATCATCGGAGGTTGAGAGGAGATGATAGAAGGTACAATCACTCTAGAACTTGAGGTTGGAGGAGAGGAACCAGAGGGAGAGGGGCTGGGGGCGCAATATGCTCCTTGGATTTCACAAAATTTTCTGATTTTTATTCCTTTTCTCATAAAAATACAAGCTTATATATGTTTTACATCAAATGCAATGTGGACCCTTGGATCTAGGGAAGGGGAATCAAGGGCTGGGATTAAGTGTGAATCACACACAAAAAATATAAACTAATCCTAGTGGAATGGGGCGCCCCCTTGACCATTTGTAAGGTTGAATGGGTAGGTTGAATGGTAGGTGGCCTACCTTGGACAAAATGGGCCACTTATCTACCCATGTGGCATATGACTAGTCCAACCTTCTAGATGTCCACCTAGGATGGTTGACCAGCCCCACAAGATGACATGGACCAATGGGAAAGGGTTGAGGGCCCCCCTTGCTGGTCCTACTGACAAATTACATAGAAACCCACACAATCTACGGGAGTGACGCATTGGCCGATAAAGCCGTACAATTGCGCGTATACTTTCCCGTGGATATAAAAATAAACTAAAGGATATAAATGCAATATGAAAAGGTACTGGCTCGGTGTCGATTCCCATCAGTCTATTTCTCATTAGGGAATGGTGGGGATAGGAAGACCTTATCTTCGGCTAGGTCATCCACATGTCTTCTGCAAACAGACGCATGTCTCCATAAATAGACGATTTCCTTTCTCGGATATAAGTCCCTCGAATAAGGTTTTTTTGAGGGCGTGCTTCTGCTCTCTCTGTAACGACCCGTGATTCGACGTACGGGGACCATCCCACGTACCGCCACCGTCGCACGGCGACCACAGTCGGAGAAGGAACGGGACTCACAGCTCATGGCTACGCACGCACCCTGCGCGAGAGTCGAGAAAAATCAAGTGACGCTAAGCCACTGGACTCTGGGCAGTCCTCTAGACGCACTACAGCCAACGGTCCTTGAGTCAGAAGACTCGGGGTCAAGACCGTCGCACGCAACAGCACAAGGCCGTCAATCTAGTCCAATCTCTAGGTCTAAAACAACGGTAGCATGAATACCGAGGCAGCTAACGAGCCGTCGAGACCATTCCCTCGGGAAGGGAACTAAGAAGCCTTCCAGCCCCAGGCAGGGCAACTGGACTCACAGTCCAAGGCCACACACACGGCCCACGTGGAAAGCACAGAAGCACGATTCCCAAGGTAGCGCCCAAGCCGCCACGCCGATAACTGGACTCGCAGTCCAAGGCCAAACACACGGCCCACTCGGGAATCATCTTCCAGGAAAACTCATGACATGCGGGGGAACCCCCACTGCACACACGCCGATACACGGTGACTCGATCGAGTGTAACACGAAAGCCCGGAACACGTGGGGGTCACCCGGACCCACCACACCTATGGGCACGCTAATCGAGATAGCACGGTCCTCCCGACACCCTCAAAACACGGACACAGAATCCCACGGGTGTCTGGGACACTCACGAGACCGCAGGTCGACCACTGGGTCCCAACCGGGTCGACCGGGGATCCACACGTCGCGGAACAAGGCGGAGAACACGAAAACTCATCTCGGCACCACACAGAGCCTGACGGTCTAACCTTGGGCCGTCACAATATGTAACGGTCCAAGCCCGACCGTCACAGCCCTCTAACGGTCCAACACAGGAGCGTTACGCGAAAGGGGAAACAACGGCTGTGACGCACCTGCCCTGGGGCGTCACAGTCTCTAACGGACCAAGCCGGATGCGTTAGAAGACAGAACAACACAGGCTGTGACGCTCACCCCTCGGCGCGTCACAGCATCTGACGGTCCTACCTGGGCGCATCAGAAGAATGGGTTGCGTCAACTCTGGCGGTCCCATGAAGGGGCGTCACAAGGCTCTGACGGCCTTACCTAGGTGCGTCAGGGACTCGTGATCCCAACGGTCCGAAGACACGAAAACGGACGTAACGGTCGGACCCAGGCGCGTCACGGCGCCGTGGCGGTCTATCGTGGGACCGTCACACCCATATACCACCAAAAAGGCTAACGGGCCCTGTGACGCACCCACCCTGGGGCGTCACAGGCTGTGACGGTCACTGGAAGGACCGTCACACCCGTCCGAGCGCGAAACGGCGGGAAACGACCCAAAAAACGTCCCACGCCCCATACCTCCACGGGAGAGGGGGAAAACAAGGGGGAAGCCCCCAAATAGCCCCTAGCATGCATCTAAGGCCTCGGATCGGCCAAAAACGCAATGAAACGGGAGATCGGCCCATGAGCCCTAAAACATGAATTTTTCCCAAAAATCTCCGATTACGCCCGCTCGGCTCACGACGGCCTACAAATCTCGCGGGAAAAGAAATGCACGAGCTGGGGGTCCATCTCCCTACCTCCACCGAAGATTTCGCGCCCCGAGCTCGCCGGTCCACGAAGAAAACGCCGTTGAAGCCTCGCCGTTCTACGAACCCACGGCCGAGCTTCACCACTCCCCCACCGCCTCGATCCTCATCCATCCTCGCCCGTGCCTCGCCCACGCCGTCCCCGCCTCGCCCGCACTCCACCCCGTCAGCCGCCGGAGAGAGAGGGAGGGAGGAGAGAGCGTGAGAAGAGAGAGGGAGAGTAAGTGAGAAATGAGAGGGAAGAGAGAGAAAAGGGAGGGGGTTTATATATGAAAATCTGGAAATTCCGAACAATACCGAAAAATAGAAAATCACGTTTTCGCGATTCTTGGAACGCACCGATCGCAACGGTACCACTCGCGCCCTGGTGAACGGCCCGGTTCACCCGCAACGAGGTTCCAAAGGAATTACTGAAACACACACCGAGAATCGGTAAACACACGCGAAAAAGCCGCGGACGCGCTCCGGGCCTCCGACACAGCTCCGGATCGCGTCGATCCGGACATGAAAGATGTCTGAAACATCATTTTGGACACAATGGAGCCAGATTTACCGGAAACGCAGATCCGAGTCCCGAGAAGAAGGATCCGAAAAATCTGGGGCATTATAGGTTACTAGGAGTGGATCTGGATGATCGCAAGAACATGTCCGTAGCCAAGATGCCTATCATGGAGACGTTGGGGCTTACTGACATTCGTTCCCGTGATGATGAGTCCTTGGAAGAGTTCATGGAGAGGACCGAAAGGGGATGCCGCGTCGTCTACTGTGTAGATGCGAGTAATTGGGAAAGGGCCAACATGGATTTGAGGAGATTCCTCTTCTTCGTGTTAGGGAAATTGTTGCTGGGCTCGAAAGGAGACAGCATCCATTGCCGCTTCTTAGAATTCCTGGTAGACCCTGAGAAAGTGAGGCGATATGCCTGGGGAGCAGCCATGCTGGCGCATCTATTTGCGGGTCTGTCTGAAAGAGCAGACAGAGAGGTAACAGTTAGTGGTTTTACGCTGTTCATCCAAGTACCCCCTCCCTATCCTCTTCTTCTATTTTTTCCTTTTTTTTTCCTTTTTTTTTTGATATGTTAAAGACACATGATGGTGCAGTTGTGGAGCATTACCTTCCAATAGGAAAGGCCCGTCATTGGCGCCCAGCGGCGGTGCCGCTGGCAAGGCGGTGGCAGCCCCTCATGAGCCCAACCCCTCTATCCTACCAGTTGATGGTGCTAAGACGCGAGTTGTAAGAGTTTCCCGCAGCGATTGTGGTTATTATTTTTTTTTTGAATTTTTTTTATTAAGAAGACGTGTGTGACCTGACCTAGGTGATCTGGAGACCTTATGCGGGCATGATCGACGCCGATCAGCCATGGGTCACGACAAGTCGTGCCCGATTCGGGCGTGACCTCTGGATCCACTATCTGAATGAAATCGAGCCACTTCGGCTACGATTGACCGTGAGGACCATAGGGCTCGCCCAGGAATGGGTGGACATGACTACAACACCCCGCGTTGGGAGGAAGACACGTGGGCCGGCGACCTCCGTTGATTGGCGAGTGCGGTTCCCCGAATAGTATGAAGACTGACAACGGGGTGGCACACTCGTGGATTCGGATGCTCAAGATAGCGAGGATTATCTACACCTCTATAAGGTGATGTACGCAGAGCGACTCCATCCCGAGGGACTGTGGAGGTGAACACATTTTTTATTTTTATTTTTTTTATTTTTTTAATATGTTAACTTATGCTCTGGCCATATGATGCTCGCGACACCATGATAGCGAACATGCAAGCTCGCCTGATAGGCACAGAGCGGCAGTTACGTGATACTCGCGCAGGCTTGAGTTCTTCGGTAAGCCTGTTTACTCATGATCATAGACTAAGATTCCTGGTGCTAGACCCTCAATGCCACCTCATGCGTGTTGCAGCGTGCCCAGCTTGACGCGGCTTCTTCAGCCATGGGGGCGGATGGTGTCTCTTCCAGCTTATGGATCCCCACTTCCGAACATGATTTGCTCCATGAACAGCTTACATGCACTACGCAGCGGGCTGCGGAGGCAGAAGGAATGCTTTCCACACAGGTGAGAGTTTCACCATTGAATTTCACTTATTCGCGCCTCCACATATCTGAGATGATGGTTATGGCAGACGAAAAAGGTGCAAGATGCACTTGCCCATACTGCGCAGGGGGAAGCCAGAATAGCGGAACTAGAGGAAGAGTTGCGGCATCGTCCAGACGATGGCTCTTCTCGAGACGCCGTGGAGCTGAGGATTACCCTTCAGCTGGAAAGGGAGGACAGAGAGAGATAACGTGCGGAAAGGGAAAGAGACATCGAACGAGAGAGAGCCGGCAGATTGGCTGAGAGGGAGGAGCGAAGGGCCATGGAGGCCCAACTGTTTGAACTCCGAACCAGCCTCGGTCTTGCTGAACAATGGCTGAGGGATGGTGAAGAGTGCTACCGAAGAGCACGAGAGCATGGCTTTCGTGTTAGTAGCTTCTTTGCCGCCCCTATCGATCGACGGGGAGTAGAGACAGGAAGAGGGGTACCGAGTAGTAGAGGCACCGCCTTGCATGGTTTAGCAACACCCTCCAGGGTTCCTCACTTGGAGAGCGGAGAGAGGGGTAACTCTGAGAGAGAGGATGGAACTTAATGTACAACTTCTAGAATGACATAAAGGAAGGAATGTTCAGTTTCGTGTCTTCTGCCTTCATTCTTGCTTTTCAATCATGTACACATTGCTCAATGAAACAAGTCAGTTCTTCCGTTCTGACTTGGCCCCTTGCTCAAAGAGTGGGTGATCATTTTGAGACTAACCTTGATAACAAGTCAAGGGGCCAAGCCTTTATTAATTAAGGCAAATGCAAAGATGATGAATGCAACACATGGACACACAAATGAGAACAAAATGTAAAGATGTAGCACACATATGAGATCACACTGATGCAATTTTTTTTTCTTTTTTGTTGTTTTTCTTTTTTTGACTTATTAGATTTTTTTTATTTTTATTTTATTTTTATTTTTTTTAACAAAGGACACTTTTATCACAACTGGCATGGTTCTTGGATCAAGGGTGTTTTAAATCGTTCTTAAATAGCATAATGTAGGGTTAACATGTTCCAACAGAATTTCCACTTGGGAACTCAACAGACGGCGTCTTCCGAGGGCCACTTCATCACATCACTACCACCTCTCTTTTTTATGTTTTTATGGCCAACGCCTGGTGACCGTTCTTATGGCACCTGACCTTTATGAAGGCAGGGCTTCTTACTAACCTCCCAGTGATTTGGGCCCCTAGACTCCTCAAATGATAATCATGCCGGTTAAGACTTTACCTGATGACAAAACCGTCATGCCATGCTTAGGCTCCCAGTTACTTCCGATCACAAGGATACACCAAAAGAGCGTTCAAGGTAAAAGATTTGCCCGACCCGGGTCTATTTCCTCACAACTCTAGATGGTATAGGATGGAACACCCTGGAACCCTAACGGCCAACCGCACGACGCTGACCCGGAATCAGACGCTGTTGTAGACACGCCATTCCTGACGTCTCCTGAGAAAGTCTCATATTACTATACAACGCCCCGCGACGGCTTACGCGTTTTGAATCACTTGAGTGCTTCCTTTTCTTGAGTCTTCTTCCGCCCTTTTCGGCATCCGGAATCATCTCGTCACGGCATTCGGACGGCATCAACACCAGTCAGACGCATCAGAGGTTCTGGAACCAAGAAGGGTATCTGTCGGGCAGCCGCCAACACGTTGTCCGAGGACCCGGGTGGGTCTTTATGGGGGCGTCCAGGCCCCTGGACGCCCCCAATCTTTTAATTTATTTTATTTTTATTTTTCAGGGCCCAAAATTAAATAAAAAATAATAAATTAATGGAGGCGTCCAGACCCCTGGACGTCTCCATAAAAATAAAATATAAAAAAAATATAAAATGCCAGTTGGCATACAAAAAACAAAAAAATAAATAAATAAATATATATATTAATGGAGGCGTCCAGGCCCCTGGATGCCTCCATAAAAACATATAAAAAAATATATAATGCCAAGCCTGGTATAAAAGACAAAAGAAAAATAATAAAATAATATAATTTTGGAGGCGTCCAGCCCTCTGGACGCTTCCATCAATTCCCTCACGGGCGCCGCCCACCGAACGACGGTTTGTCGTGTGTGAAAAAAGCCAAATTATAGAGACGTCCGGTCAGCTGGACGCGCCCATTTCTGAATCACGAGGCGCCGCTCACAAAATCACGCGTTGTGCCAAACCGCGTGCGGCCGTCGTCGGTTTTCGGTGGACCTGTTTGAGGCGTCCGGGGCCCTGGACGCCTCCACAAAAGTATTCCAAAAAAATATATAAAAATAGAATAAAATATTATTTCGACCCTGATGGAGGTGTCCAGAGTCCTGGACGCCTCCACCCTCCGGAGCTCTATAAATAGAGCCCCACCCCCTCAGTTCTGGGGAGCTAAGCAGTGATCCGATAGGCTGCCGAAGCCCAGAGGCTACGGAGTCATTTTCTAACTCGTGGGTTCTTTTGTAGGTGGAGGTTCTGCCGGCTTCTCGGGTGTTCACGCTCGCGAGAGGAAGGCCGTCTTCATCCACCGCGCTTCCCCGTCGTCCCCACGCTGCCGGAGCTCCGCCGGATTTCACCCTCGGCTCATCCAATAAGCCTTTTCTTCTCCTTTTTCTCCATAGTTCTTTACATTCATCATATTGCATCCTCTATCCCCCTTCACAAGGGCGCCTTTTCTCTTATACTTCTTGCATCCATCGTCTCATTTTCCTCCTACTCGAGTCCGAGAGGGGTTTAAAAGATAACACCAACCAGGTGTGTGTCTTCCCGTTATTTCGTCATTTTTATTACAAGGAAATGAATACTACACATTCATCTTTCTAAGCCACTTGTCATTTGTTTGTCGTTGTTTTGCAAGGGTAGCCGAGGAAAGCCCTCTCCGTCGGCCGGCCGGAAGGAGAGGAAGAAGCAACCCGCCATCTCCCGCTCTTGAGGTAGGCGCGATCACTTTCTTATTTTGGGGTCTTTCGGCCCCTGGCGATCACATCCTTTCATCGAGGCCGCGGCGAGTCACTTCCCCAATGGCCGTTTAAATTTCTGTTCTCATATTCTCTTTATATCCTGTTATATTTCGTTCATATCATCGAGGCCGCGGCGAGTCACTTCCCCAATGGCCGTTTAAATTTTCGTTCTTACATTCTCTCTATATTCTGTTATATTCTGCTCATATCATCGAGGCCGCGGCGAGTCACTTCCCCAATGGCCGTTTAAATTTCCGTTCTTACATTCTCTCTATATTCTGCTATATTCTGCTCATATCATCGAGGCCGCGGCGAGTCACTTCCCCAATGACCGTTTAAATCTCTGTTCTTATATTCTCTTTTATATTCTGCTATATTCTGCTCATATTCTCGAGGCCGCGGCGAGTCACTTCCCCAATGGCCGTTTCAATTCTTGTTATTTAATTTCTGCACCATTCCCGTCCCCCCGAGGTCGCGGCGAGTCACTTCCCGCTATGGCCGTTTGAACCCCATATCTTGCTATATTATACTTGTCCCGCTCGCCCCGCCGGAGCAATCTCCCGTGGTGGCCCCTTCTCTCTTCTCTCTCATCTCTGTGTTGCAGCAAAACAACAAAACCAAACAAACAAAAAAGAAGGAGCCCGCGCGCTCTCCGCTTCCTCTTCACCGCTCTCCCCCGAACCGCGTGACGTCGCTCACAGATTGGCGATCATGGTGGGACGTCTACTGCTTCCTCTCGGTTACCCTTGCAAGTTCGGCACCATCCGTGCCTCTCCATGTTGGCGCCCGCGCGCGCCCCCGTTGTGCTCACGGCAGCACCGTCAGTTTTGATTGGTTCTTTGTTTATTATATGTCTGTTATTTCTGTTGTTTTCCCACTCCATATATCTGTCAGCATCCCATTGCATACATCCATTCCTCTTTTCTATCCTTTTTTTCATTTTTTTGAGGATCACCCTTTCCCGGTGAAGGAAGGACTCTCCGTTTGGGAATTCCTCTCAACGGACTAGAATCTCCTACACTGGGACCTCCGTAAGTCCCCGACATCGAAGAATTTCCTCTTCGTTCACTGGGCTGGTTGTACCATTGAAGTTCCCCGAAGTTAGTCATTTCATTCGTGGTGAGACGAGAGACCCTAGCTGACACGGCGGTGAAACAAAAATAAACTAGGGTCCCTATCTTGTGTGAACTTCGGATCTCGCTAAAAACACACAAAAAAATCATCAAAATCCAAAACAAAAAAAAGGGCGTAAAGGCATCCACTTGTTTGATAATCTCTGCTACCTACTTGCTAGTGTATGTTTTTGCATTCTGGGAGAACTGTGAGCATGTCTCACGAGTCTTCCGAGGAGAACCACCCTAGCCGTGGTTTGACAGCCGACCCGCGAGTCTATGCTATGGACTCGGGTCCTTCTCATGACCCCTCGCATGAGGTGCAGGTTATTACCGGGGACACGTCCCCGCCACAGGATATCACTTCCTTACTGGGCGTCCTCGCCAACACGGAGCTTACCTCTGAACAGCTCCGGGCCTTCCAGGCCATTCTAAAGGGGAAATCTGTTTCCCCCACGCCCCAGGAGTCAACTCCGGCTATCGCACCTCTCCACGAGTCCGTGCAGGCCATTCCATCTCCTTCATTGGCGCAAGCCATCCAGTCTCCCTCGCTTCAAGGACAAGCGAGCCAACAACCTCCCTCATTCCAATTCCCGTCACAATCTCAAACTCCCGGTGTTCCTCACACACCGTTTCAGCCAGGGCCCCGGAGGTTGCTTTGCCAATTCCCGTCGGCGGTCCGACAGTTCCCTCTCATTCTGGGTTCCCCCATCAAGTCTCCGGGAGACAGTTTCTCCCCCAATGGCAAGTGCCACCTTCACCCCCAGAGGAGCTCGCCCAATCGCTCCTCAATAGGTTCAACCGCATGGACGAGCAGTTTCAAAATCTGAGAAGGATGGTGGACGTGAAAGCCACCCCGGAGGTTGCTTTGCCAATCCTCCCTGTCATTCATCTTCCTCCCTCCGAAATGCCCACGTACCGCAGATACAATGGTACCGGCAACCCCTTCATTCATCTCAAAGATTTCATATATGAGTCCTCTTACTGGCAAAACGATCAGAGGTCCCTGGCATACCTCTTTCGGAGATCATTGGATGGTCCCGCGCTTGAGTGGTTCTATTCTCTGGAGCCCCGCGAGGCCGAAAATTTTGAAATAGTCCAGAGAAGGTTCTTGCAGAAATATAGGGATAGGGTCGGTCCCTCACTCTCCATTACCGACCTAGTGGCCGAAAAGATGAAACCCGACGAGGATTTTGTCCGATATGCTGATAGATGGAGGTCTCTGGCGGAAAGAATAAGGGATACCCTCTCCGAGCCCGAACAAGTGAAAATGATTGTGTCTAATGCAACCCCGCAGTTCAGACACGTCCTCGCCATGAATAAACTTACTACAATGGAGGAACTCTATCAAAGGGCCCGATACATCCAAACCCAGCTAAAAGACTCCCCCATCATGAACATGTTTGAGTCGCCGAAGCCCAAAGTGGTCAGAAAGACATGCGCTGGTGTCCCGGGCGGAGACACAGAAGGGGTCGTGACAAATGAGCAAGTCAGTGTGGTCAACAATGCCAACTATGCAGTCAACCCAAGGCCTCCACAAATGTCCCGACTACCCCTTCAACCAGGTCCTTTCCCTCTCCGTCCTCCACCCCAAAATAATCCACCCCAGGATAGTATGCCTCCATTACGCCAACCCCAACAACAACAACCACAACCTCAGCAACAACAACCACCGCTTCAGTACAACCAAGTTCCACCCCCGGGGAACTATGGTCCCCAACAGCAACAAAGGAGGCCGCTCGGTCCTAAGAGAGCCTACTATCCACCATTGCCAGAAACCTTAGCAGATATTTTTAATGCCCTCATGGCATCAAACCAACTCGCCCTACCCAGAGAAAGGCCCGCGTGACCCCCCAATGTTGATACCTCCAAATACTGCGTCTACCACAGGCAGCCGGGACACACAGTGGATTACTGCTTCCATTTCAAAGATTACATCCATGATATGAATGATGAACATCAAATAGATTGGGATGAGATGAGACGATACGTCGCGGCTCTCAAGGCTAGGAGACCTCCTCAGAGGCCACAGCAGCAGTTACAACAGCAGCAGCAGCAGCAACCACAACAACAACAGCAGCCTCAGCAGGCCCCACAACAACAGCCCGACATGGGCATAATCCAGAATCCACTACCGGAGCACCAACAGCCCAATCATCAGGTTAACCCCATCTCCTCCTTCCCGGAAGTCGGGAGAGAGCAGGTGTGGCACCAGGAAAGTACCTCCATTCTTTATACCTCCAACCCTATCGTCATGCAACCCCCTCACCTTGCCCGGGTAGCACCTCTCTCTCATCAACCCGCATCGGTATCGCCTTCACCATTTCCACTACCATTACGCCCTCTCATCCGCACCCCGACCTCCTATCAACCGACACTTTCTACTACGCCTTCACACCCTCTCACCTTCTCCCACTCCTCCACTTTACCATCCACCTCTACCACATTTACCCCTACGCCTTCTAAACCCCTTATCATCCGTCCACCATACATAACCCCGTCTTTCTCCACCACATCACCACTAATGCCTTCAAAACCACTCATCACCCACCATCCACCTCAAAACCTTTACCCGTTTCAAACCTTACCTCCACCTCCACCTTCCAAACCCCTTATCCTTCATAATCCGCGCGATATCCCCTCTACCTCCGCCATGCCTCCACCTAACAAACCCCTCATCAGAATCCCTACTCCCGTCATCACCCCTGCTTCATCAACCATTCCTCCACTACTACCCCTCAAACCCCTGTTAAAACCCACTGCTACCCCCACAGAGGTACAAAAGCCGCAGGCAATGGTGCTCCGGAGTGGAAGGATTTTCCACAGGGTTTTCCCCCACAACAGTCAGAATCCCGAGCAATCTCAGCCAGAGAAGGATGATGCAGAACAACCAGAAAGAGCTATCCCTGGAACACAGTATGATCTACTGAAACACTTGGACAAGACGCCTGCCCGGATCTCCATCCTAGAGCTACTTCAAAGATCCACATCCCACCAGGTGGCCTTGATGGAATATCTTCAAAAGGTCATGGTTAATGAAGACCTCCCCGTGGAGAAGATTTCGACCGTCCTAACCCCAACAGACACACAACCAGCCATCATGTTTCACAACTACGAGCTCGCTCCCAAGGAATCTCGGAAATATGCATTGTGCATTTCAATAAAAATTAATGGGGTATCCATAAACCCGTGTCTTGTCGACACGGGTGCGTCCATAAATGTGATCTCCATGAGCACTCTTCAGTTGTGTGGGGTTGGCGAGGAACAAATAAGACCTTCCTCGATCACGGTCACGGCTTATGACAATAGCAAAAGGCCGCCGCAGGGGATGATTATTCTGAAGGCAGAACTAGGCCCCATGGCAATCCCCACGGAATTCCATGTCCTCGACATGGACCCCACATTTAAGGCTATACTGGGTCGCCCTTACATCGAAGCCATGGACGCTGTACCATCCACCAACCATCAGTGCCTGAAGTTTCCTTACAATGGGAGAATTATTAAAGTGGTCAGTACACCTGTCCTTCACACAGTGGATGCTATCAACACCTCTCTGCCTTCTGTTTGGCCGTCTCATCGGCCCATATTGTCACTGCTGGACGTACGTGATCCATCTCATGTTCCACTAGCACCAAAGGAGCCGGTCAGGGCAACCGCAACATCCTGTCTCCCTTTTCACTCCAAAGGTTGGGAGATTATGAGGAACATCGGCTATCAACAGGGAAAAGGTCTGGGCGCACAGTTACAGGGTATGCTCAAGCCGCCAAAAGAAATTAGGCCGAACCGTAGGTTTGGCCTAGGCTTCAAAGGACCGTTCAAGGCAGATTGGAAGCCCCTCACGTGGACTCTATCAAACCACTTCAACAGAGGGCCCGTTGTTCAGATGGGAGATCACCCACGAGAAGCATATGGAGGATCACATGCTGTATATTTGGCTGAAAAATGTCCGAGGATCACCAAAAGAGGCAAGATCAAAGATCCGGAATGCGAGTGGGACAAATGGTTCGACATACGGGACATTTCCGTTGCACTGGAAAGGATGTTCTCGTCCCCACCGCTTGAAGGACCACCACTGATCTCCGAAATACCAGAGAATATTACCACTCTTGCCAAGGTTCCAAACTATCCTTGTCCTCGCCAGAAGGACTCTGTCATCGACGAATCTTCATCCGTCCTCAACATTACCGTCGACGGCTCATTAGCCGCCATCCTCTCCATCCACTCGTCTCAGCCTTTGCTGATATCTTCTTCCTGGGCCAGACAATTGTCTGATGATCTTCCCAGGTCCCCTTCTTTGCTTACACACCTACGCGGGCTTTTCAACCCGCGCCAGGTCTTCAACCATGATCTGCTCTACGAGCCCCACAATCCTCTAGCCATAACCACTTTCCTCTCTCCTCCAATCTCTTTTCACTGCTTTGTCATTAAAAATGAAAACGAAAAAAAACGTCAATTTTCAAACTCTCCAACAACACATCTTCGTTGAGGAAACCTCCTACATCTCCCACGGGTGCGTACCGCCTTGCGGACCACCCGTCCAAGGTCCGATGAGCGACCTTTTCTACCCTTCCTCTGAGGGGTTTTCTCCTGTACATTCTACACCATCCTCCTCATCTTCCTCTTCGTCTATAAATATTGTCAGTCAATCTAGGAATGATAGGCCAAGGGTAGTACCTAGGAAGAAATCCAAGGGTAGGCAGATCCCTCGTCGATTCCTTCTGGATTTGGCCGCCAGGTGTCAGGCCCTTCTTGCCATCCCCCAGTTGTTAGAAAATCCCATCCAGCTACCCGAAATAGAATGCAAGGGCGACTGTGCATCTGATGAAGGGTATGGAGTCTACGAGATCACGAATGAAGAATGTCCCACTGAAGATGAGGGTGAAGAATATGAGGATGCGGCGGGCGCATACGCTAGCGGAATGAGGAGATTCGACGAGCCGTCAACCGCCGTAGAAGAATCCACCAAACAAGTCAACTTGGGGACTGAGGAAGACCCTAGGATCATCCTCATAAGTGACAACCTACCACACTCTGAAGAAGAGGCATTAATTGAGGTCCTCAAGGAATATAAGGACACGTTTGCATGGAGCTACGAGGATATGCCGGGTTTGGATTCAACCTTGGTCGAACACCGTTTAACCCTAAAACCAGGGTCCATCTCGGTAAAACAAAGGTTAAGGCGTTTCCACCCTCAGATGGCTTTAAAAATGAAAGAAGAGGTCGATAAGCTCCACAAAGCCAGGTTCATTAGAGTCGTTCTTTATCCTCAATGGGTGGCGAACATTGTCCCGGTCATGAAGAAAGATGGGAAAGTCAGGATTTGCATTGACTTCCGGGACCTTAACCGCGCGTGTCCAAAGAATGATTTTCCCTTGCCTCACATTGATGTGTTGATTGATAACACGGCAGGTTATGAAATCCTCTCATTCATGGATGGATTTTCGGGATACAATCAAATTCGTTTGGCAGAAGAGGATCAGGAAAAGACGTCATTCACTACCCCTTGGGGAACATACTGTTACGTGGTCATGCCGTTTGGGTTAAAGAATGCTGGAGCTACTTACCAAAGAGCGATGATGGCCATATTTCATGACATGATGCACATATATCTGGAAGTGTATGTGGATGACTTATTGGTGAAATCAAGGACCAGAATGGAACATCCAGAAGTTTTGGCTAAGGTCTTGCAAAGGTCAAGAGAATTCCAATTGAAAATGAACCCGAAAAAGTGTGTGTTTGGTGTGTCGTCAGGAAAATTGCTGGGGTTCATTGTGAGTAAAGAGGGATCGAGATAGATCCCGACAAAGCCAAGGCTATCAGGGATATGCCGCCTCCCAAGAATTTGAGGGAAGTCCGAGGTTTAATCGGCAGGCTGCAGTTTATTCGTCGGTTTGTGTCTCAACATTCACAAAGGTGTAGACCTCTCTACGAGTTGACCAAGCCAGGAGTAGAATTCCACTGGAATTCTAAATGTCAGAAAGCTTTTGAAGGGTTGAAGGAATATCTGGCTAGTCCACCCGTTCTCATTCCACCTAAACCAGAAAAACCTTTGATCCTTTACATCTCAGTCTTGGATGACTCCGTGGGAGCCGTCCTCGCACAAGCTGATGAAGAAGGCAAGGAACGGGCAACCTATTCCTTGTCCAAACTTCTCAATCCCTGTGAGCAGAAGTACACCGGCATGGAGAAAACATGTGCTGCCCTCGTTTGGGTAGTGCAGAAATTGAAGCACTACTTCTTGGCTCACGAAGTCCACTTGATTGCTCGAATGAATCCTATCAAATTCCTTCTGGAGAAAGCCGTCCTTACGGATAGGCTAGCACGCTGGCAAAGTTTTCTCTCTCAGTTCGACATCACCTACATCTAGCAAAAGGCGATTAAAGGTTATGCCATAGCCGAGCATCTCGCTCACCATCCTCTTCTCAAGTTCGATCCCGTCCAATCAGAGTTTCCAGATGAGGAACTAATGTCCATCAACCAATCAGATGAGCCAATGTGGACGCTATATTTTGATGGAGCTCTGAATTCTCAAGGGAGAGGAATCGGCATCGCCCTCCTGTCGCCGGAAGCCCTCACATTCCCATTGGCATACCAGCTCAAATTTCCAGTCACCAACAATATAGCCGAATATGAAGCTCTTCTAGCTGGCCTAGGACTCGCTCATTCTTTTCGTATCACTGAGTTGCGAGTCGTAGGTGATAGTCAACTCATCCTTCGCCAGGTACTCACTAAGTATCGCACTCGCGATCCCAAACTCAAGCCATACCAAGAACTCACTGCTGCCTTTGCCAAACTGTTCACAAAACTGATCTTTGTTCATATCCCTCGTCATCAGAATATTCTCGCCGATGCCCTCGCCTCATTGGCATCATCCATAAGGTTCCCTCTAGGAAGATGGTTTAAGTCCATTTCCATCTACAAACTTCACGCCCCTGCAGTCGATGATGCTTCCTACGTAAACATCAAAGACATGATAGCAAGGAAGATCCTGCAGGAAGATATCCTTGAGAAGAGGGAGCTCATGTTGGCAGAGGTCGAAGAAGAACTGGCTGATGAAGAGAAACCATGGTTCTATGAAATTGTCAAATATTGCCAAGATCAGTCTTATCCTGAAGGGGCCACCACAGAGGACAAGAAAGCCATAAGAAGGGTGGCTCAGAAATACACATTGATTGGAGGTCTACTCTATAGGAGGAGCCTTACTGGTATTCTGTTAAGATGTCTTGGTGACGATGAGGTTTGGAAATGTGTAGAAGAGACGCACTCGGGTGTGTGCGGTGGCCACGTGAATAGTCAGATGCTCGCCAAGAAGATCATTCGTCAAGGCTTTTATTGGCCCACTATGGAAGAGGATTGTGCTGTCTATGTCCGTAGGTGTGTCAAGTGTCAACTTCACGCCGATAAAATCCATTCACCATCTTCCTCACTTCATCCAATATCCTCCCCATGGCCTTTCTCCATGTGGGCATTCGACATCATTGGTCCCCTAGGTGATCCCAATTCCCTCACCAAGCAGAAATCTTTCATCCTTACTACGACAGAATACTTCACCAAATGGGCCGAAGCCGAAGCTTACACGGAAATCAAGGCGTCAACAGTCTGTAAGTTCATCATGAAGAACATTCTCGCCAGATTCGGCATCCCAAGCACGATCGTCACCGACAATGGGCCACAATTCATTTCTCAGGACCTACAGGACCTTTGCAAAAGGTACGCAATTGCATTGCATCATTCATCGCCTTATTACCCACAAGGTAACGGCCAAGCGGAGGCCACCAATAAAACATTGCTCAAAATCATCAAAAAAACCTGCGAGTCTAGTAAGTTTTCAGACTGGCCAGAAAAGCTTATCGAAGCCCTATGGGCCTATCGCACTTCAATCCGTACCCCCACCGGGCAGACTCCATTTGCCCTCACTTATGGTATGGAAGCGGTAGTCCCGTACGAGACTCTGATCCCTTCTCTCAGGGTACAATTGGACGATAAATTTCCCCTCGACGATCGTCGTAATTCACTCCTCGCCCAGTTGGAACTCTTGGATGAGAAGCGGCTGGCCGCCGCCGAACACGCGCGTGTGTATCAAAATAGACTCGCTCGCTTTTACCAAAAGAAAGTCGTTGAGAGAAAATTCAAAGTCGGTGAGATGGTCGTAAAAAGAATTTTTGTCAAACCTGGAGGGCCACGTTCTAAGCTCCAACCCAATTGGGAAGGACCATTTGTAATTCAAGCCGTGTACCCTGGCAACGCCTACAAGCTAATCAACGCCGAAGGGACCGAGTTATCCCACCCTTGGAATGGGCTTTATCTTAAGAAATACTACCCTTAGCACAAAACAAAAAAAAATGATGAAAAGATAAAAAACATCAAAAACAAGGAAATATTGAAAACCACTAAAAATATGGAAAATTCAAAATGCCGATGCCTGGCAGTCACCATGTAGTTAAGTCCCTGCTGTAATATCCCGGACCTTTCGGATCCTTCTTCGTGGGTCCCGGATCTGGTTTTTGGAGTGTCCGGCTCCGTTGTGTCCGAAATTTCGTTTCGGACATCTTTCGTGTTCGGATCGGCGCGATCCGGAGTCGTTTCGGAGGCCCGGAGGCGTTCCACGGCTTTTTTTTTTCGCGCGTGTTTCCCGATTTCCGGCGCGGGTTTCGGCTTTTCCTTCGGACGCTCGCTGCGGGTTAACTGGGCCGTTCACCCAGGCACGAGTGGTACCGTTGCGATCGGTGCGTTCCGAGGATTCCAGAAATGTATTTTTCTATTTTTCGGTATTTTTCCAAAAATTCGGAATTTTCTATAAATCCTAATCCTTTTTCTTTTCCTTTTTCCCTTTTCTCTTTCTTCTTCCTCTCCCTCTCTCTCGCGACCGTGAGCCCTCCTCTCTCTCCCTCTCTCCCATTCGGACGCGGCGAACCCCTCTCCGGCTACGGACGGCGGCGGGGCGACGGCGCGGACGCGTGGGCGACGGTGAGGCGATCTCGTGGGCGTGCGGCGAGCGTGGGAAGCGTGGGGAGTTCGTGAAGCTTCGAGCATTCTTCGTGATTCGTGATCGATCGGGCGGAGCATTCGCTCCATCGAGGTAGGGTGACGTTCCTTAGCCTCATGCCGTTCTTTTCCGTGATTTATAGGCCGCGGGGAGGCCGAGAGGGGATCATTTGAGCGTTTTTGGGTTTTTCCATGATTTGGGGAGAGCTCGCCCGATCTATGGATTCAATGCATGGATTCGTGTTTTGAGGGCCTAGAATCATGCTAGGGGTCCCCAGGGGTCTTCCCCTTTATTTTCCCCCTCTCCTATGGAGGTATGGGGGCGTGGTTAGAATTTTTGGGCGTTCTTACCGTTTTCGGCCGCGGACTGAGAACGCGCTATACTCCAGTAGCGCGTTCTTGGAGGTCGCGCCGCCCTGACCGAGCGCGTTCATCGGAGAAGATGAACAGTTTGGCGGTTCGTGTCGCGCTATAGGGTCCTAGCGCGATCATCCTTGTCGCGCTAGGAGGACCTAGCGCGATGGTCCCTGTCGCGCTAGGGAGACCTAGCGCGATCTTCCCTGTTGCGCTAGGTGTCCCTAGCGCGATCTTGCCTGTTGTTGGGTGTTTCTCTTGGGCCGTGTGTGCGCCCCGGGCACCCCGTGGAGTTCCGTGACCGTGTCTTTGGTGTCCGGAAGTCCCGTTTGCCTCGGTTAGGCGTTTGACCGTGGGCAATGCGTCTGTTTCTTTTCCGACCGTGGTCACCGTGCGACGGGGCTGGTGCGTGGGGTGATTCCCACACGTTGTCGGATTCGGACGTCGTTTTCCGTTGACTCGAGAGTCTACTCCTTCAGTGACCCTCCACTAGTCGTAGCCTACTAGTACGCGGGTGCTAGTCGCACCAGGGAGTGGTGTACGGGCCGACCTTTCGAGACGGTTTGTGGACCGGTTACCGTTGGGCCCCACGTCTTGCAGCCAGAGTCCGGCTGAGGGGAAAACCGGTCAGAGGGCCAGACCTGGGACGCGTGGTCTGTGTGTGCACACGTGGTTGGGGGCGGTTGGACCCACGTCGACGGGCGTGACCCCAGCTAGTCACTTGTTTGTGGTTACTTGTACGGTGTTTGCGCCTCGGGTAGGACCTACCACGTCAGGCGGTTCACCTGCGGTGCGGTGTAAGACGTCAGGGGACGCTACCGGCTGTGCTTCTAGTGGGTGGTACTCCTGTCGAGTACGGAGTGTCAGACTGTCAGTCGTGTGTTTCCGACCTTCGGGTTTTGACGGTTCGACCGTTGAGTTTCGGTCTTCTCGTACCGTGGCACGTGTGTCGATTTGCGTGCCGTAGGGTCTAGTTCTGTAGAGTACAGGGCTTTCCTTTCCGAGGTACTTTCCTACCGCTAGAGTAGTGGTTTCTCGTTTTTCGAGGTAGGGTTCGAGTGATCCCTACTGAGTCTTCTTCTGAGACTCATTCCCTGCGTGTTTTCACCGTGTTTCAGGTGAGGCGCCACCTTCGGGGAGCGCGTCAGGAGCGCAGCGTGGTGCGGGCGCCCAGAGGTAGTGCCAGAGGTCAGAGCCGGGGGATGTCCCGTGTAGCTGTACTTTTCTTTCTTGTCACTGTACTAGTCGTGGACTACTGTTGCTGTTGTTGTTATTTTATTGTGGACCATGTAAAATGTTAATTTATTTCCTGCTTAATATTATAACTGTTTAATTTCTGCAATTATTTGTGATACTTGTGTAGTTTCCACACCATCCTTTTAACCCTTCCGAGTCTTCGGACTCGTAGGTGGTGGTACGAGTCTCGGGTTACCGGGCCTTCCCGGTAATCGGATTCTCGGGTCGTTACAGCTGGTATCAGAGCGCGGTTGTGGAATTACATGAGAATCATAGGTAATTGTAGTGGTCCACTAGTCCACAGCGATGATGTACAGATGACGCTGGCATTGGGCACCGTGTGTTTATTTTGACATTGCCGTTTCCGTGTTTTTCTATCTTGTGCTTCAGGAGCGAGTATGGCGCCGAGGAGAAGTTCTCGCTCTCAGCAGGGGCAGTCGGCTGGAGGTCAAGAGATCCAGCAGGGGGTCCAGAGGGACCAGGAGGAGCATAGCAGAGTTCCGGGAGCTACCGAGGCCGCGGATGCTGCGAGGGCTCCGGGGGCCGAGGATTTCTTCCGTGGCATGTACCATCTCATGTCTCAGCAGTTTGGCGGAGAGGCTGTTGAGGGCTCGTTTGCTAGGGGTGGGCCAGGCCGAGCAGTGAGGGACTTCATGCAGTTCCATCCACCTTACTTTAGCGGCCAGGCAGACCCTGATGCGGCTCGTGATTGGCTCGATGAGATGGAGCGGGTGTTCAGTTCTGCGAAGAGTACTGCCGAGGACAGAGTGGTGTTGGCCTACAACCAGTTGCAGGGTACGGCTCGGAGGTGGTGGTCTTCCGAGTGGAAGACGTCCTTTCAGCTTCATCCACTTGAGCAGGTCGAGTGGGATGACTTTGTCAGTGCTTTCGAGCGTACGTACTGTCCAGATGTTGTTGCTACGCAGCGGATGCGGGAGTTTCTGGAGCTGGTGCAGGGTGACATGTCCGTGTTGCAGTACAGGGCCCGATTTGTCGAGCTGGGTCGGTACGCACCTCATATCATGGAGCATGAGAGGGTGAGGACGACGCAGTTTGTGCAGGGCTTGAGGCTGGAGCTGAGGCACCATTTGATCGCGAATGGGGCCACTGATCTAGAGACGGCGTCTCGTGTTGCGATTTCCTTGGAGATGGATATGCAGAGGACTCGAGGACCGATCAGC
Source organism: Amorphophallus konjac (assembly GCA_022559845.1). Taxonomy (NCBI): domain Eukaryota; kingdom Viridiplantae; phylum Streptophyta; class Magnoliopsida; order Alismatales; family Araceae; genus Amorphophallus; species Amorphophallus konjac. Next base: position 358,381,565 of record CM040119.1, read on the forward strand.
CAGGGGCAGTCTGTGTCAGGTCGCAGCCAGCAGTCGGCTACCCAGCAGCAGGGTTCCTTCCAACATGCGATGAGTGGTTCAGGAGTGCCGGCACATGCAGCTTCGGTGACAGGATCTGCGTCCTTCGGCTCGAAGGTCAAGAAGTTCTTCAAGAAGGGGTTCAGCAAGAAGAAGTCCAGAGATCAGGGGCAGGCTTCGTCGGGCAGTGTACAGCAGCCGATTCCTTTGCAGCGTCAGGGATCAGTGGGTGGATCGCGAGGATCTTGTCCACGGTGTGGTGGGACCCACCCAGGCAGGCAGTGCACGGCGCCGATTATCTGTTTTCGGTGTGACCAGCCAGGGCACATGGCGCGTGACTGTCCTCAGAGGCCGCCGCAGCAGCAGGTTCCCCAGCAGCAGCAGCAGCAGGGACAGTATCCGCCACTACCCAGGTCAGCTAACGTGGGAGGCAGGCAGAGGGCTCGTGGCCAGATCACGCACTTGACCAGGGCAGAGGCAGTGGCGTCGCAGCTCGTGGAAGGTACCGTTCAGATTTTGGGTTGTGCGGCTCGGGTTTTATTTGATTCTGGCGCGTCTCATTCGTTTATTTCGGAGGATTTCGCGTCGAGCGTCGAGGAGCCGGTGACCCAGTTGTCCTGTGATTTGGCAGTGGAGTTGCATTCGGGTGATTTTATGGTCACTCCGTATTGCTTCGACCAGGTTCCGGTGTGGATCGATGGGCGGAGTATGCCAGGCAGGTTGTATGCGTTGCAGCTTCGGGATTACGACGTGATTCTAGGCATGGATTGGCTCGAGACTCATGGAGCGGTGGTGGATTGTGGGATGAAGAGGGTCTACTTCCAGCATCCGAGCAAGCGGACCTTCTATTTCCAAGGTATCCGTTCCGCCTCTTCTCGATTTCTTATCTCTGCTATTCGAGCCCGTCGGTTGCTTGATTCCGGTTGTCAGGGTTTCCTCGCGTCCGTGGTTGTGTCTGACCGGATGGAGCCGAATGTCGAGGACATTGCGGTGGTGCGCGAGTTTCCCGATGTTTTTCCTGAGGAGTTGCCTGGATTACCTCCCCAGCGGGAGATCGATTTCGTGATCGAGGTTGTACCTGGTACGGGACCTTTGGCGAAGGCTCCCTACCGTATGGCCCCTGCTGAGTTGAGGGAGTTGAGGGCGCAGTTGCAGGAACTGTTGGCCAAGGGGTATATTCGTCCGAGCTTTTCCCCTTGGGGTGCGCCCGTGTTGTTTGTGAAGAAGAAGGACGGTAGTCTGCGGTTGTGCATTGACTATCGGCAGCTGAATGACGTGACCATTAAGAACAAGTATCCGTTGCCGCGGATTGATGATTTGTTCGACCAACTTCAGTCTGCGCGAGTGTTCTCGCGGATTGATTTGCGGTCCGGTTACTATCAGCTGAGAATTCGCGAGTCCGATGTGGAGAAGACTGCGTTCAGTACGAGGTACGGGCATTATGAGTTCTTGGTGATGCCGTTTGGGCTCACCAATGCCCCAGCAGCCTTCATGGACTGGATGCAGAGGGTGTTTCATCTGTATTTGGATCAGTTCGTGGTCATCTTCGTGGATGACATCCTTGTTTATTCGCGGTCTGCTGAGGAGCATGCGTACCATTTGGGTGTGGTGCTGCAGACGTTGCGAGATCACCAGTTGTATGCGAAGCTCAGCAAGTGCGAGTTTTGGCTCAGCGAGGTGCACTTTCTGGGGCATGTGATTTCTGGTGATGGCATTTCCGTGGATCCCGCCAAGGTCGAGGCTGTGATGCAATGGCCGAGGCCGAGGTCGGTGACGGAGATCCGGAGTTTCTTGGGGCTTGCGGGGTATTATCGTCGGTTTATCCAGGATTTTTCTCGCATTGCGACCCCGATGACTAGGCTCACGCGGAAGGATGTGCCTTTCGTTTGGTCCGAGGAGTGTGAGCAGAGCTTCAGTGAACTGAAGAGGTTGCACACCTCGGCTCCGGTGTTGGTTTTGCCTTCTGGATCGGGAGGTTTTGTGGTGTGTACAGATGCTTCCGGCGTCGGATTGGGTGCTGTTCTGATGCAGCATGGTAGAGTGGTGGCTTATGCATCTCGGCAGCTAAAGCCCCACGAGGAGAACTACCCTACCCATGATCTTGAGTTGGCAGCAGTGATCTTCGCGCTGAAGATCTGGAGGCATTATCTGTACGGTGAGAAGTTCGAGGTGTTTACTGACCATCAGAGTTTGAGGTATGTGTTCTCGCAGCGAGATCTGAACCTCAGACAGAGGCGTTGGATGGAGTTCATGAAGGACTATGACTTCACCCTGTCTTATCAGCCGGGCAGGATGAATGTCGTTGCCGATGCCTTGAGTCGGAAGGTTGCGGTCAGTACCTTGATGTTGAGGAAGTGGAGGCTCTGGGAACAGGTGCCCGAAGTATCTTTCAGGCTCAAGATTCCCCAGGAGCGAGGGTTGGCAGTGCTTGTGAGTCTGACTGTCACTCCTGCTATCCGTCGTCAGGTGACAGAGGCTCAGCATGCGGACCCTGAGTTGCCCCGGATTCTGGCTATGGCTGACGTAGAGCTCGGCGAGGACGGTGCTGCGAGGTTTCGTGGCAGGTTGTACGTCCCAGCGGAGGAATGGGTTCGTCGTGCGGTGTTACGCGAGGCTCATGGGAGCAGGTACACTGTACACCCGGGTGCGACGAAGATGTATCGGAACTTGCGGAGGCAGTTTTGGTGGCCTGGCATGAAGAGAGATGTCGCCGAATTTGTGGCCAGGTGCCTGATCTGTCAGCAGGTGAAGGCGGAGCATCAGCGACCAGGAGGTACTCTCCAGCCTTTGGATGTTCCTGCTTGGAAGTGGGACCATGTGACCACGGATTTTGTGGTGGGGTTGTCGAGGACCCCGAGTGGGCAGGACAGTATTTGGTTGCTGGTGGATCGGCTGACGAAGGTGACTCGATTGTTACCGGTCAAGGTCAGCTGGAGCGTGTCCAGGTTGGCTCGTCTGTATGTGGAGCGGATCGTGCCGTTGCATGGGGTTCCCATTTCGATCGTGTCGGATCGAGATCCGCGCTTCACTTCTGGATTCTGGAGGGGTTTCCAGCGAGCTCTTGGCACGGAGTTGGCATTTAGCTCGGCGTATCATCCACAGTCAGATGGTCAGTCTGAGAGGACCATTCAGACTTTGGAGGACATGCTGAGATCCTGCTGCCTGGAGTGGCAGGGGAGTTGGATTCATCACCTGCCGTGGGTGGAGTTTGCCTATAACAACAGCTATCATTCGAGCATCGGCATGGCTCCCTATGAGGCTCTGTATGGGCGTCCTTGTCGGACTCCACTTGATTGGTTTGAGGTGGGTGAGCATGTTTTGACGGGACCGGAATTGGTGCAGCAATGTGTGGAGGTTGTGCACCTGGTTCGTCAGAACATGTTGGCGGCCCAGAGTCGGCAGAAGAGCTATGCTGACCGTAGGAGGCAGCCCCTTGAGTTCGCCGTGGGCGATCGTGTGTTCTTGAGAGTTTCTCCGATGAAGGGGGTGATGCGTTTTGGACGGCGTGGGAAGCTGAGTCCCCGCTATATTGGTCCTTTCGCGATTGTGGAGCTCATCGGTGAGGTTGCTTACCGGTTGCAGTTACCTCCTGAGTTGGCGTCGGTGCATGACGTGTTCCACGTCTCGATGTTGCGGAAGTATATGCCCGATGACTCTCATGTGCTCGAGTTTTCCGTTTGGCCTGAGGTGACTCCAGATCTTTCTCTCCCAGAGTTTCCGATCCGCGTGGAGGATAGGCGAGAGCAGCGCCTGCGGAACAAGGTCATTCCCTTGGTAAAGGTCGTGTGGCAGCGACACTCTGGTGGTGAGGCTTCGTGGGAACGTGAGGACGAGATGCGTCAGCAGTTCCCGTATCTGTTTGAGTGAGTCTTCCTCTTCTTTCCCCGTTGGTTGTTCTCAATTTCGAGGACGAAATTCCTTAAGGGGGGAGGGCTGTAATATCCCGGACCTTTCGGATCCTTCTTCGTGGGTCCCGGATCTGATTTTCGGAGTGTCCGGCTCCGTTGTGTCCGAAATTTCGTTTCGGACATCTTTCGTGTTCGGATCGGCGCGATCCGGAGTCGTTTCGGAGGCCCGGAGGCGTTCCGCGGCTTTTTTTTTCGCGCGTGTTTCCCGATTTCCGGCGCGGGTTTCGGCTTTTCCTTCGGACGCTCGCTGCGGGTTAACTGGGCCGTTCACCCGGGCACGAGTGGTACCGTTGCGATCGGTGCGTTCCGAGGATTCCAGAAATGTATTTTTCTATTTTTCGGTATTTTTCCGAAAATTCGGAATTTTCTATAAATCCTAATCCTTTTTCTTTTCCTTTTTCCCTTTTCTCTTTCTTCTTCCTCTCCCTCTCTCTCGCAACCGTGAGCCCTCCTCTCTCTCCCTCTCTCCCATTCGGACGCGGCGAACCCCTCTCCGGCTACAGACGGCGGCGGGGCGACGGCGCGGACGCGTGGGCGACGGTGAGGCGATCTCGTGGGCGTGCGGCGAGCGTGGGAAGCGTGGGGAGTTCGTGAAGCTTCGAGCATTCTTCGTGATTCGTGATCGATCCGGCGGAGCATTCGCTCCATCGAGGTAGGGTGACGTTCCTTAGCCTCATGCCGTTCTTTTCCGTGATTTATAGGCCGCGGGGAGGCCGAGAGGGGATCATTTGAGCGTTTTTGGGTTTTTCCATGATTTGGGGAGCGCTCGCCCGATCTATGGATTCAATGCATGGATTCGTGTTTTGAGGGCCTAGAATCATGCTAGGGGTCCCCAGGGGTCTTCCCCTTTATTTTCCCCCTCTCCTATGGAGGTATGGGGGCGTGGTTAGAATTTTTGGGCGTTCTTACCGTTTTCGGCCGCGGACTGAGAACGCGCTATACTCCAGTAGCGCGTTCTTGGAGGTCGCGCCGCCCCGACCGAGCGCGTTCATCGGAGAAGATGAACAGTTTGGCGATTCGTGTCGCGCTATAGGGTCCTAACGCGATCATCCTTGTCGCGCTAGGAGGACCTAGCGCGATGGTCCCTGTCGCGCTAGGGAGACCTAGCGCGATCTTCCCTGTTGCGCTAGGGTTCCCTAGCGCGTTCTTTCGTGTCGCGCTAGGTGTCCCTAGCGCGATCTTGCCTGTTGTTGGGTGTTTCTCTTGGGCCGTGTGTGCGCCCCGGGCACCCCGTGGAGTTCCGTGACCGTGTCTTTGGTGTCCGGAAGTCCCGTTTGCCTCGGTTAGGCGTTTGACCGTGGGCAATGCGTCTGTTTCTTTTCCGACCGTGGTCACCGTGCGACGGGGCTGGTGCGTGGGGTGATTCCCACACGTTGTCGGATTCGGACGTCGTTTTCCGTTGACTCGAGAGTCTACTCCTTCAGTGACCCTCCACTAGTCGTAGCCTACTAGTACGCGGGTGCTAGTCGCACCAGGGAGTGGTGTACGGGCCGACCTTTCGAGACGGTTTGTGGACCGGTTACCGTTGGGCCCCACGTCTTGCAGCCAGAGTCCGGCTGAGGGGAAAACCGGTCAGAGGGCCAGACCTGGGACGCGTGGTCTGTGTGTGCACACGTGGTTGGGGGCGGTTGGACCCACGTCGACGGGCGTGACCCCAGCTAGTCACTTGTTTGTGGTTACGTGTACTGTGTTTGCGCCTCGGGTAGGACCTACAACGTCAGGCGGTTCACCTGCGGTGCGGTGTAAGACGTCAGGGGACGCTACCGGCTGTGCTTCTAGTGGGTGGTACTCCTGTCGAGTACGGAGTGTCAGACTGTCAGTCGTGTGTTTCCGACCTTCGGGTTTTGACGGTTCGACCGTTGAGTTTCGGTCTTCTCGTACCGTGGCACGTGTGTCGGTTTGCGTGCCGTAGGGTCTAGTTCTGTAGAGTACAGGGCTTTCCTTTCCGAGGTACTTTCCTACCGCTAGAGTAGTGGTTTCTCGTTTTTCGAGGTAGGATTCGAGTGATCCCTACTGAGTCTTGTTCTGAGACTCATTCCCTGCGTGTTTTCACCGTGTTTCAGGTGAGGCGCCACCTTCGGGGAGCGCGTCAGGAGCGCAGCGTGGTGCGGGTGCCCAGAGGTAGTGCCAGAGGTCAGAGCCGGGGGATGCCCCGTGTAGCTGTACTTTTCTTTCTTGTCACTGTACTAGTCGTGGACTACTGTTGCTGTTGTTGTTATTTTATTGTGGACCATGTAAAATGTTAATTTATTTCCTGCTTAATATTATAACTGTTTAATTTCTGCAATTATTTGTGATACTTGTGTAGTTTCCACACCATCCTTTTAACCCTTCCGAGTCTTCGGACTCGTGGGTGGCGGTACGAGTCTCGGGTTACCGGGCCTTCCCGGTAATCGGATTCTCGGGTCGTTACATCTAACCTTCATGTTAGGATAGGGCCCATTAAGGCTTGGTAGGCACCGGGTCTTGGTTTGCCAGAACCGTGGAGATCCCTGTCCGGCCACGTCGGCCTATGCTCGCTCGAAGGAAGCTAACATCTGCTCACTTATGTATTTTATTCAAAAAAAAATTGGTAGCATCACCTACGGTGGGACTCCACCCAGAAGATCTCCGGAAGCTGTAATCTTTATTCTTTTCTCTTCGACCAAATGAGACAGTCGGCGCCCTTAAAACGCTGAGCATGAGAAATCGAAACTCAAACCCCAAAGGCAAGAGTAGGACCCATTTCCTCGAGCATCGATCAGAGCACGAGAAGAGGGCAGTGTCCCCGCAGGCATACGAAAAGGGAGCCCACCAACGTCAAACGACTATATCTCCCTCACAGAAAGAAATACAAAATCAAAATCAAGAGAAAAGCCTGGTCGTGACCGTGCCTGGTGCGATAAACAAAACCCCTCAAAGCAAAAGTCTGAATCCACAAAGGGGGGCCGTGGAATGTAAATGCTCGAGATTTGGTCGGAAGTTGTCCGAAAGGAAAGAGTTAATGGGCCCTTATTCGCTCGCCGTGTTAACGGCTTTGCCCGTCCTCTCAGGAGGTTTATCCCCTACGCTCTTCCTTCTCCCTCTAAAGATGAAGGTTCGATGGAGTTTCTGAAAGGTGAAAATTGCCCAGGGTCTGCGACCTTATTTTAATATACACATTTTGGTTGCCTACTTTGAAAAGTAAAAGCTATCGCTGCGAAGGAGTCTCCGTGTTTCTGGCTGGTCAAGACCCCTGTTTACCACCTTGATGTCTTCTTGTTTAACCTCGGGCTTAGGCCAATGCAAGCGCGTCACCTATGGGTGCGACGGCGTCTGATTCCGGGTCAGCGTCGCGCGGTTGGTCGTTAGGGTTCCAGGGAGTTCCATCTTATACCATCTAGAGTTGTGAGGAAACAGACCCGGGTCGGGCAAATCATCTACCTCAAACACCTTTTGGGTGAATCCCTGTGGTCGGAAGCAACTGGGAGCCTAAGCATGGCATGACGGTATTGTCATCATGGTAAGTCTTAGCCGGCGGGATCATCATTCGAGGGGTCTAGGGGCCCAAATCAACCTAGATGTGCACTTAGGATACCTGGGAGGTTAGTAAGAAACCCCTGTCTCACGTAGGTTAGGTGCCAAGAGGAGAAGAAGTGTAGGGAAGAAGGAACGCACAAGAGGACAAACAAGCATCAGAAAATTAAATCACTCCATTCATAATTCTACATAAGCTGTCAAAAACATCATAAACATAAAGAGGTGACGGGTCCACTAGCCCGCCAATCCTCACCATCACTCATCTCTCCGGGCACTCTCCTCCTCTCCCCCGAGGTGAGGGTCCCTCAGAAGCCTCCGGGATCCCCGTGCAGTAGCACCTGCCTCGCCTCTGGGCGCCTGCTCCGCAGCAGTGACTCGCTGCTCCTCCCCTGGCGTGGCGAAGAAGCCACTGGCGGTAAAGCGACCGGACTGGCGGAGTCGCTCCCCGAACTCTCGCGCTCTCTCGTAGCGCGTCTCCATCCCTCCTAGCCTCTGCACGACGGCCTGAAGGCCCAGCTGGAGCTCACTCACTTGGGCCTCCAAGACCCTCCTCTCGGTCAGATCCCGCTGTCGCTCGGACCTTCTCTCGGCTTTCTCTCTCTCTACCTCTCTCCTCATCATCTGCAGAAGAACCCTTAACTCCAGGATGTCTGGAGAAGGTCTCTCCTCACCACGATGCCGCAGCTCCGCTACAGTCGCCACCCAGGCGTCACGCTCCTCTTCCGCCCGGGTCGCACGGGCCACCGCACCAGCAAGTTACTCCCGGAGGGAAGCAATCTCGAGAAAAGGGGCCGAGGAGCTAGAAGATCCGCCAGCCGCTCCCACCGTCGCTGTCTGCTGGGTACGCTGGAACAAAATAAACAACGGCCGTCAGTGAAACTCCAAAATCTGAAGTTAAAAGGGCGGCACGTAACTTACCAGGAGCGACAGCTCATGTTGAGCGACGGCCAGTTGCCGCCTAGTCTCTGACAGCTGGGCGCGCGAGCCGCCGATGCCACGCGTGTCCCCAGCTTGGGGAAGCCCCGCGTAACTCTCTCTCTGCCGCCACAGGAAGTCGGCACTGTCCTGCACCAGTACACCCCCTTGCTGTCCAGGGAGACGTACGGGCCAGTCCTCGAGCCTCGCCTTGCCACGACTCTCCTTCCTGACGCGGCTCGGCTCGTCCGCACTCGCCCCCTCATCGGCCAGGCCCAGGGTCCTTGCCATGTCCTGCACCAAGAAAGGGGTCCCATATCAGTCAAAAGGAACGCGTCCCCTGTCTAGGACGCGTCCATCATTTGAGTGCAACACTCGCCGAACCCTTTCCTCCTCGCCCGGCTCGCTTCAAAACCCAAAATGAATTAAAAGAGGAAGAGATCGGAGGACCTACCGGACCGTGTTCACCTCCTCCCACGCCCTCGGGCCCCTCGGGTCCCTCGGGGGCCCGAAGCGGCCCTTCCTCCTCCATGGACGCCGTTCCGTGCTCGGGCGCGTCCCTCCTTGGGCGAGGATTTCCTCGTCCCTCTCCACCTTCACCACGGTCGGGCCCACCGAACTCCATCGATCAAAAGAGGAGGAAGACGAAAAAGGGGCAAGCGCGTTTCGGCGGAAGGCGGGCTCGTTTGCGGGTAAGGCACGGGAGAAGAAAGGACCACCCGTCGCTTTAAATTTAAAATCAAGGATTAAGACGCGTCCTCGCGCCTGGACGCGCCCAAAAGGGGGAAAAGGAAACAAAATCTCCCCGTGCAAAGCGTAGTTCCCCGCTGTTCAGGGCAAGGTCTCGCGGAGCGTGCCTCAAGGGACAACTCAGTGCAAAAAAGAAAGTGTGGGAGAGAGAAAAGTACACACAACACAAAAGCCATTTCCATTTCATATAATAGCCGAAAGTACATCATACAGTGAGAAGGGTGACGTGCAAGCAACTCTCTAACTCTCACCGTCACCCTCCTGGTCATCTCCTTCCTCCCTCCTCTGACGGAGATCCCTAGGGGGCCTCCGCGACCTCTGTGAACCCTGAGAAGCCGTGCTCGCCTCGCCCTGCGGTGGCACTCCAGCCTCGAAGGCGCGACGACGCTCCTCGGCTGAAGAAACCAGATAGCTGCCCATGGAAAAAGAACCAGACTGACGAAGTCGCGCCCCGCGTTCCTTCGCCCTCTGGTACCGCTCCTCGCTCTCCCGAAGCCTCCCCTCCGCCATGCCAAGACTCAATCGGAGCTCCAGCAGCTGGGCCTCCAGAGCCCTCCTCTCGGTCTGATCCCGCTGTCGCTCCTCCCTCTCTCTCTCCCTCTCCTCTCTCTCTCTCACTGCCTCCCTCCTCGACAACTCGAGGGCGATCCACAGATCCAGCACGTCACGAGGGAGCTCCTCAGCCTCTCTTCGACGCTCCTCCTCCAGCTCCACAATCCGGGCGTCACGCTCCGCAATCCGGGCGTCACGCTCCGCCACCCGAGCGTCGCGCTCCTGCTCGGCACGAACAGCACGCGCCAGGGCCTCTCGGATCTCGGCCACCTGTCAAGGCACGCATGCACCGTAAGAGAACAGTGATAGAAGGAAAGTAGCTAGAAAAGGGTCGCGGCCAAGCAAGCACTCACTCGAGCCTCGCGGTCACGCTCGGCCTCCTCAGCCCGAGCCACCGCGTACGCCAGCTGCTCCTGGAGGGCAGAAACCTCCGGAGGAGGGCCCCGCGAACTGGAACCCGCTCCACCAGCCATCCCGGCTGCCGCTGTCTGGTGGGCCCGCTGAAACACGGGGCAAACGTCAGTCAAAGGCTAAGCATCAAAAATCCAGGTCACAAAAAAATGCATTGCATAAACTCACCAGGATCTCCAACTCCTGTCGGATGGCCACCAACTGTCGCCTGGCGTCCGCCAACTGGGCCCGCAGGTCGGCGATCATGGTATCACGAGCATCCTGCATTACACATAAGTTAGTATCCCATGCATATACATATAGAAAGGTGGAGCAGTTTCATTTCACTTACCCCTGCCATACCACCCAAGGAGAGGCGGTCCCCGTACGTAGCTCGGTACCGTCTCATGTAGTCTGTGCTGTCCTGTACGTGGGACACTACTGGGACCCCGCCCTGCTGCCAGTCCTGGTACTGTGCTGGGAAGCGCGTACGCCAGTCCACGATCTTCGCCTTCCCCTTGGTCTTCCGCCCAATGCGGGCCGGCGCATCTACGTCTACCCACTCCTGGGCCAGCCCCAACGTCCTCATGACCAGTCTAAGCCGCAGCGGCTCAATCTCGTTCAGGCAATGGACCCACACGTCCCGCCTGAAGCGAGGAAGACCCGCTACAACCCAGGGCTGGCCAGCATCGCCCATGCCCAGGTAGGGCCTCCACACCACCTGCATCACCATACATACATCATGTTAGTTACCATTCAGTCACATGCATAAACACAAAAAAAATCATACGCATCATACCATGGCCTCGGGATACTCGCTCAGCTCCCGACGAAGTGACGCCAGCTGGTAGCCGTGGGGTGCTGCAACCACGACCGGCCTCCACTGCCGCGCCAGAGGCACGGCCCTCCTGTTCCCATGCCTAGCCCTCCCCATCGGGAAATAGTAATAGCTCCACACCTGCATCCATCATACATCATTAGTACAATAATTGCATATTTAACTGTGGGAATGCATAAATAAAATGTTTACCTGGAGGAAAGGTGCGAAGCCGCTGACTGTCGTCTCCTTCTCCGAAGTCTGGGAGAGATCGGCAATCAGATGGGCAAGCAGAGCCGCTCCCCACGCATAGTGCCCCACTCTGTCCAGATCCGCCAAGATCCCGAGGAAACGGCAGTGGATGCCATCCCCCTTCGTCCCCAGCAGAAGGCGGCCCAGGAAGAAGAAAAGGAACCTCCGAAGGTCTAGATCCACCAGCTCCCGCTCGCTCGGGTCCTGGGTGAAAGCAGCACGAGCATCCCCCTCCAGTCGAGCCAAGAACTCTGCTCCAGTCTCGCTAACCCGCTGACGCGGGTCGACGAATCCGAGCGCCTCCATGATCTCCACTCGGCCGACTACCCTGCTGTCTCTATCAGTCACGCTCGTCTCTAACCACAGCAGGTCCAGGGCACTCTCTCGGTAGTCGGGGTAGGTGACCCCGCTGACTGCCTCTCCGTCAACTCGTAGCCCGGTGATCCGAGCCACGTCCTCCAGCGTCGGCACCATGTGCCCCCAGGGCATCAGAAACGCCCAGCTCGGTGCGTGCCACCGCTCCCTCAGTGCCTGGATAAGAGGAAGGTCGAGCCGGAAGGGCTCGATCCTAAGGAAAGCTCCAAAGCCCATGGCGTCCACACGCGCCCTCTGAAAATCCGGCAGCCCACGGTATGCTGCCACCACCAAGGACCAGCTGATCCGGCCCTTCATCACGCCCTGCAAACCACAAAACCAACAAAGAACACATCAGCATCATGAACAGTCATAAAACAATAACACTGTATATATACTACTTATTCTTTTATTTTATTTTTTATATTTTTAAAAATATTTATATTTTCTTGTGGAGGCGTCCAGGCCCCTGGACGCCTCCTCTTTTTTTCCTTTATTTTGTTTTTTTTTTAAGAAAAACAAAGCCAAAACAAGAAATATATATTAAATATATATATATTATCATGGAGGCGTCCTGGAGCCAGGACGGCTCCTTATTTTTATTATATTTCTATTACTTTTTGTAAATAAATAAATAAACAAAAATAAAAGAAAAAGTGGAGGCGTCCAGGCCCCTGGACGCCTCCCTCTCTCACTACCCGCCTTTCTCTCACAGCCTCTCGCACGCCCGTTTTAACCTATTGAACCACAAAGTGAGAATTCCGAGGTACTTACCGGGTCGTGATCGTCCTCTCCCGCGTCACCAGCATCCGCAGCGGCCTCCGCGGCCAGGAGAGGCACCTCTATCTCCTCCCCCGCAGCAACCTCCTCTGCTGCGGCCTCCTCGGCATCATCCCTCAACCTCCTCGCACGACGAGCCAGTCGTTTCCGCTTCTCTGGACCTTGACTCGATCCTCCTCGCTCCATTGGGACTAAGAATGGGTCCTTTGGAGTGGCTGGACGGTCGGAATGAACAGTATAAGTGAACAGGGGGGAGCCCCCCCCTATATATAGAATGACCTGTTATTGGGGCGTCCAGGCGCCTGGACGCCCCCACATTTTTTATTTTTTTTTCAAAAATTCAAAAACATAGGGGCGTCCAGGCGTCTGGACGCCCCCAAAAATAAAATAAATAAATAAAATATAAAAAATAAAAAATAAAAGAAAAATCAAAATAGGGGCATCCAGGACCCTGGACGCCCCCAAAAATAAATTGTCAAAATAATAATAATAAAATAATAAAATAAAATTAGGGGTGTCCAGGCCCCTGGACGCCCCAATAATAAAAAAATTTTCAAAAAAATATATTTATATAAGAATATGTATATAATTCAAACAAAATAAAAAAATACAAATAAAAAGAAAAACCATAAAAAAAGATAATAATTAAGGGGTCGGGGGTCCGAAACATCCAAATGCCAAATTTTATTCCATCAGAAAAGCAGAGTGAACTACATCAGGGGCTTAGGCGCTTTAGGCCTTAACTTCCCCAGTTCGGTTACATAAGCCCTCCACGGCTCGCATTCCTCCACCACGTGCGCTAAGGCCTTTCCCGCAACACTTGTCTTCCAGGGAGCTTTAATGGCCTTCGCTTCCTTCGCGTCCGCTTCAGTGCCCAACTCCCTTTTCTTCAAAGGAACAATGCCAGTCGGTGGCGGGAACGAATGGCGTGGGATGCCAATCTGGAGACAGCACCGATGCGCACTGTAAAGGACGAACTCGGTCGCGCCGATCAGTTGAAGATCAACTTCGGGGGAAGACCTCATGAGGAGATCTAGCAAAAGCAAACATGCCGGTGCGCAAGTAAAGAAGCCTTGTGTCACGGTGCGGAAGTGAGACCGCCAGTCTTCACGTTTCTTCAGCCACGGAACGCGGTTCACTACAGTACCACCGAAGCCTAACACGTCGGCTATGTGGTGAAGCGGGCTTTGTTGGAAGAGCTTCGAAGCGGTTGGCATTCCCTCGCGGTGGTCGAATTTGAAATGCAAATCCAGCCAGCAATTTAAGACAAGTGCACAACCAAATGGAGGCTTACCCATGCTCGAGGCAGTAAGGCCACTATACAGGTAGGCGAGGACAGCGGGTCCCACCCTCTTTCCACGCCAAATCCCGCAGATAGCACTCAGTTGGTCTTCCTCCACTGTGTTGTCGGTATAAGGAAACAAGAGAGCACCCGCCAGACAGATAGTGAACCCCTTCATGATTCCCTCCAGATAGTCATCGTCTGGTGACCCTCTCAGGGCGTCCATGACCCACTCCGCAAGCTTTTGGAGATCGATCCCCTTTTGAGTACGAACCTTTCTGGCTGAGTCGGGCGGCATGAAGCTTCCAAGGACACTTTCAGAAGTCCCCCGTGTCAGCATCCGCATAGCCTTCACCTTCCCGTCACTCTTGAATTTCTTCAATCCGAGCAGAAGTTCCACCTCCTCGAGGAGGATGGTCACCTCGAAGGTCGGGAAGATAAAAGTGTGGGTCTGGGGATGCCAGATCTCCACTAGTGCGCCCATAGCCGCCCAGTCCATACGAATCTTCTCGTAATGCTTGGCGTGAATAAGGAGCCCCTGCAGATGCCACTTCGAGAGTATGGCCCTCATGCCAATGGAGATATTGGAAGTCAGCTTTGAAAGCCATGGCAGCTTGGAAAACTTCCTCGGGCCTGGGAAGAGTGGATATGGCTGGAAGAGGAAAGAAGAAGAAATGAAGGAAGTAAGAAGAAGGTTCACGTGGAGAAATTTGAAAAGAGTCAGCTTACCATATGCGACATGATCGTCCCACTCAGATGACCCTCGAGGTCGGAAAGTCGCCTAATCTCGCTGCTAGGCTTGCTCCTCTTCATAACGCGGGAAGACTCTCCTTCCATCCTGAAGATCTCTAGATTCTCCTCTCCTTCCTCTCCTGAGCTTCCAAAACCCACCTTGGTGCATTTGAATGAACTAGCCTAAGGGGAGTTCTTATAGGAAGGGAAGGGTGCTACAGGACAGAACATGTCACATCAGTGGTCATTGTCAAGATTTTGTCTGGATCTCCTTTGAACTGAGATGCGATTCTGCTACCTTTTGATGTTGCTAACCTTTGCTGGCCTGTGCAGGTTTTACTACCGGACGTCTTTGTCCTATCTCCTGTCCCACATTTCATTGGTTGGTCCCACCATGTCATGCATCATAGTATATGATACCTACGCTACTAGAACATGTCAAGGACCTTGCGGCCCGAACGAATCTGGGATTTGAGTTCCCCTTCAACAAAAACGGTGATGATCCCGGAAGAGTTTGGGTTGTACGGATAGGCCGTTAATTTGTGGTAGCATGGGGACGACGGTTCCGTTCAGTGAGTTGGTGCGTGGATAAACGGGCCCCAGTCCAGTATCAGCTCACCGGATCGGTATCCTGACCCGTTCTTCACAAGTTAACAATATTATCCTTGGCTATCTTCTATTTAGTTTGTTTTGAATTTTTCTTTAAACCCAGCATGCATTCATATAGGACTTTGATTTATTGCGGAAGATCATTCAAGTGATTCGATTGTGAAAGCCGTTGTGTTTCAATTCCCACAAATATGAGATATTCCACTCCGAATGAAATACCGAGTTTCCTAGAGACGGCCCCGACGCTGCTCGTCCAAAGGAGACCCTTGTTTGGACAGACCCTCAGATATTCCTTTACCTTTTTTTGACCCACCTTGGCCGCAGCACTTCCACATTGGCTGGTAACCGCTCCCCAAAGGTGAAACCTCCGTTTTATGACCCAGGTACTTCCACACCGAGAAGTTGGTCCCTTTTTGTTTCGTGCCTGAGCGCACATCTCACCCTCCCTTATTTGATCTCCGTCCAAGCAATCGTCAATATTTGAAAGACCTTCTTCAAGGTCGCCTCATTGAAACTCCAGGAAAGATTCCAAACAGTAACGTCAAAAGCGTGTCTCATCACACCTTGGCATCGACTTATCAGTCCGCTCCCACTCCATTTCACTCCACTTCGATACCATTCCACTACGTATCGCTCCCTTGCAAAGCAGACGCCAAGGCGGGGCAGCTGTAGACACGCCATTCCTGACGTCTCCTGAGAAAATCTCATATTACTATACAACACCCCGCGACGGCTTACGCGTTTCGAATCACTTGAGTGCTTCCTTTTCTTGAGTCTTCTTCCGCCCTTTTCGGCATCCGGAATCGTCTCGTCACGGCATTCGGACGGCATCAACACCAGTCAGACGCATCAAGAGGTTGCGGAACCAAGAAGGTGTCTGTCGGGCAGCCGCCGATTGAGGACCCGGGTGGGTTTTAATGGGGGCGTCCAGGCCCCTGGACGCCCCCATATTTTTAATTCTATTTATTTATTTTTTCAGGGCCCAAAATTAAATAAAAAATAATAACTTAATGGAGGCGTCCAGGCCCCTGGACGCCTCCATAAAAACAAAATATAAAAAAAATATAAAATGCCAGTTGGCATACAAAAAATAAAAAAAATAAATAAAAAATATATATATTAATGGAGGCGTCCATGCCCCTGGACGCCTCCATAAAAACATATAAAAAAAAATATATAATGCCAAGCCTGGTATAAAAGACAAAAGAAAATAATAAAATAATATAATTTTGGAGGCGTCCAGACCCCTGGACGCTTCCATCAATTCCCTCACGGGCGCCGCCCACCGAACGACGGTTTGTCGTGCGTGAAAAAAGCCAAATTATAGAGACGTCCGGTCAGCTGGACGCGCCCATTTCTGAATCACGAGGCGCCGCTCACAAAACCACGCGTTGTGCCAAACCGCGTGCGGCCGTCGTCGGTTTTCGGTGGAGATGTTAGAGGCGTCCGGGACCCTGGACGCCCCCACAAAAGTATTCCAAAAAAATCAATAAAAATAGAATAAAATATTATTTCGGCCTTGATGGAGGTGTCCAGGGTCCTGGACGCCTCCACCCTCCGGAGCTCTATAAATAGAGGCCCACCCCCTCAGTTCTAGGGGAGCTAAGCAGTGATCCGATAGGCTGCCGGAGCCCAGAGGCTACGGAGTCATTTTTCTAACCCGTGGGGTCTTTTGTAGGTGGAGGTTCTGCCGGCTTCTCGGGTGCCCACGCTCGCGAGAGGAAGGTCGTCTTTATCCACCGCGCTTCTACGTCGTCCCCACGCTGCCGGAGCTCCGCCGAATTTCACCACCGGCACATCCAATAAGCCAACTCTTTCCTTTTCTTCGTAGTTCTTTTGCATTCATCATCTCGCATCCATCATCTCATTTTCCTCCTACTCGAGTCCGAGAGGGGTTTAAAAGATAACACCAACCAGGTGTGTGTCTTCCCGTTATTTCGTCATTTTTATTACAAGGAAATGAATACTACACATTCATCTTTCTAAGCCACTTGTCATTTGTTTGTCGTTGTTTTGCAAGGGTAGCCGAGGAAAGCCCTCTCCGTCGGCCGGCCGGAAGGAGAGGAAGAAGCAACCCGCCATCTCCCGCTCTTGAGGTAGGCGCGATCACTTTCTTATTTTGGGGTCTTTCGGCCCCTGGCGATCACATCCTTTCATCGAGGCCGCGGCGAGTCACTTCCCCAATGGCCGTTTAAATTTCTGTTCTCATATTCTCTTTATATCCTGTTATATTTCGTTCATATCATCGAGGCCGCGGCGAGTCACTTCCCCAATGGCCGTTTAAATTTTCGTTCTTACATTCTCTCTATATTCTGTTATATTCTGCTCATATCATCGAGGCCGCGGCGAGTCACTTCCCCAATGGCCGTTTAAATTTCCGTTCTTACATTCTCTCTATATTCTGCTATATTCTGCTCATATCATCGAGGCCGCGGCGAGTCACTTCCCCAATGGCCGTTTAAATCTCTGTTCTTATATTCTCTTTTATATTCTGCTATATTCTGCTCATATTCTCGAGGCCGAGGCGAGTCACTTCCCCAATGGCCGTTTCAATTCTTGTTATTTAATTTCTGCACCATTCCCGTCCCCCCGAGGTCGCGGCGAGTCACTTCCCGCTATGGCCGTTTGAACCCCATATCTTGCTATATTATACTTGTCCCGCTCGCCCCGCCGGAGCAATCTCCCGTGGTGGCCCCTTCTCTCTCTTCTCTCATCTCTGTGTTACAGCAAACAGCAAAACAAACAAAAGAGGAGCCCGCGCGCTCTCCGCATCCTCTTCCCCGCTCCATCGAACTCCGAACCGCGTGACGTCGCTCACAGGTAGTACCTAGGAAGAAATCCAAGGGTAGGCAGATCCCTCGTTGATTCCTTCTGGATTTGGCCGCCAGGTGTCAGGCCCTTCTTGCCATCCCCCAGTTGTTAGAAAATCCCATCCAGCTACCCGAAATAGAATGCGAGGGCGACTGTGCATCTGATGAAGGGTATGGAGTCTACGAGATCACGAATGAAGAATACCCCACTGAAGATGAGGGTGAAGAATATGAGGATGCGGCGGGCGCATACGCTAGCGGAATGAGGAGATTCGACGAGCCGTCAACCGCCGTAGAAGAATCCACCAAAGAAGTCAACTTGGGGACTGAGGAAGACCCTAGGATCATCCTCATAAGTGACAACCTACCACCCTCTGAAGAAGAGGCATTAATTGAGGTCCTCAAGGAATATAAGGACACGTTTGCATGGAGCTACGAGGATATGCCGGGTTTGGATTCAACCTTGGTCGAACACCGTTTAACCCTAAAACCAGGGTCCATCTCGGTAAAACAAAGGTTAAGGCGTTTCCACCCTCAGATGGCTTTAAAAATGAAAGAAGAGGTCGATAAGCTCCACAAAGCCAGGTTCATTAGAGTCGTTCTTTATCCTCAATGGGTGGCGAACATTGTCCCGGTCATGAAGAAAGATGGGAAAGTTAGGATTTGCAATGACTTCCGGGACCTTAACCGCGCGTGTCCAAAGGATGATTTTCCCTTGCCTCACATTGATGTGTTGATTGATAACACGGCAGGTTATGAAACCCTCTCATTCATGGATGGATTTTCGAGATACAATCAAATTCGTTTGGCAGAAGAGGATCAGGAAAAGACGTCATTCACTACCCCTTGGGGAACATATTGTTACGTGGTCATGCCGTTTGGGTTAAAGAATGCTGGAGCTGCTTACCAAAGAGCGATGATGGCCATATTTCATGACATGATGCACATATATCTGGAAGTGTATGTGGATGACTTATTGGTGAAATCAAGGACCAGGATGGAACATCCAGAAGTTTTGGCTAAGGTCTTGCAAAGGTCAAGAGAATTCCAATTGAAAATGAACCCGAAAAAGTGTGTGTTTGGTGTGTCGTCGGGTAAATTGCTGGGGTTCGTTGTGAGTAAAAGAGGGATCGAGATAGATCCCGACAAAGCCAAGGCTATCAGGGATATGCCGCCTCCCAAGAATTTGAGGGAAGTCCGAGGTTTAATCGGCAGGCTGCAGTTTATTCGTCGGTTTGTGTCTCAACATTCACAAAGGTGTAGACCTCTCTACGAGTTGACCAAGCCAGGAGTAGAATTCCACTGGAATTCTAAATGTCAGAAAGCTTTTGAAGGGTTGAAGGAATATCTGGCTAGTCCACCCGTTCTCATTCCACCTAAACCAGAAAAACCTCTGATCCTTTACATCTCAGTCTTGGATGACTCCGTGGGAGCCGTCCTCGCACAAGCTGATGAAGAAGGTAAGGAACGGGCAACCTATTACTTGTCTAAACTTCTCAATCCCTGTGAGCAGAAGTACACCGTCATAGAGAAAACCTGTGCTGCCCTCATTTGGGTGGTGCAGAAATTGAAGCACTACTTCTTGGCTCACGAGGTCCACTTGATTGCTCGGATGAATCCTATCAAATTCCTTCTGGAGAAATCCGTCCTTACGGATAGGCTAGCACGCTGGCAAAGTTTTCTCTCTCAGTTCGACATCACCTACATCCAGCAAAAGGCGATTAAAGGCTATGCCATAGCCGAGCACCTCGCTCACCATCCTCTTCCCAAGTTCGATCTCGTCCAATCAGAGTTTCCAGATGAGGAACTAATGTCCATCAACCAATCAGATGAGCCAATGTGGACACTATATTTTGATGGAGCTCTGAATTCTCAAGGGAGAGGAATCGGCGTCGCCCTCCTATCGCCTGAAGGTCTCACATTCCCATTGGCATACCAGCTCAAATTTCCAGTCACCAACAATATAGCCGAATATGAAGCTCTTCTAGCTGGCCTAGAACTCGCTCATTCTTTTCGTATCACTGAGTTGCGAGTCGTAGGTGATAGTCAACTCATCCTTCGCCAGGTGCTCACTAAGTATCGCACTCGCGATCCCAAACTCAAGCCATACCAAGAACTCACTGCTGCCTTTGCCAAACTGTTCGCCAAACTGATCTTTGTTCATGTCCCTCGTCATCAGAACATTCTCGCCGATGCCCTCGTCTCGTTGGCATCATCCATAAGGTTCCCTCTAGGAAGATGGTTTAAGTCCATTTCCATCTATAAAATTCATGCTCCTGCAATCGATGATGCTTCCTACGTAAACATCAAAGACAGGATAGCAAGGAAGATCCTGCAAGAAGATATCCTTGAAAAGAGGGAGATCATGTTGGCAGAGGCCGAAGAAGAACTGGCTGATGAAGAGAAACCATGGTTCTATGAAATTGTCAAATATTGCCAAAATCAGTCTTATCCGGAAGGGGCCACCACAGAGGACAAGAAAGCCATAAGAAGGGTGGCTCAGAAATATACATTGGTTGGAGGTCTACTCTATAGAAGGAGCCTTAGTGGTATTCTGTTAAGATGTCTTGATGACGATGAGGTTTGGAAATCTGTAGAAGAGACGCACTCGGGTGTGTGCGGTGGCCACGTGAATAGTCAGATGCTCGCCAAGAAGATCATTCGTCAAGGCTTTTATTGGCCCACCATGGAAGAAGATTGTGCTGTCTACGTCCGTAGGTGTGTCAAGTGTCAACTTCACGCCGATAAAATCCATTCACCATCTTCCTCACTTCATCCAATATCCTCCCCATGGCCTTTCTCCATGTGGGCATTCGACATCATTGGTCCCCTACGTGATCCCAATTCCCTCACCAAGCCGAAATCCTTCATCCTTACTGCAACGGAATACTTCACCAAATGGGCCGAAGCCGAAGCTTACGCGGAAATCAAGGCATCAACAGTCTGCAAGTTCATCATGAATAACATCCTCGCCAGATTCGGCGTCCCAAGCACGATCGTCACCGACAATGGGCCACAATTCATTTCTCAGGACCTACAGGACCTCTGCAAAAGGTACGCAATTGCATTGCATCATTCATCGCCTTATTACCCACAAGGTAACGGCCAAGCGGAGGCCACCAATAAAACATTGCTCAAAATCATCAAAAAAACCTGCGAGTCTAGTAAGTTTTCAGACTGGCCAGAAAAGCTTATCGAAGCCCTATGGGCCTATCGCACTTCAATCCGTACCCCCACCGGGCAGACTCCATTTGCCCTCACTTATGGTATGGAAGCGGTAGTCCCGTACGAGACTCTGATCCCTTCTCTCAGGGTACAATTGGATGAGGAATTTCCCCTCGACGATCGTCGTAATTCACTCCTCGCCCAGTTGGAACTCTTGGATGAGAAGCGGCTGGCCGCCGCCGAACACGCGCGTGTGTATCAAAATAGACTCGCTCGCTTTTACCAAAAGAAAGTCGTTGATAGAAAATTCAAAGTCGGTGAGATGGTCGTAAAAAGAATTTTTGTCAAACCTGGAGGGCCGCGTTCTAAGCTCCAACCCAATTGGGAAGGACCATTTGTAATTCAAGCCGTGCACCCTGGCAACGCCTACAAGCTAGTCAACGCCGAAGGGACCGAGTTATCCCACCCTTGGAATGGGCTTTATCTTAAGAAATACTACCCTTAGCACAAAACAAAAAAAAATGATGAAAAGATAAAAAACATCAAAAACAAGGAAATATTGAAAACCACTAAAAATATGGAAAATTCAAAATGCCGATGCCTGGCAGGCACCATGTAGTTAAGTCCCTGCATCTAACCTTCATGTTAGGATAGGGCCCATTAAGGCTTGGTAGGCACCGGGTCTTGGTTTGCCAGAACCGTGGAGACCCCTGTCCGGCCACGTCGGCCTATGCTCGCTCGAAGGAAGCTAACATGTGTTCACTTATGTATTTTATTCAAAAAAAGTTGGTAGCATCACCTACGGTAGGGCCACACCTAGAAGATCTCCGGAAGCTGTAATCTTTATTCTTTTCTCTTCGACCAAATGAGACAGTCGGCGCCCTTAAAACGCTGAGCATGAGAAACCGAAACTCAAACCCCAAGGACAAGAGTAGGATCCATTTCCTCGAGCATCGATCAGAGCACGAGAAGAGGGCAGTGTCCCCGCAGGCATACGAAAAGGGAGCCCACAAACGTCAAACGACTATATCTCCCTCACAAAAAAAATATACAAAGTCAAAATCAAGAGAAAAGCCTGGTCGTGACCGTGCCTGGTGCGATAAACGGAACCCCTCAAAGTAAAAATCTGAATCCACAAAGGGGGGCCGTGGAATGTAAATGCTCGAGATTTGGTCCGAAGTTGTTCGAAAGGAAAGAGTTAATGGGCCCTTATTCGCTCGCCGGGTTAACGGCTTTGCCGGTCCTCTCAGGAGGTTTATCCCCTACACTCTTCCTTCTCCCTCTAAAGATGAAGGTTCGATGGAGTTTCTGAAAGGTGAAAACTGCCCAGGGTCTGCGACCTTATTTTAATGTACACATTTTGGTTGCCTACTTTGAAAAAGCAAAAGCTATCGCTGCGAAGGAGTCTCCGTGTTTCTGGCTGGTCAAGACCCCTGTTTACCACCTTGATGTCTTCTTGTTTAACCTCGGGCTTAGGCCAATGCAAGCGCGTCACCTATGGGTGCGACGGCGTCTGATTCCGGGTCAGCGTCGCGCGGTTGGTCGTTAGGGTTCCAGGGTGTTCCATCTTATACCATCTAGAGTTGTGAGGAAATAGACCCGGGCCGGGCAAATCATTTACCTCAAACACCTTTTGGGTGAATCCCTGTGGTCGGAAGCAACTGGGAGCCTAAGCATGGCATGACGGTATTGTCATCAGGGTAAGTCTTAGCCGGCGGGATCGTCATTCGAGGGGTCTAGAGGCCCAAATCAACCTAGATGTGCACTTAAGATACCTGGGAGGTTAGTAAGAAACCCCTGTCTCACGTAGGTTAGGTGCCATTTGGGTGCTTGCCGGGCGTTAGCAATAAAAAAAATTGAAATGATAAAAGCAAAAAAAATGGAAAAGAGAAATGTACATATTTGCAAACAAAAAAATCTTTTTATGATGAAACAAAAAAAATAAAAAAATATCAAATATAAAAAAGAAAACAAATCAATTTTGCATGATTACATTTGCGTGCAGCATCTCACTTTTAAATACCGCTTGCATTCGTGTGCTTGCCTATCGCATTTATCATCACCGCATCTTTCCCTTACCTTCATTAAATAAAGGCTTGGCCCCTTGACCAGTTATCAAGGACAGTCACAGTGACCATTTGCTTATTGAGCAAGGGGCCAAGTCAGAACAGAAATTCTGATTTGTTTGTTTCAGTGATATGTGCAGGGATTCAGGTAACTGAAGCAAAGGTGAAAAACAAACAAACCAAACCTTGTGTTTTATTCCAAAAAACCAAAAAAATTTACATCAAGTTCCGTCCTCTCTCTCTGCATTACTCGTCCCACTACTCTCCGGGCAAAACACTCTCAAAGGTGCTACCCAACTACGAAAAGCGGTACTCCTGCCGCTCTGTACTCCTCTTCCTATTCCCACATCCCGGCGTTGATCCACGGAAGCAGCAGAGAAGCTACCAACACGAAAGCCACGCTCTCGTGCTTTTCGGTAGCGCTCCTCACCATCTCTCAGCCACTGTTCAGCAAGACCAAGGCCGATTCGGAGTTCGAATAGTTGGGCCTCCATGGCCCTTCGCTCCTCCCTTTCAGCCAAACTGTTGGCTCTTTCTCTCTCTGCGTTTCTTTCCCTCTCTGCCCGTTCTCTCTCACGGTCTTCCCTCTCTAACTGGAGAGTGATCCTCAGTTCCATAGCATCCCTGGATGAGTCGTCATCAGGATGACGCCGCAGTTCCCTCTCCAGTTCTGCTATCCTAGCCTCCTTCTGCGCAGCTTGGGCAAGCGCTTCTTCCGTCTCCTTTTCCTGCCGAGTGTACCATCTCAGATACGCGATAAGGCGTAAACAAAGAGAACTCAACGCTGAAACTTTTACCTGTATACGGAGCATCCCTTCTGCCTCCGCAGCACGCTGCGTGACGTGAGCAAGTTGCTCATGAAGCGAGTCAAGTTCTGAGGTGGGAATCCACAAGCTGGAAGAGGCACCACCTACTCCCATCGCTGGGGAGGCCGCGCCAATCTGGGCATGCTACGACCATGTGAATTAGCAGCCAACATCTGGAATCTGGGGATTTAATTAGGAATGTACTATACACCTACCAAGGCGCTCGTAGCTCCGCGGGCATCACCCAACTGTTGTTCCATCTCTGCCAAGCGAGTTCGTAAATTCGCTATCATGGCATCCCGGACATCCTGCAGCCTTACAAGTCAGCATTTTTACCAGAAAAACCAAGAAAAGGAGAAAGAAGAGAAGAGAAAAAGGGGAAACCTACCTCCACAAGTCCCCGGGGTTGGAACCGTTCTGCGTACTTTGTCCTATATAGACGCAAGTAGTCCTCGCTGTCCCGCGCCTGTGATTCTACAATCGTGCCACCCCGTTGCCAGTCCTCATACTGTTCGGGGAATCGCACGCGCCAGTCAATGCAAGTCGCCGGTCCCCGCGTCTTTCTCCCGACACGAGGTGGCGCAGCTGAATCCACCCATTCTTGAGCCAGTCCTAAAGTCCTCATAACTAATCGTAGCCGAAGCGGCTCGATTTCATTCAGGCAGTGCATCCATAGTTCCCGTCCGAACCGGGCACGACTTGCTAGAACCCACGGCTGGTTGGCATCGACCATGTCTGAGTAGGGTCTCCAGTTTACCATCGCTGTAGGGAACTCCTGTAGCTCCCGCCTTAACACCATCAGTTGGTAGGTTAGGGGTGCCGCACTCATGACGGGTTCCCACCGCCTGGCTAGCGGCACCATCACGGGTCGCCAATGTCGAGCTCTCCCCATAGGGAGGTAATAATAGCTCCATAACTGCTCGGCGCAGGTCATCAGCACCTTGCGAAAACAACAAAAAAAATACAAAACAAGCAAAACCAAAAAAAATACCTGGATGAATGGTGTGAAACCACTCACAGTCATCTCACGATCCGTTTCTTGGAATAGGCCTGCAAACAAGTGTGCCAGCATGGCGGCTCCCCAGGCATAATACCCTACTCTTTCAAGGTCTGACAGCAGCTCCAGGAAGCAACATTGGATACCATCCCCTTTCGAGCTCAGTACCAATCTCCCCAAAAGGAAGAGGAGAAATCTCCTCAAATCTATGTTACATCTTTCCCAGTTGCCGAAATCTGTGCAGTACACGGCACGGCATCCTATTTCCATCCTTTCCATGAACTCTTCTGAGGATTCGTCGTCCCGCCGACGAGTGTCGGTGAGCCCTAATGCATCCATGAGGGACGCCCTAGCTACCGACCTGTTCTTCCGACCATCTAGGTCCAAACCCAGTAACTTCTGGGCACCTTCTCTGTAGTCCGCGTAAGTGACTCCGGTCACTGCCTCGCCTTCTACCTTCAGGCTTGTGATCCGGACCACATCCTCCAAGCTGGGCACCATGTGCCCCCAGGGCATCAGGAATGCCCGGCTCACTGGGTCCCATCTCTCACACAAGGCTTGGATCAGGACTAGGTCAAGCTGGATCGGCTCGATCCGAAGGAAGGTACCAAATCCCATCACGTCTAGCCTCGCCTTCTGAAAATCTGGGAGGCCCCTGTACGCTGCTACTACCAACTCCCATAAGATTTGTGATTTCATCACAACCTACACATACAAGGAATGGGGGTGAGGTTTGGTCAGAAGAAAGGAAGAAAAAATGAGAAAAGGGCAAGAAAACTTGGCTTACGAGTTGTGATTGGGCCCTTTCGCTGAAGTGCCCTTCAAAGTCTGAAAGCCTCCTGGAACTACTACCACTGGACCTGCTTCTCTTCGAGGAATGGGAAGATTCGCCCTCCATCCAACTCTCAGAATTTTGAACTCCTCCTCTCCCGTAAGAACTTGTGCTCCTCGAGTTATTCCTCGATATACCTGGGAAGATAAAAGGGACAAGAATTTATAGAAATGGAAGGAGTGCGGGCCAAGATTGCCTCCATCACCTGTCGATGATAGCCCTCGCAATAAGACACCGGCCAAGCGGCCCCATGTGTCGCTTCACCGCTCGCACAGGGTGATTGACTGGACGAAGAATAGGACGAATAGCCCCTATGTTGTCTAGGGATACCCTATCATGTTTTGGAGGACGCCCGCAAAATTTGGCACAACATCCGGGAAAAGGAACTAGGGCCGTCAGTATTGACTTCGACGGCAGATTCCCGTGGAAAATGGTCACAACAAGACGTGATTCTCCGCTCGAGGCGGAGTCTCGACAGATCCGTCACATGGGAACAGTGCAAAGGAGAAGAAGTGTAGGGAAGAAGGAACGCACAAGAGGACGAACAAGCATCAGAAAATCAAATCACTCCATTCATAATTCTACATAAGCTGTCAAAAACATCATAAGCATAAAGAGGTGGCGGGTCCACTAGCCCGCCAATCCTCACCATCACTCGTCTCTCTGGGCACTCTCCTCCTCTCCCCCGAGGTGAGGGTCCCTCAGAAGCCTCCGGGATCCCCGTGCAGTAGCACCTGCCTCGCCTCTTGGCGCCTGCTCCGCAGCAGTGACTCGCTGCTCCTCCCCTGGCGTGGCAAGGAAGCCACTGGCGGCAAAGCGACCAGACTGCCGGAGTCGCTCCCCGAACTCTCGCGCTCTCTCGTAGCGCGTCTCCATCCCTCCTAGCCTCTGCACGACGGCCTGAAGGCCCAGCTGGAGCTCCCTCACTTGGGCCTCCAAGGCCCTCCTCTCGGTCAGATCCCGCTGTCGCTCGGACCTTCTCTCGGCTTTCTCTCTCTCTACCTCTCTCCTCATCATCTGCAGAAGAACCCTTAACTCCAGGATGTCTGGAGAAGGTCTCTCCTCACCGCGATGCCGCAGCTCCGCTACAGTCGCCACCCAGGCATCACGCTCCTCTTCCGCCCGAGTCGCGCGGGCCACCGCACCGGCAAGTTGCTCCCGGAGGGAGGCAATCTCGAGAAAAGGGGCCGAGGAACTGGAAGATGTGCCACCAATATCCCCGCCGTCACTGTCTGCTGGGCACGCTGGAACAAAATAAACAACGGCCGTCAGTGAAACTCCAAAATCTGAAGTTAAAAGTGCGGCACGTAACTTACCAGGAGCGACAACTCATGTTGAGCGACGGCCAGTTGCCGCCTAGTCTCTGACAGCTGGGCGCGCGAGCCGCCGATGCCACGCGTGTCCCCAGCTTGGGGAAGCCCCGCGTAACTCTCTCTCTGCCGCCGCAGGAAGTCGGCACTGTCCTGCACCAGTACACCCCCTTGCTGTCAGGGAGACGTACGGGCCAGTCCTCGAGCCTCGCCTTGCCGCGACTCTCCCTCCTGACGCGGCTCGGCTCGTCCGCACTCGCCCACTCATCGGCCAGGCCCAGGGTCCTTGCCATGTCCTGCACCAAGAAAGGGGTCCCATATCAGTCAAAAGGAACGCGTCCCCTGTCTAGGACGCGTCCATCATTTGAGTGCAACACTCGCCGAACCCTTTCCTCCTCGCCCGGCTCGCTTCAAAACCCAAAATGAATTAAAAGAGGAAGAGATCGGAGGACCTACCGGACCGTGTTCACCTCCTCCCACGCCATGGGGCCCCTCGGGTCCCTCGGGGGCCCGGAGCGGCCCTTCCTCCTCCATGGACGCCGTTCCGTGCTCGGGCGCGTCCCTCCTTGGGCGAGGAATTCCTCGTCCCTCTCCACCTTCACCATGGTCGGGCCCACCGAACTCCATCGATCAAAAGAAGAGGAAGACGGAAAGGGGGGCAAGCGAGTTTCGGCAGAAGGCGGGCTCGTTTGCGGGTGCCGGGAGAAGAAGGACCACCCGCCGCTTTAAATTTGAAATCAAGGATTAAGACGCGTCCTCGCGCCTGGACGCGCCCAAAAGGGAGAAAAGGGAACAAAATCCCCCTGTGTAAAGCGTAGTTCCCCGCTGTTCAGGGTAAGGTCTCGCGAAGTATGCCTCAAAGGATAACTCAGTGCAAAGAAGAAAGTATGAGAGAGAGAGAAAAGTACACACAACACAAGAAAGCCATTTTCATTTCATATAATAGCCGAAAGTACATCATACAGCGAGAAAGGTGATGTGTACAAACAACTCTCTAACTCTCACCATCACCCTCCTGGTCATCTCTCTCCTCCCTCCTCCGCCGGGGATCCCTAGGGGGCCTCTGCGAACCCTGAGAAGCCGTGCTCGCCTCGCCCTGCGGTGGCACTCCAGCCTCGAAGGCGCGACGACGCTCCTCGGCCGAAGAGACCAGATAGCTGCCCATGGAAAAAGAACCAGACTGACGAAGTCGCGCCCCGCGTTCCTTCGCCCTCTGGTACCGCTCCTCACTCTCCCGAAGCCTCCCCTCCGCCGTGCCGAGACTCAATCGGAGCTCCAGCAGCTGGGCTTCCAGAGCCCTCCTCTCGGTCTGATCCCGCTGTCGCTCCTCCCTCTCTCTCTCCCTCTCCTCTCTCTCTCTCATCGCCTCCCTCTTCGACAGCTCGAGGGCGATCCGCAGATCCAGCACGTCACGAGGGAGCTCCTCAGCCTCCCGTCGACGCTCCTCCTCCAGCTCCGCAATCCGGGCGTCACGCTCCGCCACCCAAGCGTCGCGCTCCTGCTCAGCACGAACAGCACGGGCCAGGGCCTCCCGAATCTCGGCCACCTGTCAAAGCACGCATGGCACCATAAGAGAACAGTGATAGAAGGAAAGCAACCAGAAGGAGAGTCAGGGCCAAGCAAGCACTCACTCGAGCCTCGCGGTCACGCTCGGCCTCCTCAGCCCGAGCCACCGCATACGCCAGCTGCTCCTGGAGGGCAGAAACCTCCGGAGGAGGGCCCCGCGAACTGGAACCCGCTCCGCCAGCCATCCCGGCTGTCGCTGTCTGGTGGGCCCGCTGAAACACGGGGCAAACGTCAGTCAAAGGCTAAGCATCAAAAATCCAGGTCACAAAAAATGCATTGCATAAACTCACCAGGATCTCCAACTCCTGTCGGATGGCCACCAACTGTCGCCTGGCGTCCGCCAACTGGGCCCGCAGGTCGGCGATCATGGTATCACGAGCATCCTGCATTACACATAAGTTAGTGTCCCATGCATATACATATAGAAAGGTGGAGCAATTTCATTTCACTTACCCCTGCCATACCACCCAAGGAGAGGCGGTCCCCGTACGTAGCTCGGTACCGTCTCATGTAGTCTGTGCTGTCCTGTACATGGGACACCACTGGGACCCCGCCATGCTGCCAGTCCTGGTACTGTGCTGGGAAGCGCGTACGCCAGTCCACAATCTTCGCCTTCCCCTTGGTCTTCCGCCCAATGCGGGCCGGCGCATCTACGTCAACCCACTCCTGGGCCAGCCCCAACGTCCTCATGACCAGTATAAGCCGCAGCGGCTCAATCTCGTTCAGGCAATGGACCCACACGTCCCGCCTGAAGCGAGGAAGACCCGCTACAACCCAGGGCTGGCCAGCATCGCCCATGCCCAGGTAGGGCCTCCACACCACCTGCATCACCATACATACATTATGCTAGTTACCATTCAGTCTCATGCATAAACACAAAAAAATCATACGCATCTTACCATGGCCTCGGGATACTCGCTCAGCTCCCGACGAAGCGACGTCAGCTGATAGCCGTGGGGTGCTGCAACCACGACCGGCCTCCACCGCCGCGCCAGAGGCACGGCCCTCCTGTTCCCATGCCTAGCCCTCCCCATCGGGAAATAGTAATGGCTCCACACCTGCATCCATCATACATCATTAGTACAATAATTGCATATTTAACTGTGGGAATGCATAAATAAAATGTTTACCTGGAGGAAAGGTGCGAAGCCGCTGACTGTCGTCTCCTTCTCCGAAGTCTGGGAGAGATCAGCAATCAAATGGGCAAGCAGAGCCGCCCCCCACGCATAGTGTCCCACTCTGTCCAGATCCGCCAAGATCCCGAGGAAACGGCAGTGGATGCCATCCCCCTTCGTCCCCAGCAGAAGGCGGCCCAGGAAGAAGAAAAGAAACCTCCGAAGGTCTAGATCCACCAGCTCCCTCTCGCTCGGATCCTGGGTGAAAGCTGCACGAGCATCCCCCTCCAGTCAAGCCAAGAACTCCGCTCCAGTCTCGCTAACCCGCTGACGCGGGTCGACGAATCCGAGCGCCTCCATGATCTCCACTCGGCCGACTACCCAGCTGTCTCTATCAGTCACGCTCGTCTCTAACCACAGCAGGTCCAGGGCACTCTCTCGGTAGTCGGGGTAGGTGACCCCGCTGACTGCCTCTCCGTCAACTCGTAGCCCGGTGATCCGAGCCACGTCCTCCAGCGTCGGCACCATGTGCCCCCAGGGCATTAGAAACGCCCGGCTCGGTGCGTGCCACCGCTCCCTCAGTGCCTGGATAAGAGGAAGGTCGAGCCGGAAGGGCTCGATCCTAAGGAAAGCTCCAAAGCCCATGGCGTCCACACGCGCCCTCTGGAAATCCGGCAGCCCACGGTATGCTGCCACCACCAAAGACCAGCTGATCCGGCCCTTCATCACGCCCTGCAAACCACAAAACCAACAAAGAACACATCAGCATCATGAACAGTCATAAAACAATATGCGACATGATCGGAACGCGGTTCACTACAGTACCACCGAAGCCTAACACGTCGGCTATGTGGTGAAGCGGGCTTTGTTGGAAGAGCTTCGAAGCGGTTGGCATTCCCTCGCGGTGGTCGAATTTGAAATGCAAATCCAGCCAGCAATTCAAGACAAGTGCACAACCAAATGGAGGCTTACCCATGCTCGAGGCAGTAAGGCCACTATACAGGTAGGTGAGGACAGCGGGTCCCACCCTCTTTCCACGCCAAATCCCGCAGATAGCACTCAGTTGGTCTTCCTCCACTATGTTGTCGGTATAAGGAAACAAGAGAGCACCCGCCAGACAGATAGTGAACCCCTTCATGATTCCCTCCAAATAGTCATCGTCTGGTGACCCTCTCAGGGCGTCCATGACCCACTTCGCAAGCTTTTGGAGATCGATCCCCTTTTGAGTACGGACCTTTCTGGCTGCGTCGGGCGGCATGAAGCTTCCAAGGACGCTTTCAGAAGTCCCCCGTGTCAGCATCCGCATAGCCTTCACCTTCCCGTCACTCTTGAATTTCTTCAAACCAAGCAGAAGTTCCACCTCCTCGAGGAGGATGGTCACCTCGAAGGTCGGGAAAATAAAAGTGTGGGTCTGGGGATGCCAGATCTCCACTAGTGCGCCCATAGCCGCCCAGTCCATACGAATCTTCTCGTAATGTTTGGCATGAATAAGGAGCCCCTGCAAATGCCACTTCGAGAGTATGGCCCTCATGCCAATGGAGATATTGGAAGTTAGCTTTGAAAGCCATGGCAGTTTGGAAAACTTCCTCGGGCCTGGGAAGAGTGGATATGGCTGGGAGAGAAAAAAAGAAGAAATGAAGGAAGTAAGAAGAAGGTTCACGTGCAGAAATTTGAAAAGAGTCAGCTTACCATATGCGACATGATCGTCCCACTCAGATGACCCTCGAGGTCGGAGAGTCGCCTGATCTCGCTGCTAGGCCTGCTCTTCTTCATAACGCGGGAAGACTCTCCTTCCATGCTGAAATCTCTAGATTCTCCTCTCCTTCCTCTCCTGAGCTTCCAAAACCCACCTTGGTGCATTTGAATGAACTAGCCTAAGGGGAGTTCTTATAGGAAGGGAAGATCGCTACAGGACAGAACATGTCACATCAGCGGTCGCTATCAGGATTTTGTCTGGATTTCCTTTGAACTGTGGTGCGTTTCTGCTATCATTCTGCTACTTTATGATGTTGCTAACATTTGCTGGCCTGTGCAGGTTTTACTAACGGACGTCTTTGTCCTATCTCATGTCCCACCTTTCATTGGTTGGTCCCACCTTGTCATGCATCGTAGTATATGATACTTACGCTACTAGAACATGTCAAGGACCTTGCGGCTCGAACGAATCTGGGATCTGAATTCCCCTTCAACAAAAATGATGATGATCCCGGAGGAATTTGGGTTGTACGGATATGCCGTCAACTTGTGATAGAATGGGGACGACGGTTCCATTCAGTGAGTTGGTGCGCGGATAAACGGGCCCCAGCCCAGTATCAGCTCACCGGGTCGGTATTCTGACCCATTCTTCACAAGTTGATAATATTATCCTTGGCTATTTTCTATTTTTGTTTGTTTTAAATTTTTCTTTGAACCCAGCATGCATTCATATAAGACTTTGATTTATTGCGGAAGATCATTCAAGTGATTCGATTGTGAAAGCCGTTGTGCTCCAATTCCCACAAATATGAGATATTCCACTCCGAATGAAATACTGAGTTTCCTTGAGACAGCCCCGACGCTGCTCTTCTAAAGGAGACCCTTGTTTGGACAGACCCTCAGATATTCCTTTACCTTTTTTGACCCACCTTGGCCGCAGCACTTCCACATTGGCTGGTAACCGCTCCCCAAAGGTGAAACCTCCGGTTTATGACCCAGGTACTTCCACACCGAGAAGTTGGTCTCCTTTTGTTTCGTGCCTGAGCGCACATCTCACCCTCCCTTATTTGATCTCCGTCCAAGCAATCGTCAATATTTGAAAGACCTTCTTCAAGGTCGCCTCATTGAAACTCCAGGAAAGATTCCAAACAGTAACGTAAAAAGCGTGTCTCATCACACCTTGGCATCAACTTATCAGTCCGCTCCCACTCCATACCATTCCACTACGTATCGCTCCCTTGCAAAGCAGACGCCAAGGCGGGGCAGCTGTAGACACGCCATTTCTGACGTCTCCTGAGAAAGTCTCATATTACTATACAACGCCCCGCGACGGCTTACGCGTTTTGAATCACTTGAGTGCTTCCTTTTCTTGAGTCTTCTTCCGCCCTTTTCGGCATCCGGAATCATCTCGTCACGGCATTCGGACGGCATCAACACCAGTCAGACGCATCAGAGGTTCTGGAACCAAGAAGGGTATCTGTCGGGCAGCCGCCAACACGTTGTCCGAGGACCCGGGTGGGTCTTTATGGGGGCGTCCAGGCCCCTGGACGCCCCCAATCTTTTAATTTATTTTATTTTTATTTTTCAGGGCCCAAAATTAAATAAAAAATAATAAATTAATGGAGGCGTCCAGACCCCTGGACGTCTCCATAAAAACAAAATATAAAAAAAATATAAAATGCCAGTTGGCATACAAAAAACAAACAAACAAATAAATATATATATATATTAATGGAGGCGTCCAGGCCCCTGGACGCCTCCATAAAAACATATAAAAAAATATATAATGCCAAGCCTGGTATAAAAGACAAAAGAAAAATAATAAAATAATATAATTTTGGAGGCGTCCAGCCCTCTGGACGCTTCCATCAATTCCCTCACGGGCGCCGCCCACCGAACGACGGTTTGTCGTGTGTGAAAAAAGCCAAATTATAGAGACGTCCGGTCAGCTGGATGCGCCCATTTCTGAATCACGAGGCGCCGCTCACAAAACCACGCGTTGTGCCAAACCGCGTGCGGCCGTCGTCGGTTTTCGGTGGACCTGTTTGAGGCGTCCGGGGCCCTGGACGCCTCCACAAAAGTATTCCAAAAAAATATATAAAAATAGAATAAAATATTATTTCGGCCCTGATGGAGGTGTCCAGAGTCCTGGACGCCTCCACCCTCCGGAGCTCTATAAATAGAGCCCCACCCCCTCAGTTCTGGGGAGCTAAGCAGTGATCCGATAGGCTGCCGAAGCCCAGAGGCTACGGAGTCATTTTCTAACCCGTGGGTTTTTTTGTAGGTGGAGGTTCTGCCGGCTTCTCGGGTGTTCACGCTCGCGAGAGGAAGGCCGTCTTCATCCACCGCGCTTCCCCGTCGTCCCCACGCTGCCGGAGCTCCTCCGGATTTCACCCTCGGCTCATCCAATAAGCCTTTTCTTCCCCTTTTTCTCCATAGTTATTTACATTCATCATATTGCATCCTCTATCCCCCTTCACAAGGGCGCCTCTTCTCTTATACTGCTTGCATCCATCGTCTCATTTTCCTCTTACTCGAGTCCGAGAGGGGTTTAAAAGATAACACCAACCAGGTGTGTGTCTTGCCATCATTTCGTTATTTTTACCGCAAGGATTTGAATACTACACCTCCATCTTTCTAATCCACTTGTCATTTATTTGTCGTTGTTTTGCAAGGGTACCCGAGGAAAGCCCTCTCCGTCGGCCGGCC
This sequence comes from Amorphophallus konjac, assembly GCA_022559845.1. Classification (NCBI taxonomy): domain Eukaryota; kingdom Viridiplantae; phylum Streptophyta; class Magnoliopsida; order Alismatales; family Araceae; genus Amorphophallus; species Amorphophallus konjac. The sequence continues at coordinate 358,415,493 of CM040119.1, forward strand.
GGAAGGAGAGGAAGAAGCAACCCGCCATCTCCCGCTCTTGAGGTAGGCGCGATCACTTTCTTATTTTGGGGTCTTTCGGCCCCTGGCGATCACATCTTTTCATCGAGGCCGCGGCGAGTCACTTCCCCAATGGCCGTTTAAATTTCTGTTCTCATATTCTCTTTATATCATGTTATATTTTGCTCATATCATCGAGGCCGCGGCGAGTCACTTCCCCAATGGCCGTTTAAATTTACGTTCCTATATTCTTTCTATATTCTATTATATTTTGCTCATATCATCGAGGCCGCGGCGAGTCACTTCCCCAATGGCCGTTTAAATTTCCGTTCTTATATTCTCTCTATATTCTGTTATATTCTGCTCATATCATCGAGGCCGCGGCGAGTCACTTCCCTAATGGCCGTTTAAATCTCTGTTCTTATATTCTCTTTTATATTCTGCTATATTCTGCTCATATTCTCGAGGCCGCGGCGAGTCACTTCCCCAATGGCCGTTTCAATTCTTGTTATTTAATTTCTGCACCATTCCCGTCCCCCCGAGGTCGCGGCGAGTCACTTCCCGCTATGGCCGTTTGAACCCCATATCTTGCTATATTATACTTGTCCCGCTCGCCCCGCCGGAGCAATCTCCCGTGGTGGCCCCTTCTCTCTTCTCTCTCATCTCTGTGTTGCAGCAAAACAACAAAACCAAACAAACAAAAAAGAAGGAGCCCGCGCGCTCTCCGCTTCCTCTTCACCGCTCTCCCCCGAACCGCGTGACGTCGCTCACAGCCGTCGCACCTATGGTGACGCGCTTGCATTGACCTAAGCCCGAGGTTGAAGTAAGAATCCACCGAGGCGGTAGATAGAGGTCTTGACCGGCCAGAAACACAGAGACTCCTTCACGACGATGGCTTTCGCTTTTCGAAGTAGACAGTTATATGTGTGTTTTGCTAAAACGAGGTCGCTTGCCTTAGCGGGGCGCGCCTTTCAGGATTTCCAATGGGCTTTCACCTTTGAGGGGAGAAAGAAGAGTGCGGTGGGGTAAACCTTCCGAGAGGACCGGTAAAACCGTTAACCCGACGAGCTAATCGGGACCTACTCGACCTTTCCCTTTTGGGCGACTTCGGACCAAGCCTTGAACAAGATCGCGTTGTCCCTTTTGGAATTTAGCCTTTGTTTTGAGGGGTTTTCGCTTGTCAAAATCAGGCACTGCCACGACCAGGCTCTTATTTGACCCCCCCCCCTTTCTTCTTTTTTTTAGGGGGGGCATGTGTGTTTGTGGACACCAAAAATTGCACGCACAGATATCCTGCTCGGCCCAGCATCAACAACGGCACCGAGTGAAGAAACCCCGGAGAGACTAGTCACCCAGACTCCCCAAATATGCACACTGCCGTGAAGCCATCTCCAGAGTCACGACAGTGAAGAGAAATCAACCACCAAGAGCCCCACAATCCATGGGCCTCGAAGAAAATCAAACGGGCCACAACTCGTGCTCACAACGGGCTCAAAACTGCCCATTTAGCCATTCAGCGGCACGCCACTGGCCCCTCTCAGAGGCACGCCCTTGGCCTTCAGCGGCACACCCCCAACGCCCTTCAGCGGCACGCCCTGCAGGCCTTCAACGGCACGCCCCATGTGCCTTCAACGGCACACTATTTTAAGCCTTCAACGGCACACTATTTCGGGCCTTCAACGGCACACTATTTCGAGCCTTCCACGGCACACTATTTCGAGCCTTCAACGGCACATTATTTCAAGCCTTCAACGGCACACTATTTCGAGCCTTCCACGGCACACTATTTCAAGCCTTCAACGGCACACTATTTCGAGCCTTCCACGGCACACTATTTCAAGCCTTCCACGGCACACTACTTCAAGCCTCCAACGGCACACTATTTCAAGCCTTACATTATTTCAGGCCCTCCAACGGCACGCTTGGGCAGTCCTTCAGCGGCACGGCCTTTGGCCCTCCCAGCGGCACACTTCTTGAGCCCGCCAGCGGCACAGCGTGAAGGCTTTTCAACGGCCGAGCGACGTGGCGCCCATACCCTACGCATCCTTGGCGCGCAGTGAGCTGTCAGAGTTGTCAACCAAAGGTTGGGCCACGCAGGCTACTCCCCTGACATCCAGGACGGGGGAAGTCAAACCCCATCATGACCAGCCGCTTCCCGCCTCCGACTGCCGTGCTCGAGGGCTCCCGCTGCTAGGAATATAAAACCACTCCCATTCCGGCGAAGAAAAGGAGGACGGACGGAGAAGAGACCCAGAGGCAGAGACGAATAGAGGGGGTTGCATACGAGAAGAAGAAGAAGAGAGAAGAAAAGGGAGAGGGCTCCGGCGTGGAGTCTTCCGACAGCCACCAGGCAACGAGAAGACAGTAAGAGAGAGAGAGGGCTTGATGTAGTGGGGGAAGGTGGGGGAAAGAGCAGTGGACGATCGTCCCTGCTTCGATCCCCAACACCTCCTCCTCTTTTGTTTCTCTGTTTTCCCCCTCTCTATTCCTTCGTTCTTAGGTTTTCTTTCTTGCCTATAGCCTTAGCTCGGGCATGTTTTGTGATGTATACGGGTGGCTACGGCCCTTTATTTCCCATGAATGAAGATCTCCCCCCCTCAGTGGGTTTTCTCTTTGTCTCATTGTTTTGGGCCGCAGTGCGTTTGATCGTTTTTCCCTTCACTTCCCGGTGTTTTCCTTAACTCCTCCTGCCGACAGTTTCCTCCGGACACCGCACCACCTCGGGTGGTATGAGGTCGTGAGCCTTTCTAGTGCACAGCCCCTCCGCGTTGTGATCTTCTGGTAGAAGTCCACCTGCAAGTCCCATGCCTGCCCTTTGAGCCACCTCCCAAAAATCTTTTCCTCGTGGGCTTGATCAGCCCAATGCCCCTGCCCCATTAGCATGCCAGCCCCTTTTGGGGGCCTTGCCCGGTGCGCCTGCACCCCCGTCCAGCGGTACACCTTCTGGCTCCTTGGCCGGCACACCCTTCTGCGCCTTCAGCGGCACACCTGCACTTTCCCCCAGCGGCACACCCTTCCGGCACCTTGGCCGGCACACCCATAGTAGCCCTCCAGCGGTACACCTCCCCTTGGTGCTTCAGCGGTACGCCTAGCCTCTCCCTAGTCCGGTACACCCCTCAAGCACCCTGTGCTCGTCCTTGGCCGGTACGCCTTGGCTAACCCCCAGTCCACCCTATCCAGTCTTAGAAGTCTCTCGCTCGTTATTTTCTTCGAGGTTTTCTGAAGTTTCATTAAAGGTGCTGCCGCCTTTGGGCGCCCACCTCCAGTTGACGGGTTCCGCCACTCCCTGTGGGCGCGTTCCCTTTATCTCCCTTACGCTCGGGTCAAGGGGAGATGCTGCCGAATTTTCGCTAGAAACGATAACATATTAAAAGGATAAAAGGAAGCAACCAACAAATGGAACAACAAAATATTATAAAGAATAGGCTGTGAGGAAAAGGAGGAAAGACTTGTATAAAACTACTCAAAACCCAAAGAAAAGAAGAAAAGAAAAGTCTTAAAGCAAGTAGCAGGGGAGTGGGCCTTCATCGGTACGTATGTTCCAGCCTTCACCGGTGCACCCTATTAGCCCTTCAACGGCACACCTTCTTGGCTCCTCACCGGCACACTCCTCCTCCGTTTCAACCTTCCCCTCACCGGTACACTCCATTCCCCCCCTCACCGGTACACTCTCTCCCTCACCATCATACTCTCTCCCCCCACCGGTACACCCTCTGTCTCTCCCTCATCTATCTCCCTGTCTTACCTCTTCTTCCACCGTCTTCCAGAAATAGAAACCAATGTACAGACTTGGCAGGTTGAGGCACGAACGCAGCAATAAGCAATGTACAGACTTTGAGCTGCAATGTGTAGACTTCGAGCTGGCCAACGTACAGACTTTGAGTTGGCCAATGTATAGACTTTGAGCTGCAGCCAATGGCCAATGTACAGACTCTGAGCTGCAATGTACATACTTTGAGCTGCAATGTATAGACTTCGAGTTGGCCAACGTACAGACTTCGAGCTGGCCAATGTATAGACTTTGAACTCCAGCCAATGGCTGATGTATAGACTTTGGGTTGGCTGACGTACAGACTTTGAGCTGTAATGTACAGACTTTGAACAATGTATAGACTTTGGGTTGGCCAATGTACAGACTTTGGACTGGCCAATGTATAGACTTTGAACTCCAGCCAATGGCTAATGTACAGACTTTGAGCTGCAATGTACAGACTTTCAGCTGTAATGTACAGACTTTGAACAATGTATAGACTTTGGGCTGGCCAATGTATAGACTTTAGACTGGCCAATGTATAGACTTTGAGCTGCTGCCAATGCACAATGTATAGACTTTGGGTTGGCCAGTGTATAGACTTTGAGCTGGCCAACGTACAGACTTTGGGCTGGCCAATGTATAGACTTTGAGCTGCAATGTGCAGACTTTGAGCTGAAGGATGTACAGACTTTGTATGCAGCAACCAGACGATGTACAGACTTCGGGTCGCAGCGACCAGCCAATGTATAGACTTTGAGCTGGCCAACGTACAGACTTTGGGCTGGCCAATGTATAGACTTTGAGCTGCAATGTGCAGACTTTGAGCTGAAGGATGTACAGACTTTGTATGCAGCAACCAGACGATGTACAGACTTCGGGTCGCAGCGACCAGCCAATGTTTAGACTTTGGGCTGAGGGACGTACAGACTTCGTGTGTGCTAGTAGCCAGTGTACAGACTTTGAGTTGCAGTAAATGGACGATGTACAGACTTTGCGCGTGTGCTAGCAGACGATGTACAGACTTCGAGTTAGCCCGGCACGCCCGCCAACTCCCTCCCCGGCATACTCTCTTGGCGCTTCTCCGGCACCCTCTAACCTACCCGGTACACTCTCCCAGTCCCTCTCCGGTACGCTCTCCCAGCCTTCGCCGGTACACCCTTTCTGCCCCCAACGGCCCACTTTTCCTTCCAAAATAAATATATAAAAACATATATAAATATGTCATGATAATGATAATGATAATAATGATAATAAATTAATAAAAACTATGATAAATAAATAAACCTGAATATATATATATGAGAAATAAACAAAAAAATGTGAAATAATAATAATAATAGTAAAAAAGAAAAGGGAAAATATAATAGTGATAATAATAAGCAAAATGGAGAAATTATCCAGAATAAATACGTAAAAGGGAAATAAGCAATAATATATATATGCACATAATTTAAACCCCAGATAAAGAAAATGGTAAAATCTATGTTGCAGCCCCGTCTCTCCCGTGACCCGATGCTGAAGGAACAACAATGCCGCCCTTCCAGGTTGGGCCTGAGTCTTGGGAATTATTCCGACATGGCCAGGCCCCGACCTAGTCTTGGGCCGACATTCCAATCAGACCGGACTCGTTCCTCAGGCCGGATCCCCTCCGAGCCACTACTAAAATTGCCGCACGTTCGGTAAACATTTGAACGGGTTCGCCTCGATTTTCGCCGCGTTTCTATCATGGACCTGTGTCTGAACATGAAAAGACCCGTGAGCAACCAACATGGCCGACGGCTCGTACCCCGACGTGGTCATGACCCAGTATTTCTCTGGGCCGATAGCTCATCAAATCGGATTCACCCTATCGGGATTCGTTCCCGCCCTTTTATTGAAATTGTCGTAAACTCGGCATACACTTGTACGGGGTTGTTCCTATCCACGTCGCACCTTCAATATGGACCCTTGTCCGAATATCAAGTGGTCCTCAAGTGACTGACAAAAATCTGAATAGAACGAGATGGCTCCTGTCATCCCTGGACCCTATATACGGGAATATCAATAAGGCCTTTGTGGGCTGTGCTTGGACCTCGGGTCCGTCCCGATTACGGTCATTGTCTGACCCACGCCCTCGACCTATAGCTCGCTTCATTCGAACATGTTTTGGGTTTTGGAATCTAGTCCCGGGACTCTTCCCCGTTGCCCTCCGGCACCGGAAACATTAATGATGCCCACGCAAGCCCCGTTTGGACCGCGGGAGGCGCCCCCGGTATGGTCCCGACTCGATCTCACACCGGGCCAATAAATTCGCTAGTTTCCTGCTACACTAATCTAGATTTAACCGAATGTTTTCAGTGTCTCGGAATAATGTATTTGCCGTATCACAACATACATATGTTCCAGGTCCTCCTGCGACGATTATGATACTCTCAAGCCGGACACCCGTCAGAATATTAAACGGTCTCCCGAATGACCGACACGTTTCGAACATCCGCTTCCCTAGACACAGGGCCTTTCAGCCGATTCAAGGGATATTCCCTCGTTGCCCCTTGGCACCGGAAATATTAATGACGCTCATGCAAGTCTTGTTTCGACCGCGGGGGGCCCACCGCAGTATGGTCGCAGCTTGCTCTTGCACCGGGCCAACAGATTTACTGGTTTTTGACCGCTCCAACCGAGGCTCAGCTGAACGTTTTCCGCTCTTCCGAACAATAAATTTGCCGTACCTCGACTTACATGCGTTCCGGTTTTCCCGCGACAACCGCGATTTTCTCGAGCCGGACATTCGTCCGAACATTAAATGGTCAGTACACGACCGACATGATCGCGAATGTTTTCTTCTTACCCTCATACGGGGGTTTCGATACTTCCTAATATACCTTTCGTGCAATTAATTTCTTGGCCATGAGGCCCTGAATCTCGGCGATTAATCAAGGGTGTTCCCTCGTATGGGGGATGTAAATGACGCCGTGACCTTTATGGCGCGGCGGGTGTTGGTCCCGACACGAACTACACAATCGTCTGACGAAGTCAGATCGAGCGCACCATGGGCTCTTCGGGGCCCGAATAAATTGTCACTTCGGTGACTGGCACACCCACGCACTCAATAAACGAATAAACCAACAAGAGAATAACATGTGAAAAAGTGCGTCCACAGCATGATAATTCGATATGTGGGAGTCCCTCTTGTATGTCTGCGGAGACACTGTCCTCTTCTCGTGCTCTGATTCGGGTTCGAGGAGATGAATCCTACTCTCGCCTTCAAGGTATGATACTTTGGATCCCTTATGCTCAGCGTTTTAAGGGCGCCGGCTGTCTCATAGGGTCGAGAAAGAAGAGAACAAAGATTACGACTTTCCTGGAGACCTTCGAGTACAGCCCCACATAAGTAATACTACCAACTTTCTTGGCTAAAACACTTGCGCGTGTGTGTTACCTTCTTTTAGTGGGTGTAAGCCGACATGACCGGACATGAATCTCCACGGTTCTGGCAGACCAAGACCCGAGACCTACCGAACCTTAATGGGTCCTATCCTAATACGAGGGATAGATGCAAAGACTTGACTATATGATGATCACCCGGCATTAATTTTTTCTCTCTCTCTTTTTTTAAGTGTTCCCTCGAGTTCTGTTTCGTTTGTTCCCAAAAGCGGGGTGTGGGAGTGTGCGGAGGTCAACCCTGAGCTAGACTACAAAGACCGAATAATGAATTTCTAGTTCCCATGGTCCTTGTACCATGCCAGTTGTTACACCTATCTAAGGGTAGTATTTCTTAAGATAAAGCATGTTCCAAGGGTGTGATAACTCGGTCCCTTCGGTATTGACTAGCTTGTAGGCGTTACCGGGGTACACAGTCTGAACCACATATGGTCCTTCCCAATTACGTTGAAGTTTAGAACGCGGCCCTCCAGGTTTGACAAAAATTCTTTTTACAACCATCTCGCCGACTTTGAATTTTCTATCGATGACCTTCTTTTGGTAAAAACGAGCGAGTCTGTTTTGATAAACACGTGCATGTTCGGCAGCGGCCAGCCGCTTCTCGTCTAAGAGTTCCAACTAGGTAAGGAGTGAATTACGATGTTCGTCGAGGAGAAATTCATTATCCAATTGTACCCTAAGAGAAGGAATCAGAGTCTCGTACGGGACTACCGCTTCCATCCCAAAAGTAAGGGCGAACGGAGTTTGCCCGGTGGGAGTGCAGATTGAAGTGCGGTAGGCCCATAGAGCTTCGATAAGCTTTTCTGACAAGTCTGAAAACTTACTAGACTCGCAGGTTTTCTTAATAATTTTAATCAATATTTTATTGGTGACCTTTGCCTGGCCATTACCTTGTGGGTAATAAGGTGATGAATGATGCAATGCGATTACGTACCTTTTGCAGAGGTCTTGAAGGTCCTGAGAAATGAACTGTGGTCCATTGTCGGTGACGATTGTACTTGGAATGCCGAACCTGATAAGGATATTCTTCATGATGAACTTGCAGACTGTTGATGTCTTGATTTCCGCGTAAGCTTCGGCTTCGGCCCATTTGGTGAAGTACTCCGTCGCAGTGAGGATGAATGATTTCTACTTGGTGAGGGAGTTGGGATCACCTAGGGGACCGATGATGTCGAACGCCCACATGGAGAAGGGCCATGGGGAGGATACTGGATGAAGTGAGGAAGATGGTGAATGAATCTTATCGGCGTGAAGCTGACACTTGACACATCTACGGACGTAGATAGCACAATCCTCTTCCATAGTGGGCCAGTAAAAGCCTTGCCGAATGATCTTCTCAGCGAGCATTTGGCTATCTATATGGCCACCGCACACATATGAGTGTGCTTCCTCTACGCATATCCAGACCTCATTGTCATCAAGACATCTTAATAGAACACCAGTAAGGCTCCTTCTATAGAGTAGACATCCAACCAATGTGTATTTCTGGGTCACCCTTCTTATGACTTTCTTATCTTCTGTGGTGGCTCCCTCAGGATAAAACTGGTCTTTGTAATATTTGGTGATTTCATAGAACCAAGGTTTCTCCTCGTCAGCCAGTTCTTCTTCAAATTATGCCAACATGATTTCCCTCTCCTCAAGAATTTCCCCTTCCTGAACCTTTCGTATGACTCTTTCTTTGATTCTTAAGAGGTAAGGATCTTGAATGGTAGGGACGAGACGCTTATAGATGGTGATGGATTTAGACCATACACCTAAAGGGAATTTAAAAGACGACGCCAAGGAGGCGAGGGCATCGGCCAGAATGTTATGTTCACGAGGAACATGGACAAAGATCAGCTTGGTGAACAATTTGGCATAAGCGGAGACCAGCTCCTGATAGGGCTTGAGCTTGGGATCAAGGGTGCGATATTTGGTAAGCACCTGGCGGAGAACAAGTTGACTATCACCAACGACTCGTAATTCGGTGATATAGAAAGAATGTGCTAGTTCCAGACCAGCTAGAAGAGCCTCGTATTCAGTAATATTGTTGGTGACTGGGAATGCGAGATGAAATGTCTCTGGGATGGTAACGCCCTCGGGCGTTAGAAGGACAATGCCAATACCCTTCCCTTGGGAATTCAGAGCTCCATCAAAATATAATGTCCACATTGGCTCATCAGATTGGGTGATGGACATTAGTTCCTCATCTGAAAACTCTGATTGGACAGGATCGAACTTGGGAAGAGGATGGTGAGCGAGATGTTCGGCTATAGCATAGCCTTTAATTGCCTTTTGCTGGATGTAGGTGATGTCAAACTGAGATAGGAAACTCTGCCAGCGTGCTAGCCTATCAGTAAGGATGGATTTCTCCAGGAGGAACTTGATAGGGTTCATGCGGGCAATCAAATTGACCTCATGAGCTAGGAAGTAGTGCTTCAATTTCTACACTACCCAAACGAGGGCAGCACAGGTTTTCTCCATGGCTGTGTACTTCTGTTCACAAGAATTGAGGAGTTTGGACAAGTAATAGGTTACCCGTTCCTTGCCTTCTTCGTCGGTTTGTGCGAGGACGGCTCCTACGGAGTCATCCAAGACTGAGATGCAAAGGATCAGAGGTTTTCCGGGCTTGGGTGGAATGAGAACGGGTGGACTAGCCAGATATTCCTTTAACCCTTCAAAAGCTTTTTGACACTTAGAATCCCAATGGAATTCTACTCCTGGCTTGGTCAACTCATAGAAAGGTCTACACCTTTGTGAATGCTGAGACACAAATCGACGGATGAATTGCAGCCTCCCAATTAAACCTCGGACTTCCCTTAAATTTTTGGGAGGCGGCATGTCCCTGATGGCCTTAGCTTTGTCGGGATCTATCTCAATCCCCCTTTTGCTCACAATGAAACCCAGTAATTTGCCCGATGATACGCCAAACACACACTTCTTCGGATTCATTTTCAATTGGAACTCCCCTAATCTCTGCAAGACCTTAGCCAAAACCCTTGGATGTTCCACCATGTTTCTCTATTTCACCAATAAATCATCCACATACACCTCCAGATATATATGCATCATGTCATGAAATATGGCCATCATAGCTCTTTGGTAAGTAGCTCCAACATTCTTTAATCCGAATGGCATGACCACGTAACAATATGTTCCCCATGGTGTAGTGAATGACGTCTTCTTCTGATCCTCTTCTGCCAAACGAATTTGATTATATGTCGAAAATCTATCCATAATTGAGAGGGTCTCATAGCCTGCCGTGTTATCGATTAATACATCAATGTGAGGCAAGGGAAAATCATCCTTTGGACACACGCAGTTAAGGTCCCGGAAGTCGATGCAAATCCTGACTTTTCCATCCTTCTTCATGACCGGGACAATGTTCGCCACCCATTGAGGATAAAGGACGACTCTAATAAACATGGCTTTATGGAGCTTGTCGACCTCTTCTTTCATTTTCAAAGCCATCTGAGGGTGGAAACGCCTTAACCTTTATTTTACCGAGATGGACCATGGTTTTAAAGTTAAGCGGTGTTCGACCAAGGTGGAATCCAAACCCGGCATATCCTCCTAGCTCCATGCAAACGTGTCCTTATACTCCTTGAGAACTTCGGTTAATACCTCTTCTTCAGATGATGGTAAATTATTACTTATGAGGACGATCCTAGGGTCTTCCTCAGTTCCCAAGTTGAGTTCTTTGGTGGACTCTTCTACGGCGGCTGCTTCGAATCTCTTCATCCCACTAGCATATGCACCAGCCGCGTCCTCATATTCTTCATCCTCCTCTTCAATAGGGTATTCTTCATCTGTGATCTCGTAGACTCCATACCCTTCATCAATTGTGCAATTCTCCTCACAATCTATCTCTGGCAGTTGGATGGGATTTTCTAGCAATTGAGGAATGGATAGGCACGCTCGACACCTAATGGCTAGATCTAGAAGGAATCGACGAGGGATCTGCTTACCCTTGGATTTCTTCTTAGGTACTACCCTCGACCTATTATTCTTAAATTGACTAAGCGGTCCTACGGACGAAGAAGAAGCTGAAGAAGATGCTGAAGAATGTACATGGAAGGACCCCTCAGAGGAGGGGTAGAAAAGGTCGCTCATAGGACCTTGGATGAGTGGCCCATAGGTCGGGACGCACTCGTGGGAAATGTATGAGGTTTCCTCAACGAAGATGTGTTGTTGAGGGGTTTGAAAATCGACGTTTTTTTTTTCATTTTTAATGACAAAGCAACGAAAAGAAATCGGAGGAGGGGGAAAAGTGATTATGGCTAAAGGGTTGAGAGGCTCATAGAGCAGATCGTGATTGAAAACCTGACGCGGGTTGAGAAACCCGCGTAGGTATGTAAGTAGAGAAGGGGACCTGGGAAGATCATCAGACAACCGTATGGCCAGGAGGAAGACATCAGCGAAGGCTGAGGCGAGTGAATGGAGAAGACGATGGCTAATGAGCCGTCGATGGTAATGTTGATGACAGATGAAGATCCGCCGGTGACAGAGTCCTCTTGGTGAGGATGGTTTGAAACTTTGGCAATAGTAGTGATGTTCCGTGGCATTTCAGAGATCAACGGCGGCCCTTCCAACTGTGGAGGTGAGAACATTCTTTATAGTGCGATGGAAATATCTTGAATGTCAAACAATTTGCTCCATTCGCATTCTAGATCTTTGATCTTGCCTCTCTTGGTGGCCCTTGAACATTTTTCAGCCAAGCATACAACGTGTGATCCCTTATGTGTCTCTTGCGGGTAATCCCCCATCTGAACAACGGGCCCCTTCTTGAAGTGAGAGGATAGGGTCCACGTGAGGGGTTTCCCATCCACCTCGAGCGGTCCTTTAAAGCCTAGACCAAACTTGTGGCTCAACCTTATTTTCTTTGGCGGTTTTAGCCTTCCTTGTAATTGTGCGCCCAAGCCTTTGCCCTGTTGATAGCTGATATTCCTCATAATCTCCCATCCTTTAGAATGAAAAGGGAGACATGACGTTGGTACCGAAAGCGGCTTTTTTGGTGTAATACGGGATGGGTCACACACATCCAGCAGTGACAATATGGGCCGATGAGATGGCCAAACAGATGGCAGAGAGGTATTAATAGCATCCACTGTATGAAGGACATGTGTACTGATCACTTTAATAATCCTCCCATTGTACGGGAACTTTAGGCATTGGTGGTTGGTGGAAGGCACAGCATCTATGACTTCAATATAGGGGCGACCCAGTATAGCCTTGAATGTGGGATCCATATCGAGGACATAGAATTCCGTAGAGACTGACGTAGGGCCTAACTCTGCCCTCAGGATAATCATCCCTTGAGGCGGCCTTTTGATGTTGTCATAGGCTGTGACTGTGATTGAAGAAGGTCTTATCTGTTCCTCATCGACCCCACACAACTGAAGGGTGCTCATGGAGATCACATTTATGGATGCACCTGTGTCCAGTAGGCACGGGTTTATGGACACTCCATTGACTTTTATCGAAACACACAAAGCATATTTTCGAGCTTCCTTGGGGGCAAGCTCGTGGTTGTGGAACATAATGGCCGGCTGTGTGTCCGTCGGCATCAGAACGGCCGAAATCTTCTCTACAGGGAGGTCCTCATTCACCATGACCCTTTGAAGATATTCCATTAAGGATGCCTGATGGGACGCGGATCTCTGAAGCAGCTCAAGGATGGAGATCCGAGCGGGCTTCTTGTCCAGGTGTTTTAACAAATCATATTGTGTTCCAGGGATGGACTTTTCTGGCTGCTCTCCCTTGTCTTTCTCTGGCTGAGACTGCTCGGGGTCCTGACTGTTCTGGGGGAAAACCCTATGGAAAATCCTCCCACTCCGGAGCACCACTGCTTGCGACTTTTGTACCTCTATGGGGTTTGATGTGTGTTTTAGCAGGGGTTTGAGGGGTAATGGTGGAGGAATGGTTGGCGTAGCAGGGGTGACAATGGGAGGGGGGATTCTGATGAGGGGTTTGTTAGGTGGAGGCATGGTGGAGGTGGAGGGGACCTCATATGGGCTATGGAGGGTAAGGGGCTTGGAGGAGGAGGCGGAGGCAAAGTGGAGGTGGATAAGGCATGAGATGGATAATGGTTCTGAGATGGATGGTGGGTGATGAGTGGTTTTGAGGGTATTAGTGGAGGCATGGTGCAGGTAGGCGGGGTCGCGTACGGTTGACGGATGATGAGAGGTTTGGAAGGCATAGGTGTAGGTGTAGTAGGGGTAGATGGAAAAGTGGAGGGGTGAGAGAAGATGAGAGTGTGTGAGGGCATAGTGGAGGGCGTTGGTTGATAGGTCATTGGTGGGTTAGTGGGAGGGGTGCGGATGAGAGGGCGTGATGGCTGCGGAAATGGTGAAGGCCGCGCTATGGGTTGTGATGCGGGTTGATGAGAGAGATGTGCCACCCGGGCAAGGCGAGGTGGTTGCCTAATGATAGGGCTGGCGGCTGTGAGAATGGAGGTACTTTCCGAGTGCCAACCCTGCTCCCTCCCAACCTCCGGGAAGGAGGAGATGGGGTTTACCTGGTGATTGGGTTGTTGGTGCTCCGGCAATGGATCATGGATTATGCCCATGTTAGGCTGTTGTGGTTGGGCCTCCTGAGGCTGATGTTGTTGTTGTGGCTACTGTTGTTGTTGGAACTGTGGTTTAGGAGGAGGTCTCCTGGCTTTGAGAGTGGCAATGTATCACCTTATTTCATCCCAGTCAATTCTGCCTTCGTCATTCATATCATAGATGTAGTCTTTAAAATGGAAACACGTCTCTATTGTATGTCCTCGCTGCCTGTGATAAACACAGTATCTGGAGGTGTCAACATTCGGGGGTCACGCGGGCTTCTCCCTTGGTATAATGAGTGTATTTGAGGCCATGAGGGCGTTGAAAATATCCGCCAAAGTTTCTGGCAATGACGGGTAATGGGATCTCTTGGGGCCAATCGGCCGTCTCTGTTGTTGTGGTGGGGCGTAGTTTCCTGGGGGTGGAACCTGGTGGTACTGAGGTGGTGGTTGTTGTTGCTGGGGTCGGGGTTGTTGCTGGGGTTGAAATGGTTGAGGCATATGGTTCTGGGGTGGACTGTTTTGGGGCAGAGGACGAGAGGGGAAAGGACCTTGCTGGAGGGGAAGTCGTGGCATCTGTGGATGCCTTGGGTTGGCTACATAATTGGTGTTATTGACTGCACTCACTTGCTCATTTGTTACGACCCCTTCTGTCGCTCCACTTGGGACACCAGTGCCTGTCTTTCTGACCGACTTGGGCTTCGGCGGCTCAAACATGTGCATGATAGGGGAATCTTTTAGCTGAGTCTGGATATACCGGGCCCTCTCATAGAGCTCTTCCATTGTGGTAAGGTTGTTCATAGCCAGGACGTGCCTGAACTGTGGGGTGGCATTGGACACAATCATTTTCACTTGTTCGGGCTCTGAGAGGGTATCTCTTATCCTCTCTGCCAGAGACCTCCATCTGTCAGCATAGCAAATAAAATCTTCGTCCGGCCTCATTTTCTCGGCCACTAGGTCGATAATGGAAAGAGAAGGACCAACCCTATCTCGATACTTTTGCAAGAATTTTCTTTGCACTGCATCAAAATTCTCGGCCTCGCCCGGCTCCAGAGAATAGAACCATTCTAGCGCGGGACCGTCCAACGATCTCCGAAAGAGGTATGCCAAGGATCTCTGGTCATTTTGCCAATAGGAGGATTCATTCATGAAGTCCTTGAGGTGGCTAAAGGGATTGCCAGTGCCATTGTACCTACGGTACGTAGGCATTTCGGAGGGAGGGAGATGGAACACAGGTAGGATTGGCAGAGAAACCTCGGGGGTGGATTTTACGTCCACCCTTTGCTTTAGGTTGCGAAACTGCTCATCCATTTTATTGAACCTATGGAGGAGTGCTTGGGCAAGCTCCTCGGTACGCGAAGGTGGCACCTGCCACTGGGGAGGAAGATGTCTCCCGGAGACTTGAGGAGGGAACCCCGCATGAGAGGGATATAGCGGCCCTCCTGCAGTTGGCCCTGGTTGGAGTGGTGTGTGGGGAACAACATGGGTTTGAGATTGTGAAGGGAATTGGAAAGAGGGGGGATGCTGGCTTACCTGCCCTTGAAGTGAGGGAGAAGGCATGGCTTGTACCGGTGTAGAAGAGGGGATATCTTGCACCGACTCCTGGAGGGGTGTGATGGCTGGAGCTGACTCTTGGGGAGTGGGAGAAACATATTTCCCCTTTAGAATGGCCTGGAAGGCTCGGAGTTGTTCGAAGGTGAGCTCCATATTGGCAAGGGCACCTAACAAGGATGAAATGTCCTGTGGCGGGGAGACGTCCCCTATAGTTGCCTGCACCTCGCGTGGGGGCTCGTGGGAAGGGCCCGAGTCCATAGCATGGACATGTGGCTCAATTGACTGACCACGACCGGGGTGGTTCTCCTCAAAAGACTCGTGAGCCATGCTCAAAGTTCTTCCGGAACGTAAAAATATACACCAAAAAGCAAATAGCAGAGATTATCAAACAAGTAGATGCTTTTACGTCCATATTTTTTATGTCTATTTTTGATTTTTTTTTTTTTTGTATTTTTAACCAGATCTGAAATTTACACAAAAATAGGAAGGACCCTAATTTCAATTTGTTTCACCGCCGTGTCACCTAGGGTCACTCGTCTCACCACGAATAGGTCAACTAACTCCGGGGAACTTCAATGGTACAACCGGCCCAGTGAACGAAAAGGGAATCCTTCGCTGTTGGGGACTTACAGAGGTCCCGGTGGAGGAGATCATAGTCCGTCGAGAGGAATTCCCGAACGGAGAGTCCTTCCTTCACCGAGACAGGGTGATCCTTAGAAAAATGAAAAGAAAGGGTGGATGTATGCAATGACGTGCTGAATAGATATATGGAACACAACAAAAACAGAGACAACAGAGGTACAACAACACCCAAGAGAGTAATGCAAATCACAAGAAATCGTAAGGGTAACTAAAAGAAAGTGAAAGAAGGTCCCACCGTGATCGCCAAGATGTGAGCGACGTCACGCGGACTGTTGCGGGGAGCGAAGCGCGCTCATTTTGCTGTGACACATAAAGAGAGAGAGATAGAGACCACCACAGGAGATTACTCTGGCGGGGTATGCAGAATAGATATGGCGTAATAAATGCGGGGATTAAACAGTCATAGCGGGAAATGACTCTCTGCGACCTCGGGGGGAAGGGAATGGTGCAGAATTTAAAAGATGTGAATTTAAACGGTCATAGCACCACCACGGGAGATTGCTCCAGTGGGGTATGGGCCTCGAAAAGATGAAAAATAGCGCAGAATTTAAGAGACAAAATTTAAACGGCCATAGCACCACTACGGAGGTTGCTCCATTGGGATATAGGCCTCGAATAGATGACAATACCGCAGAATTTAAGAGACAAAATTTAAACGGCCATAGCACCACCACGGGAGATTGCTCCAGTGGGATATAGGCCTCGAAGAGGTGAGAATAGGGCAGTATTTAAAAAATAGAATTCAAACGGCCATAGCGGGAAGTGACTCGCCGCGGCCTCAAAGATATGGTGTGATCGCCAGGGGCTGGAGACCCCAAAAATAAAAAGAGTGATCGTGTTTACCTCAACAGCAGGAAATGGTGAGTTGCTTCTTCCTCTCCTTTCGGCCGGCCGACGGAGAGGTCCTTCTTTGATTACCCTTGCAAAAACAGACAAAGAGCAAATGAATTAGAAAAATGACAGTGTAGTATGAATCCTTTGTGATGAAAATATCGAAATCATGGCGAGACACACACCTGGTTGGTGTTGTTTTTAAACCCCTCTCAGATACGAGTAGGAGGAAAATACTATGATGGATGAAGGATCGTGCAACGTGCATAAAACAGAACTCTTTTATGGAGCGAGATGACGGATGATGGATGATGCATGCAATAGAAATGGCAAAAGAGAAAGAGGGAAAATGGCTTATTGAGGGCGCCAATGGCGGGATCCGGTGGAGCTTCGGCAGCGTGGGGACGTCATGGAAGCACGGTGGATGAAGATTACCTTCCTCTTGCGAGCGCGTGCACCCGAAAATCCGGCAGAACCTCCTCCTACAAAACCCACGGGTTAGAGAAGAATCCGGCAGAGTTTCCCTCTCCTCTGTCAGATCTGAAGCTCTCTGATTTCGAGGGAGGGGGGTTCCTATTTATAAGGGAAAAAGTTATTGGGGCGTCCAGGGTCCTAAACGCCTCAATGTTGAGGCGTCTAGCTGACTGGACGTGCCCATTATTTTTTTTTTAATTGAGGCGTCTAGGACCATTGACGCCTCAAGGACTTTCCATTAAAACGGCGCCGAAAACCGTCGACAGCGGAGAAAGCGAGTGGTTTCGGCGCCTAACTTTGACTTCTTAAGACGCGTCTAGGAGCAATGACGTCTTCATGATTGAATTTATTCGAAACGTCAAACTAGCCGCCGGAGCGGCGCCGCCCGCGTGCTGCACGAAGCTCTGAAGGAGGCGTCTAGGGTCCTGGACGCCTTTAAAAGAGACGTCCAGTTATCCTACCACTTTTAAAAAGGAAAAAGAAATATTTAAAAAATTAATAAAAAATATTTTCATGAAGGCGTCAAGATACCTTGACACCTCAAAGTGAGGCGTCAAACCATCTTGACACGTCAAAAACTTTTTCAAGAAAAAATTCAAAAAAATGTAAAAAAATTCAGAAAAATATGAAATCACCAAAGTAATTAAAAGTGTGAAGGTAACCTTGAGGAATCATAGTGTAATATGAGATTTACTCAGGGTAATGTCAAAACGGCGTGTCTACACCCGACACCCTCACAACACGGACAGAGAATCTCACGGGTGTCTGGGGCACTCACAAGACCGCAAGTCGACCACTGGGTCACGACCGGGTCGACTAGGGACCGACACAATGTGAAACGATCGCGAAGAACATGAAAACTCATCTCGGCACCACACAGAGCCTGACGGTCTAAGCTTGGGCCGTCACAATCTGTAACAGTCCAAGCCTCAACCGTCACAACCACTCTGACGCACCAACAAAGGGCCGTCAGACGCTCTGTGCAAAGTTGAGTGTGACGCGCCTACCCTGGTGCGTCACCGTCTCTGACACGTCAGCCCTGGTGCGTCACCGTCTGTGACGCGCCAGCCCTGATGCGTCACAAGACAAGATGAAACCAACTGTGACGCGTCCCGCTCGGTGCGTCACAGGCAGTAACGGACCAACTCTGGTGCGTTACAAGGTGGGAATGCGTCCGCTCTGACGCACCCACACAGGGGCGTTACAAGGCTGTGACGCGCCAGCCTTGGTGCGTCACAGGCCTTAACCCCAAACGGTCAAAACCAACGAACGGAAGCCAACGGTCAGATCATCCCTGACGGTCCAACCCAGGCGCGTCACAGCGCCGTGGCGGTCTATCGTGGGACCGTCACACCCACAGACCACCAAAAGGCTAACGGGCCCTGTGACACACCCACCCTAGGGCGTCACAGGCTGTGACGGTCACTGGAAGGACCGTCACATCCGTCCGAGCGTGAAACGACAGGAAACAACCCAAAAAAATGTCCCACGCCCCCATACCTCCACGGGAGAGGGGGAAAACAAGGGGGAAGCCCCCAAATAGCCCCTAGCATGCATCTAAGCCCTCGGATCGGCCAAAAACACAATGAAACGGGAGATCGACCCACAAGCCCTAAAATATGGATTTTTTCCCAAATCGCCCCGATTAGCCAGCTCGGCTCACCACGGCCTACGAAACTCGCGGAAAAGAAAGAGCACGAGCTGGGGATCCATCTCCCTACCTCCACCGAAGATTTCGCGCCCCGAGCTCGCCGATCCGCGAAGAAAACGCCGTTGAAGCCTCGCCGTTCCACGAACCCGCGGTCGAGCTTCACCGCTTCTCCACCACCTCGATCCTCATCCATCCTTGCCCGTGCCTCACCCGCGCCATCCCCACCTCGCCCGCACTCCACCCCGTTGGCCGTCGGAGAGAGGGGGAGAGAGGAGAGAGGGAGAGAAGAGAGAAATGAGAGGGGAGAGAGAGAAAAAGGGAGGGGGTTTTATATAGAAAATCCAGAAATTTCGAAAAATATCAAAAAATAGAAAATCACACCCTCGCGATCCTCGAAACGCACCGATCGCGTTGGTACCACCCGTGCCTAGGTGAACGACCCGGTTCACCTGCAACGAGATTCCGAAGGAATTATCGAAACACACACCGGGAATCAAAAAACACACGCAGAAAAGTCGCGGACGCGCTCCGGGCCTCCGAAACAGCTCCGGATCGCGTCGATCCGAACAAGAAAGATGTCCGAAATATCATTTCGGACACAACGGAGCCAGATTCACCGGAAACGCAGATCTGGGACCCAAGAAGAAGGATCCGCATAACCCGAGACATTACACTCCACATCAACCAAAACCAAAATTCGGGATAACTCAGGGTCTGCACGCTGAGCATCTGTCACCTGAGGACGAATGGCGGGTGTGACAGTCAAGCTCGCAAGAACAGCTGACCCCGGCTCTTGCAGAACCTTAAGCCTAAATGTCACGGCTAGCACCTATTCCCAGAGCCTCCACTTCTTTATCATCATGGCGCTGACCACGACCTTCCTACTCAAGGCATCAGCAACGACATTCATCATGCCTGGCTGATAAGATAGGGTGAAGTTATAATCCTTTATATACTCCATCCATCGCCTCTGCCTGAGGTTAAGGTCCTTCTGGGTGAACACATACCTCAAACTCTGGTGGTTAGTGAACACCTCAAACTTCTCACCGTACAGGTAATGCCTCCAAATTTTCAACGCAAAGATCACGGCCGCCAACTCAAGGTCATGGGTAGGGTAGTTCTCCTCGTGTGGCTTCAACTGCCGCGACGCATACGCCACAACTCTACCGTGCTGCATCAGCATAGCACCCAACCCGACCCCGGAAGCATCTGTACACACTACGAAATCTCTTGATCCAAAAGGCAACACCAACACCGGTGCCGATGTGAGCAACCTCTTCTGCTCCATAAATCTCTGCTCACACTCAACAGTCCAGACAAACGGCACATTCTTCTGTGTAAGCCTGGTCATCGGGGCTGCAATATGAGCAAAATCCTAAATGAATCTCATGTAATAACTTGCAAGCCCCAAGAAACTCCGAATCTCCGTCACGGACCTTGGCCACTGCCACTACATCACTGCCTCGACCTTGGCTGGGTCCACGGAAATACCATCACCAGAAATCACGTGTCCCAAAAAGTGCACCTCGTGAAGTCAAAACTCACACTTGCTGAGCCTAGCATACAACTGGTGATCTCGCAAAGTCTGCAATACAACCCTCAAATGATACGCATGCTCCTCTGCAGACTGCGAATATATAAGGATGTTATCAACAAACACGACCACGAACTGATCCAAGTAGGGACGGAACACCCTCTGCATCAAATCTATGAACGCTGCGGGGGCATTGGTGAGCCCAAACGGCATCACCAAAAACTCATAATGCCCATATCTCGAGCTGAACGCAGTCTTCTCTACATCAGACTCTCAAATCCGTAGCTGATAATAACCGGACCGCAGATCAATCCGCGAGAACACTCGAGCAGATTTAAGCTGGTCGAACAAATCATCAATCTGCGGCAACGGATACTTGTTCTTGATGGTCACCTCGTTCAGATGTCGATAGTCAATGCACAACCTCAGACTATCATCCTTCTTCTTCACAAACAACACTGGCGCACCCTAAGGGGAAAAACTAGGACGAATGTACCCCTTGGCAAGCAACTCCTGCAACTGCGCCCTGAATTCCCTCAACTCGGCGGGAGCCATACGATAAGGAGCCGTTTGGGACTGCCTACCTCTGATCCTTACGCTTCTTGTATAAACTTTTCTTGATAAACTTCTTGACCTTGGAGCCAAAAGACGCAGATCCTGTGGCAGACATCGCGGGTGTCAACGCTCCCGAACTATCCGTAGTGTGCTGGAAGGTACTCTGCTACCGGGTAGCCATCTGCTAACTGCGGCCTGACTGGGACTGCCCCTGGCCTCCCTGTCCTTGGATCTTCTGCATATCCAGCTCCAAAGATGCCGCCACACGAGATGCTGTCTCCAAATCAGTAGCAGTGTTCACCATCAGAAGGTGCCTCAGATCCTGCCTCAAACCTTGAACAAACTGCTCGGTCTTCAACCCCTCATGCTCCATGATATGGGACGCATAACGGCCTAACTCGACGAACCGAGCCATGTACTGCAACACTTACATGTCGCCCTGCACCAGCTCCAGAAACTGACGCATCTTCTGTGTACCAACATAGGATGGGCAGTAAGTACGCTCGAAGATTGTAACAAAGTCCTTCCACACGATCAGCTGGAGGGAACGTGACTGAAATGACGTCTTCCACTCTGAAGACCACCAAGATCGAGCCGTACCCTGCAACTGGTTGCAAGCCAACATCACCATGTCCTCCTCGACACAGCGTATGGAACTGAACACTCTCTCCATCTCATCTAGCTAACCTCTAGCCACATCCGGATCTGGCTGGCCGCCATAGTAGGGTGGATGGAACTGTAAAAAGTCTCGCACTGCACGACTGGGTCCACCCCTGGACAACAAGCCCTCACCGGCATCTCCTCCGAACTGTTGAGTCATGTACTGAAACATGCCCCGAAAGAAATCCTCTGTCCCCGGAACTCTCGCTGCATCCCGTACCCGTGTGGTAACTGGTGGCACTCTGCTCTGCTTCTCCTGCTCCTCAGTCGACTGTCCCTGCTGAGAGCGAGTCCTCAGCCTCGACGCCATACTCGCCTACTGCATAAAGATAGAAGACACGGAAAATGGCGAAATCAATAAAACACATGATGTCCTAAGTCAGTGCCGACTGTACATCATCATTTTGGACTAGTGGACCACTATAACTATTTATAATTCTTATATATATCCATAACCTCTGCTCTGATACCAGCTGTAAGGACCCGTGATCCGAATACCGGGAGAGGCCTGATAACCCAAATCCCGAACCGCCACCCACGAGCCCGAAGACTCGGAAGGGTTAAAAGGGATGGTGTGGAAATACACAAGAATTTAAAATAATTACAGAATTACACATTTTCATGAATAAGCAGGAAATTAATAATTAACATTAATCAAATTACATGGTCCACAAGATAACATTAGTCTAAAAATATAACAGTAGTCCATAAGTAGTACATCACAGAAAAGAAGGTACAACTACACGGGACATACCCCTGGCCTGCCAACTAGCAACTAACCCTGGGCACCTGAACCACGTGGAGCCTCGGAAGCGCTCCCTTGAAGCCTTGTCTCACCTGAAATGTGGAAAACACGCAGGGAATGAGCCTTAAAACAAAAGGCTCAGTAGGGATCATCTGGTCCCCACCTCGCAAACCGAGAACTCACGTGTAATGCAGCTAAAAAGCTATCGCTAGCAAGACGTAGAACGGGGAGCTGTAGAAATAAATAAACGGAAAAGCTCTGCTACGTCTAGTACCGAACACATGGCACGAAAATCGAGACAACTCGTCAAAAACCCAAGAGTCGCTATCAAATAAGGACAGGAGTACCGTCCACTAGAAGCAAGGCCGGATGCGTCCACTGACGGCTTAGACTGCGCCTCATGTGTTCCCCTCGACCCCTGGTGGAACAGGGACACCGTACTCTAGTAACCACAGAACATGGATTGGTCGGGGTCGCGCTCGTCAGTGCGGGTCCGCTACCCCCGACCACGTGTGCACACACAGACCGTACGTTATAGGTCAGGCCCTCTGATTGGTTTTCCCCTCAGCCGGACTCTGGCGTCAAACGTGGGGCCCTACGGAAACCAGTCTAAAAACCGTCTCTCGGGGTAGCCTCGCCACCACTCCCTGGTGGGACCACTCGCGTGTCAGAAGGCTACGACTAGTGGAGGGTCACTGAAGGAGTAGACTCTCTAGTCAACGGAAAATAACGTCTAAACCGGACAAAGTACAAGGGCCGCTCCTCGTACTGACACCGACTCACGGTGACACGAGCTGAGAACACCACCTCCCGGGATCTCACGGCACCCTAACATGTGGCCCCCACATGATGCCTAGCATCATTCGGACCACTGGTCAGCACGTGGATCGAGGTCCACTCGCCCGGGACTCGAATCGGCCAAACACGAACTCCGATCGGACATAAATCGCTGGCGGTCCACCTTTGGGCCGCCACATGGGCTAGTGGTTTAACTTTGGGCCGCTACAAGGATTTAGCGGTCTCATTATAGACCGCCACCCTCTGGGTTGTGGAGGCACAAACGGTCCTATATAGGGCCGCCAACGGGTACAAAGCGGTTGTACCTACGGCCGCCAGACCCCAAAACCTCCAACGGTCAAAATGCCTGGAAGGTTAAGCCGACCAACTCGGCTAGCGGTCGGCTGATAGGCCGCCACATGGGCTCTAGCGGTCTATCGGGTGACCGCCAGGCCCAATCCACCTACGGGGTCGCAAAAAACGGTCACATGGCGACCGCTAACGGGAAGAAGCGGTCACTGGAAGGACCGCCAGCCTTCCAAAAACCTGAAAATCCCAAAATCGCCATTCCACGCCCCAGTCACCCCCGGGTGAAGGGGAAACAAAGGGGGAGCTTGTCCCCACTGTCCTAGGCACTCAATGGTGCCCTCAAACCATCGATTCACGCGGTAAAACACTAGATCGACGCTCAAAACCCCGAATCATGGATTTCCCACCCCGAGCTCAAATGGACCCCTCTCGACCTCCTGTCGGCCTAGAAATCACGGGGAAGGAAACTACGGAGCTAGGGAGCCGTCACCCTACCTCGGGGTTGCCCAAAACGCGACAGATCGCCGCCGATCGCCAAAATACCGCTTGAAACCTCACGAGCTCCCACGGTCTCACCGAGCGCCGAACGCCGCCGAGATCGCTACGCCGCCGTCCTTGCCGCCACACCGTCGCCTTGCCGCGTCCGCAGCCAAAGGGGAGGGCGTCGGGGCCGTCACCGGAAGAGGGGGGCGCGGTCACAGTGGTGCGCTCACGGGAGAGAGGGAAGGAGGGAGAAGAATTGAAGGAAGAAGAAGAATATAAGAAGAAAAGAAAATAGGATATTTATAGAAAATTCAGAATTTTCAAAAAATACGAAAAAATATACCGCCGCGATCCTCAGAACACACCGGTCGCACTAGTACCGTCCCGGAGTAGTGAACGAATCGGTTCGCCCGCTACGGGGTTCCGTAGGTTCGCCGGAGAAATACACATGGAAACCGCGGAACACGTTCCGGGACCTCCAAAACTGATCCAAAACGCACGGATCCGAACCCGAAAGATGTCCGAAAAATAATTCCGGGCACAACCACAGTAAATTCTCCGAGAAAATAAATCCAGGACTCAAGAAAAAGGATCCAAAGGGTCCAGGATATTCCACTCTCTCTCTCTCTCTCTCTCTCTCTGCCACTTGCTCTTCCGCTTCATCTCTTTTCTTCTTTTTTCCCTTTTGTTGCATCTCAACTCTCTTATCTCCCAGGTGCTTTGCCATTATAAGTTTCACATCTCTAGGCACATGGGTACACCCAGCAACATTAGAGTATCCCGCACCTGCTCCTCCTGCCAAGTGCCTCTTCAACCGAGACACACCTCCTCCCCGGTGTTCTGTTTTACAGTAGTTCTAACGCCAACACCTACGGTTGCCATCCAACATAATTCCACGTGACCATCCAATATCATTCGGACGTTTCTTAAGAGCCATAGAGTGCTTAAATGTATCTCTTAAATTTAAGAAATATAAATTATAAATATCACAAAATATGATAATGAACAAATGTAAATTAAAAATATTTTATAAATTATTTTTCTTACAAACTATTTTTTACATAAAAGCATCGAATATAATTTACAAATGAAAAAAATTATCCAAAACATTAAATCTAAATTTAGAACATCTACAACTAAAAGAATTAAATAATACATCTAAATTAAATTTTACATAGAACCATCGAATCAAATTTACCATCTGTGAATTTTATCTAAAATATTAAATTTCATTTTTATACATCTACAACTAAAAAATCTAATTAATACATCTAAATTAAATCAAACAATTTGTTACAAATAAAATTTTAATGAAAACAATAAATTTAATTATAGAATATGTAAAACTAAAAAAATTATTTAATACATCTAAATTAAATATACAACTTTTGTTACAAATTAAAATTTATATAGAATCATCGAACAAAATTTACAATCTTTAAATTTTATTCAAAACATTAAAAATAATTCTAAAATTTTTACAACTACAAAATTAAATTTAAATTAATTTAAAATTCACATATTATAAATATTTTGACCGGTGGGAGGTCGGAGGGGGCGGCGGTGGCCGGTGGGCGTCGATGGCTGCCCCCCCTGCCCCACCCCGATCTCCCCCACCGGGTGCCCCGTCCCCCACCGACACCCACCGGGTGGCCGCTGCTACGCCCTCCACCGGCCCGTTAAATGGGCGGACCGACACGAGCCGGTCGACCTGCACGTACCAGGCCGACCCCTTAGCGGACCGGTCTAGTACGTGACGGGATGCATGGGACCTGCGGTCCAGTGCATCTTGACCACGACCCCCAGCCCGTGCGTCACGCCCCCCAGTTGGGACGGCCCGGGTCGTGCCGGTCAGGCCGTCCCGGCTCGGGATTGCAAACCTTGATGCTAGAAAGGAGATCACAAATGTAACCCTCTTGCTAATGTATTTACTTGTATGCCCTTTACTAACTGCGTAGCAAGGTTTGTCAAACCGGGACGGGACGACATGAATCGTCTGTCCCGGTCGGTCCCAGTCACAGACCGGGACGACCGGTCTGTGAGACGCAATCGGGACGCTTTATATATTATTTTAATTTTGTATATTGCATGTATTTTATAGGTTAGTTGATCGAGAGACCTCACGTTTGAACGCGATGTCTTAGGTTTGAAACATGTTTTGACATCGTTTTGATTTGATTATTTGAATAGTTATTTTTAAAAAAATATTTTAAAAGATAACAGAGACAGAATTAAAACTGTAGACACCTCATTTAAACAATATATCACTTGACCAACTGCACTAGAAAATCATTTGATTTATATTATACTAGAACATATATATATAATATTTTTTTTATTTTGGTACATAATAGTATTGACCCGTATTATACCGTCTCAATGAAAGACTGGGACAGACAATAAGAACGGGTCGACAAACTCTGCTGCGTAATTCCCTGGTCTCGTTAAACAAGTGATGCTATTCCTTTGAGTGCACCATAAATATTCTGTTCATGGCATTAGCTAGTTAACCTTTTAATTTACTAAACTATTCTCCTCAAGAGAGAAAAAGACAGCAAATATAAAATTGACAAATACGTCATTTTTATGAAGTAAAATTTTGGTCGAGAATTAGATGAAATGTAGTTAATAGATAAAACATTTGATTATGGCGAGGGCAAAATTAATCTTATCTCGTATAACAGAGGTACGTCGGTAAATGCATCCATAAGGGAAGTAATTTCTCATTTTTTTTCATTTTTAATCATAGCACGTTTTTGAAATCTTCTACTACATTTTACAGAGTAATACTTTATCCGCCAAATACGATGCAAAAAATCACGTCAACTTACAACATGTGTTCATGTTGGCCCCAAAAATAATGTGAAAGAGAGATTTTTATGCTGAAAAAGGCGTCTCGCATCATAATCGTACTGTCTATATTTTTACACATTAAATACGAAGCGCTCTCGACGAGAAAATATAAGAATAAAATATTTTATAATAATGAAATGTCATGTTACATTAATGAAATATTTTATACGACTACATAAATAAATCAATGAAATATTTTATAGTAATAAAACATCTGTTATAAAAATGAAATATTTATTATAAGAATAAAATATTTGTTACAAAAATAAAATATTTTTATAAGAATAAAATATTTGAATACAGAAATAAATGAATTAAACATTTTGTAAAAATGAAACGTTCAACTATAGGAAAGAAATATTTTTAAAAGATTCTAATATTTTTGTTAATTGACAATCAAATAATTAAAATACCCCTTTCTTTCACACTGGAGAGAGAGAGAGATCGGCGGGGGGAGGGGCACCCAATAACAAAGGGAGGGCCAAGGGGGTGTTTGGGGGCGGGGGTTTCCTACACTGTGCAGGGGGAGAAGGCTCCGGCAGCACATAAGGTGATGCGGGACGAGATCACGGACACGACAAGCTCGCGATCGTCCCTTAACGAGGGAAGCGCCGGATGTGCGCGGTTGAGAAACCGGCAATGAGCTAGGGTGATCGGCTCTCTTTTGTGCCCGGATCGGGCCACGGGACGGTCTCGCACTCTCTGGCAGCAGCGGTAATGATTAGATAAAGCGAGCTAGATATCCCTACACATGCTCTCTAGCAGCGGCATAAACAAATATATATGAAGTAAGCAAAATGCCGAGAAGGGAGCGAAAACGATACCTCCACGCGCTCGGCGAGGGGACGACGGACCCGGCCGAAACTCGTACTCCCGAGACAATTAATACACTATATTACAGCAAATGAATTACTGCCCACTCCACGCAGGGAGGTAAAGGGCTACACACCTAGGCCCGGGAGGACCGAATTCGGGTTGACGGACGGCTTCTCGCGTCTCTTCGGCAGCACCCGAACTTGTGGCTGTGGGGCCCACGTGCTGTCCGGAGGGGCCGTGTGGGACCCGATGGAACCGATGTAGTGGGGACACTTAGGGAAGCGCTCCCCGGGCTAGCGGCACGCTGGTTCGCCGGCTGGAGGCCGGGCGGCTCCGTTCGGCACCGGTCGGAATGACCGGCCACGGATCTGTCGGTTCTGTTTTTCGGCGCGCGTTCCGGCGACAACGGACGTTGCGATCAGCCCCGACGTCGGAATGCGATGAAACTGACGCCGTTGGAAAGATGCTTCGAAGGGCTTCAACTCAAGGTGATTACAGAAAAATAATCAAGCATGTACTTCTGATTGGCGAATTTTGAAGGTTGCTGTTGTACAGTTCCTGAAATCTCAGGTCAACAGAGAACTTTCCTGTGGATTGCCTTTGACCGCGCGGTAGACGTCCGAATCTGGGATTGTATTCTTATGAAAAGTTGTGGGCAATCAAGTTACAAAATCAGGACTTTTTTTGGATCTGGATTTGGAGGTGGTGGTGATTTGTTCTGATTTTGTAAGTGGAGGGTGGTCGGATCTGGGATCTGACTGAAAACACTGTAGTAGAGGAAGAACATGAATTTTTAAAAATAGATATAAGGCTGATAAAAAGTTAATAAAATTTGTGGAGATAGGCGGTGATAGATAGAACTCCCAGTAAAATTGGGAGGGTTTGGACAAATCAAAAAGATGGTCGGAGGGGGAGAACTCAGAGGTTCTGTCACTGTAGATAGAAACATGGCAGATATGGGATGACAGGTTGGACGAAAATGTAAAAATACTAAACGGTGGATTTTGGGCGTGAAAATTAAGGTGGCACTTGGTATGCAAGGGTAGAACACACCATAAAAATTGTAGCTTGACATATTCACGTGGTGGAGAGCAGATATTCGGACAAGAAGCCTCTATCCTGGATGGACAGAACACCGAAGGCGGCTCCGCGGCGGCGTGATGGCGGCACGAACGGCGGCGGCACCGATGATCACCGGAGGTGGGGGGAAGGATATATCACTCTAGAATGGGGGTTGGGGACGAAGAAACCAGGGGGAGAGAGAGGAGAGGTCGAAATTCTCCAAGAGAGGGGTTCTTGCATAATGATTTTTTCACTTTCATTAATTCAATCAATTGGAAAATACAAGCTATATATAATAAATGTAAAAAGACACTAAATGCTCATAGATCTAAGGTTTGGAAGGGCATATTAGGGAGTTCCTAAATATTTCTCCCATGTGGTCAAAACTTTAACCATTAATCTAATCAAACTTGGACCATTTCCATTCAAACTTACCTAATTTTCACCAACCAAGCCTAATAAGGCCAAAGGAAGAGGGCGCCCCCCTTCTTGGGCTTCTCATGGGCCTTGACTGGTCCAAGGCCATCCACTCAAGTCCAATAACCCATGTCTAGACTTGGGCCTTCCAAGTCTTGGTGGTCCATGAGAGGAGAAAGCCCACTTGGGCCTTAAGTGGCTAGTAAGGTCCAATATGAACTAGGCTTCTAATGGACTCTACTAATGGCAACCTAGCCATGGACTTTACATTACAAGTGGCCCATTGGCTTGTTATAAGCCTTACAAGGAGCCCAAATGAAAGAAATGAAACAAATACACAAGTACAATCCCATACAAGTCATAACACACAAATACGTTCCACCCGTATAGCTTTTGATGCCCCCATCAATTCTCCCCGGGTGGGAGGAACTCGACCCCGTCGAGTAGGGGTATGGATGCTCGAGTACTCCGGCGGATCCGTCACCGTGCCAAGTAACGCGGGTATGCTCCACTCCAAGTGACCGTCACCTGCTCATTCCATATATACTCGATATGCACAAGCTGCTATGGGCTAGAGGTGGACACTCCGGGTGGGGCACTCTCAAAAAGGAAGGGAGCAGCTCAAAGACTCACTAGGAATCACCGCTGAGTCCCTATAGTGACTGATCCGGGTATGGATGTAGAACCGATCCCATACTCATCAAGTGAGTCCACTCGCCTCTTACTCATAAGAGAACGACAACGAGCTTACACAAGACGCATGCAGATAAGCAAACGACACACAAACCATGCAAACAAACCACACAAAACAAACCACACAAGGAAAACACACCGACTCATATATGACCCTAGACTAAGATGGTGACACAAGCCCACTAGGTGGCGGCATCCTGGGCGGCGGGTGAGCCATCCAACTCTCCCCCCAAGGCATAGTACTCATCGGCTAGTGCGTCATCGGCCTCATAATTGACACACTCAAGCTCGGGAGGTGCGGGCTCTCCAACACCTAAGGCTAGGGTGGCGCGAGCGGGACACTCGCTGGCAAAGTGGCCAAATCCATGACAATGGAAACACTGCACTCTCGACCGACTACTCTCTCCTATAAAAGGGGCCTTACCCTTATCATCCCGTCGGGTAGGGGGTGTAGGCAGCAATTGGGGAGGTGTAGGTGCCTTGGACAATAGTGGAGGGGGGCCGGTGCCAGAGGACGGGCTATAGGAGCCGGGGGACAGGCAACAGGTGCCGGTGGTTGGGGTGGAAATAGGTCCCGGGGTGGAGGAGGGCGAGGTCGAGGAGCAAAGTGCTCCTGACGGGTGGGCTCCTGAGGTCGAGCCATGGGAGGCCGAGGATGTGGGCCTATAGAGTGACGGGGCTCGGTGCTACGGAGAGGGGTGGGGCCCAACCGATGACTAGAGTCAAACTCTCCCTCGAATTGCTCTAACTCGAGAGCAACCTGGTATGCCTCTTCCAACGTCTTGGCATTGCGGCGGAAAAGCTCATACTGATAGTGTGGCCGCAAACCACGTCGAAAGCGGGAAACGGGCATGGTACTCTCCTCCGTGACACCACATCGTAGAAAGTACTCATCAAATTCAGCGATGTATTCGGAGACTGACCGGTCTCCTTGGCTAAGACTTTGCCATCTATCGATGAGTCGCTGGCGGTATGTGGGAGGAAGGTACTTTTGCCGAAGTTTATTCTTCATCTCGGCCCATGTGTCAATCGGGGGTTCTAGCCGCTGAAGTAGCAGGCTCTCCACATTCTTCCAATAGGTTTGCGCCTGCCCCATGAGCTTCATGGTGGCAAATCGGACCCTTCGGCGCTCCGACATATCATACCACTCAAAATAACGGTCCATGCCGAACTCCCAATCTAGGTAGACTTTCGGATCCAAAGACCCGTAAAAAGAGGGAGGGTCCGCTCGCACGGTCTTAAGGACCCTATCATCATCCTCATCTCGTTGTGGCTGAAAACCACGACGGCGTTGACCATACCCCTCATAGGCATTGTCGGACCCATAGTCCTCGAGACCAAGGTCACGGTGCGGTAGTTCGGGAACCCGAGGAGGGGCGGGTGGAGGAGCCTGTGGTGGCTGGTTTTGGGCCGCGGGAGCGGGTTGGACTTGGACCATGGGAGCGGGTTGGACTTGGGCCACAGCGGGAGGAGGTGCGGGTGGGCCTTGGCCTGCCCCAGGAGGGTCCCCGTGTGACATCATATCTAACCGTCCAACGAGGTCTTGGACCGACCTATCGAAAGGTCTCCATGCGTCCCTCCATGGCTCTAAGGCGACCATCCATATTATCGGAGAAAGTCCGAAAGTTAGCATCGGATTGGTCCAACCTAGTCATAATGGCCATCATCGCCTCGTGTAGGGAGTGGAAGTCTCCCGAGGCGCCATCTCGTGGGTTAGCCATAGGGGAAGGGCGATGGTATTGGGTACCTCGCCGAGTGGGCATGCAACGACACGGACTAGGAAACACCGACTAATGCAAATGCACACTAATATGATGCACCTAGACGTAACCAAAACCCGGCACGTGGCGGAGTTACTCGATCCGAAGATCACTCGCGCAAGTGTGCGGCCTTCCCGATAGGCGTAGCCTAACGTTCGGATAACACCTTTTGATATACCGAGTAAAGGGATGCAAATGCAACCTAGACCGACTTAGACACTTAGACTTAAATGACACTCTTTTTTTTGTTTTGGACACCCTAGACTCAACTCGCTCTGATACCAAATTGATGCGGGACGAGACAACGGACACGACAAGCTCGCGATCATCCCTTAACGAGGGAAGCGTCGGATGTGCGCGGTTGAGAAATCGGCAATGAGCTAGGGTGATCGGCTCTCTTTTGTGCCCGGATCGGGTCACGGGACGGTCTCGCACTCTCTCGCAGCAGCGGTAATGAATAGATAAAGCGAGCTAGATATCCCTACACATGCTCTCTAGCAGCGGCATAAACAAATATATATGAAGTAAGCAAAATGCCGAGAAGGGAGCGAAAACGATACCTCCACGCGCTCGGCGTGGGGACGACGGACCCGGCCGAAACTCGTACTCCCGGGACAATTAATACACCATATTACAGCAAATGAATTACTGCCCACTCCACGCAGGGAGGTAAAGGGCTACACAACTGGGCCCGGGAGGACCGAATTCGGGTTGACGGGCGGCTTCTCGCGTCTCTTCGGCAGCACCCGAACTTGTGGCTGTAGGGCCCACGTGCTGTCCGGAGGGGCCGTGTGGGACCCGATGGAACCGCTGTAGTGGGGACACTTAGGGAAGCGCTCCCCGGGCTGGCGGCACGCTGGTTCGCCGGCCGGAGGCCGGGCGGCTCCGTTCGGCACCGGTCGGAATGACCGGCCACGGATCTGCCGGTTCTATTTTCCGGCGCGTGTTCTGGCGACAACGGACGTTGCGATCAGCCCCGACGTCGGAATGCGACGAAACTGGCGCCGTTGGAAAGATGCTTCGAAGGGCTTCAACCCAAGGTGATTATAGAAAAATAATCAAGCATGTACTTCTGATTGGCGAATTTTGAAGGTTGCTGTTGTACAGTTCCTGAAATCTCAGGTCAACAGAGAACTTTCCTGTGGATTGCCTTTGACCGCGAGATAGACGTCCGAATCTGGGATTATATTCTTCAGAAAAGTTGTGGGCAATCAAGTTACAAAACCAGGACTATTTTTGGATCTGGATTTGGAGGTGGTGGTGATTTGTTCTGATTTTGTAAGTGGAGGGTGGTCGGATCTGGGATCTGACTGAAAACACTGTAGTAGAGGAAGAACACGAATTTCTAAAAATAGATATAAGGCTGATAAAAAATTAATAAACTTTGTGGGGGGTGATAGACAGAACTCCCAGTAAAATTGGGAGGGTTTGGACAAATCAAAAAGATGGTCGGAGGGGGAGAACTCAGAGGTTCTGTCACTGTAGATAGAAACCTGGCAAATATGGGATGACAGGTTGGACAAAAATGTTAAAATACTAAACGGTGGATTTTGGACGTGAAAATTTAGGTGGCACTTGGGATGCAATGGTATAACACACCATAAAAATTGCAGCTTGAGATATTCACGTGGTGGAGAGCAGATATTCGGACAAGAAGCCTCTATCCTGGATGGACAGAACACCGAAGGCGGCTCCACGGCGGCGTGATGGCGGCACGAACGGCGGCGGCACCGATGATCACCGGAGGTGGGGGGAAGGATATATCACTCTAGAATGGGGGTTGGGGATGAAGAAACCAGGGGGAGAGAGAGGAGAGGTCGAAATTCTCTAAGAGAGGGGTTCTTGCACAATGATTTTTTCACTTTCATTAATTCAATCAATTGGAAAATACAAGCTATATATAATAAATGTAAAAAGACACTAAATGCCCATAGATCTAAGGTTTAGAAGGGCATATTAGGGAGTTCCTAAATATTTCTCCCATGTGGTCAAAACTTTAACCATTAATCTAATCAAACTTGGACCATTTCCATTCAAACTTACCTAATTTTCACCAACCAAGCCTAATAAGGCCAAAGGAAGAGGGCGCCCCCCTTCTTGGGCTTCTCATGGGCCTTGACTGGTCCAAGGCCATCCACTCAAGTCCAATAACCCATGTCTAGACTTGGGCCTTCCAAGTCTTGGTGGTCCATGAGATGAGAAAGCCCACTTGGGCCTTAAGTGGCTAGTAAGGTCCAATATGAACTAGGCTTCTAATGGACTCTACTAATGGCAACCTAGCCATGGACTTTACATTACAAGTGGCCCATTGGCTTGTTATAAGCCTTACAAGGAGCCCAAATGAAAGGAATGAAACAAATACACAAGTACAATCCCATACAAGTCATAACACACAAATATGTTCCACCCGTATAGCTTTTGATGCCCCCATCAATTCTCCCTGGGTGGGAGGAACTCGACCCCGTCGAGTAGGGGTATGGATGCTCGGGTACTCCGGCGGATCCGTCACCGTGCCAAGTAACGCGGGTATGCTCCACTCCAAGTGACCGTCACCTGCTCATTCCATATATACTCGATATGCACAAGCTGCTATAGGCTAGAGGTGGACACTCCGGGTGGGGCACTCTCAAAAAGGAAGGGAGCAGCTCAAAGACTCACTAGGAATCACCGCTGAGTCCCTATACCCATACTCATCAAGTGAGTCCACTCGCCTCTTACTCATAAGAGAACGACAACGAGCTTACACAAGACGCATGCAGATAAGCAAACGACACACAAACCATGCAAACAAACCACACAAAACAAACCACACAAGGAAAACACACCGACTCATATATGACCCTAGACTAAGATGGTGACACAAGCCCACTAGGTGGCGGCATCCTGGGCGGCGGGTGAGCCATCCAACTCTCCCCCCAAGGCATAGTACTCATCGGCTAGTGCGTCATCGGCCTCATAATTGACACACTCAAGCTCGGGAGGTGCGGGCTCTCCAACACCTAAGGCTAGGGTGGCGAGAGCGGGACACTCGCTGGCAAAGTGGCCAAATCCATGACAGTGGAAACACTGCACTCTCGACCGACTACTCTCTCCTATAAAAGGGGCCTTACCCTTATCATCCCGTCGGGTAGGGGGTGTAGGCAGCAATGGGGGAGGTGTAGGTGCCTTGGACAATAGTGGAGGGGGGGGGGGGGGGGCGGTGCCAGAGGACGAGCTATAGGAGCCGGGGGATGGGCAACGGGTGCCGGTGGTTGGGGTGGAAATAGGTCCCGGGGTGGAGGAGGGCGAGGTCGAGGAGCAAAGTGCTCCTGACGGGTGGGCTCCTGAGGTCGAGCCATGGGAGGCCGAGGATGTGGGCCTATAGAGTGACGGGGCTCGGTGCTACAGAGAGGGATGGGGCCCAACCGATGACTAGAGTCAAACTCTCCCTCGAATTGCTCTAACTCGAGAGCAACTTGGTATGCCTCTTCCAACGTCTTGGCATTGCGACGGAAAAGCTCATACTGATAGTGTGGCCGCAAACCACGTCGAAAGCGGGAAACGGGCATGGTACTCTCCTCCGTGACACCACATCGTAGAAAGTACTCATCAAATTCAGCAATGTATTCGAAGACTGACCGGTCTCCTTGGCTAAGACTTTGCCATCTATCGATGAGTCGCTGGCGGTATGTGGGAGGAAGGTACTTTTACCGAAGTTTATTCTTCATCTCGGCCCATGTGTCAATCGGGGGTTCTAGCCGCTGAAGTAGCAGGCTCTCCACATTCTTCCAATAGGTTTGCGCCTGCCCCATGAGCTTCATGATGGCAAATCGGACCCTTCGGCGCTCCCATCATAAGGGGGTCACACGAGAGAGAGAGAGAGAGACCGGAGGGGGGGGGACTCCTGCAACGCACAAGGGGGGTCACGTGTAGGGAGAGGGGGCTCCGGTAGTGCATAGGTGGGCGGCTAGATCAGAGAGATAGAGAGAGAGAGAGATCGGCGGGGGAGGGGGCTTCGATAGCACACAAGGTGAAGGCGGTCACACTAGAGAGAGAGAAATAGGCTAGCTAGGGGAGGGGCGATCGACAATGGGGGGGATGGGGAAGGGGTGGCATGGGTGTTTGGGGGGGGGGGGGTTCGGCACTGTGCTGGGGGAGGGGGCTCCGGTAGCACACAAGGGGGTGGTCCGACACTACGTAGGGGGAGGGGATGGGGGGTCTGGCACTGTGTAGGGGGATTCTACAACTCAACCCCTGTCATCCTTCTGCCTGGGCACGCAGGTCAGCCCTGCTAGGAGACGCTACCACCCTATCCTCTTGGCCGCTCATGCCCTGCCACCTCCTCCCACCTCCCTTTGTTGACTCTCTCATCTTCACCCATCCTGCACCCCCCATCTCTCTCTCCCCCCCACTTCCTAATGCTGCAAACCCTTGGAGCCCTATCACATCCACCGCTAGAAGTAGCCGCGTCCACTTTCCCCTTCTGATTGTGCCCCAACCTCCACGATCACCCCTCCTGCAACCCCACCACTGTCGCCCTCGACTGCTCTCTTCCCTTTTTGCCCCCACTAAGAACCGCTACCGTCCGTCAGTCTCTTTCTCTCGCCAGGCATGCAAGTCAGCCCCGCTAGGCCCTCGCCTCTCCGGCCTCCAAGTTCGCCCCCACCCTCCGGGCCATCACCGCCTCTCCCAAACATAAATCGACGATGACACCGCCGCCATCTATTTAGGGTTTGACAGACCCACGTGAGAGGAGAGGAAGAAGATGTCTCTCCTTATGTTTCAACACTGAAATTTTATTATTTATTTAAACATTCTTATTAGATATATTATTTATGCATTAAGAATTTGTTTAATTTTTTTTACAAATAACCTAGACCTTAAAGACATATGACTATGAACATTTTTATCTTTTTTCACGTCTGATTAAGTCTAATTATAGTTAGGTTGACATGTATAGTTAGGTTGACATGTGATAACGAAGAGTTACGACGTTGACATATTTGTAAAATTTCTAAGATAGTGAAGATATATATGATAATATATTTTTAAGAATGGTATATCTACATTTTTATCTATAACAATAATTTAGTTTTAAAAAAACTATTTTTTAATAAGTCAGAATGATAGTTCAACATAACACAGATATCAATATTATTAAATTAATTAAAAATAATAAACAATCATATCCACATCCCATGTGATGGCATTTGTTATTTTTAGTAACTTCAATTATTCCAACGCACGCGAGCCACCGTGGAGCGATGTCTACGGTCTACCCCCTTCCATTTCAAATCAAAAAACCCCCCAAAACTCAAATTAAGACTTCCTCAGGTTGCGTAGCGGGGTAATTTTCTTACGCTGGAAGTCTCGGTGCGTGGACCGCACACGCCGGTGGGCCAGGTCACCCACCCTCGCCCCGTCGATCTCTGTGAACGGACGGCTCATGATCGACCACCTCCTCCGAACCATCGCGACCACAGATTACTCGAGACATTTTTTTGTTAACCAAAAAACTCGAGACAATTACGTAAGGTGTGCTCATGTTCAAAGGAGCACTTAGACGGTCACATCGGATGGACGACCGTGATCGGCGGGATCGCATCAGAGTCCGATCCTGAGAAACTATTTTAGCCGAGTCGGGTGCGAACCATGTCGACATCGTACTCGGACGCGCTGGCTTTTTTCACGGTCCGACTTGGGCCCACTCCCAGAGCGGGGCGATTGCTGTCGCGTCCGGGTACCGCCACCCCCCAACTTCTTTCTTCCCCCCAACTACCATTACCAACAGCAGCAGCGGCGACCGTAGAGTGGTTGGGGGGCGGGTGCCGCCAGGGCAATGGAGAGCTCTCCGTATATGCCAGCGGGGGAACCACCCGCGCTCGAAGCTGCTCTACCTGCTTCTGGGGTGGGGGACGCTGGGATGGAGCTCCCGGGCGCCGGTCCCGGCGCGGGGGAGGAGGCGGCGGGTATCTGGGATTGGGGCAACCTGCTCGACTTCACCATCGAGGAGGACGACCCGCTGATCATACAGTGGGAGCAGCTGGAGCCCCCCACGCCGGCTCCCCCGCCTCCCGCGGCCCCGATTCCCCAGCCGCCGCCGATGCAGGAGTCCTCGCCGGGGTCGTCGATCCAGGCGAGCACCACAGCCGCGGGGGCGGCGGGCCGCGTGCGGAAGCGGAATCCAAGGCTGGTGTGCGACAATTTTCTCGCGGGGAGGGTCCCCTGCTCGTGCCCGGAGGTGGACGAGAAGGACGAGGAGGAGGAGGAGGCGGCGGTCGCGGGCGGAGGGAGGAAAAGGGTGAGGGCTGGGGGCGGGGAGTCGATCGCGCGGTGTCAGGTTCCGGGGTGCGGGGCTGATATTAGGGAGCTGAAAGGGTACCACCGGCGACATCGGGTGTGTCTCAGATGCGCGAATGCGTCGTCCGTATTCTTGGAGGGCGAATCCAAGCGCTACTGCCAACAGTGTGGCAAGTGAGTGTTCTTGTTCTTGCCGAGAATAGCCTCCCCAACAACACCCCCCACACCCCACATTTTTTTTATTTTTGTATCAATCTTATCTCGTTAGCATTATGATTCGTCTGAAACGAAAGATTGGAACTTGGAAGATGTATGTCCGGGGACGACGGAAATATGAAACACACAGAAGCAACAAACCACCTCTATCCAGAATGTCAATAAAATTACCCTTGTTGAATTGCATGAGAGGTTTCCCCCCTCCCACCTCCTCAAAATTCTGGTTATACATTAACCGTTTCTCGTGCGTGGAAATCCATATACTCCAGCAGAAAGTACAGTAGTGTCCACATATGGGTTACAAAATAAAATTTTCAGGGCACATTACAATAAACTCTTATGTATGGCTGGGCTTTTAGAGAAACTTTTTACATGTAACGTGCTGTTAAGGTTCCTCCAGTGGTAAAAGGTAATGCTATAGAAGAGCTTTTAGTTTTTTTGAGTGAATAATAAGTATAGGGAAGGTTTCCTAATTTTCTTTTTTTACAGATGAGGAGGCAAGGGCCATGTGTGAAGTAGTTTTACTCTATGCTATTATTGGAGAAAGCTCCTCATAAGCAGAAACTGAACCACACACATCATTCCCACAAGGCATAGAAAGTATTACATTGAATAGCAATAATTGAGCAATAGCTGCTTCTATGTGATTTTTCCCATAATACAAGGGTGCATTGACAGTTGCTTGTGTATGCATGTGTACGTGTTCATAAAATCAAATCTGTCTTATTACTATTTTTTCTCTGAAGTGGATGGTACAATGACTGCAGAAAGAAAACATGTGTGTGCGAGCGACAATTTGACACAAATGAGAGAAAACATTGACTTCTTACATTTGTAAATCAAATCTTTATGGTTGCTTTTTGAAAATTCAATGATACCATGACTAGGAAGAGAAAACAAAGTGGTCTGCATAAGCTTATCAGTATCACTGAGATCCAACTATGCACAAAGAAAAAAGAACTGATGTGTGCACCAAGATAGTGTGAGGCCGCAAACTGTCAATCAACCTACCATCCTGGTGCCAATAAAAGAGATGCTTCCATTGCCCCCAGTGTCACTGTTGGCTGCTGCTACCACATGTGATCACAGTAAGATAATTGACAAATAGACCCAAGTCACTTGTACAACGAGAAATCTAGTAAAGTTCAAAACGAGAATATTATTGCTTTAACATCATTTTAAGTCCCTGTATATCTTTCTCTGGTGTGCATTATATTTGTTTCCTTTCTGATGTCTCCAAGAACCATAGAATTGTTGATGCTTTCCAATATCTTACACACCGACATTACCTGCCATTGACATGTGGGTACTGGAGCACAGAATTATCAGTGGAAATGAATAAGACCCAAGCTTGCCACAAGAACAACAAATGCAGGTGTTGTGACTTCTTCAG
This sequence comes from Amorphophallus konjac, assembly GCA_022559845.1. Taxonomy (NCBI): domain Eukaryota; kingdom Viridiplantae; phylum Streptophyta; class Magnoliopsida; order Alismatales; family Araceae; genus Amorphophallus; species Amorphophallus konjac. The sequence goes on from CM040119.1 coordinate 358,454,894, forward strand.
CTACCGGGGAACACTGTTTAGAGTGCACCATCCTTCAAAGATTTTCCAAATGGCTCCTGCTATGTGGGCCCTGCCCTTTACCCTTTCAAGCACTTTTAAGTGTTTTGAAAAGTGAGTTTGTTCATATTGGCGATTTCTGATGTGAATTTTCCGGTGGAAAGGGGCAAAAGAGGTGACCAGTATGGTTTGGTTTTGATCCCATGTTAGAGCATCTATTTGCGGACGTGACTTTGATTGGAGATGACTTTTTACTTGAAGGATAGATGGAGTTATGAGAGGCCCTTGGAGGAGAGGTTTCCCCTACCCTTTAGGGTGGCTGTTGATTCTGGCAAGGAAGGCAGAATCGGATCGGGTCATCCCAGATCGGCCAATCTGATTGGTTTTGGGCCAAACCGACCCAATCCCAAGCCTCTTGACCCTGATCCTTATTGAGAATAGAAGAAGAAGAAGAAGACTGTCACTTGGCACCACTGCCATCAGCGTCACCACAACACACCATCGCTTCCTCCTCCTCTGCCGTTCCTCTGCTCCATGGTGGAGCCTCCACCTGTAAGGGAAGGGGGCAAAACAAGGAAAGCACGATCACCTCGGGAGTCAAAAAGTAAAGTTTTCATATGAAAACCCTTGAAAACCTGTATACGTACATATTAACCTTTACATATTAAGAAACGTGGTCAGCGTGGATCAGATGTTTGTTGGGCTCGGATCGCCTGATCCGGCCGATCCAGATTGGGTTTTAGGTCCCCAATCTGAGCTCAACCCGCGATCCTGTCTTTCTTGGATTCTGGGGCTGCCGAGTCAGATGTTTTCGATGGATGCACTGGGACTGGGGGGTATTGTTTTAGGCGCAGGAGATATTTGCAAGAAGGAAAGATTGAACAGCTTGCTGACTTGTTTCAACTTTTACAGATTCAGTGCCTGTGGACTAAAGACTGCACTTGTGGAGATGGAAGTTTGAGGAAAAAGGCATATTCACTATGCAGCCAACATATTCTAGTATTCTTGGTGTGGGCCTCTGGAATCACTTTGCATCAAATTCTGACAGGCTTGTTCTCCCCTGAAAGTGAAGACCTTGCTCTGGAGGATTTCTCATGGAAGTGTCCCAACTTGTGCTCGGTTGGCTTTCTTTATTGGAAGATGTAGGAACTTTTTTTCCCTGAGTGCGGAAGAATCTATGAACCATTTGTTTTTTGAGCATTTTTTCTTACAGGAGGTTCGGCAGATTTGCCTCCAAATGGTGGCATTTACTCCACGCTGCTGGTGATGCTGATACCTTCTTGGCAACATGGAATAGGAGATGGACCCTCAGGTAGGGTAGACAAGCTTGTGGCTGATATTGCATACAACTCTTTGGGCATTGCTGTGAGTGGGAAATAGGCAAATAATTGAAAGATAAAGCAAACTGAAGAAAGGATGGTGCTAGTAGACAGCCAGCAGCAATTTATTTTGGGTTGATTAGAGGGTTAGCTCAGGTTTCGCCATCTTGGTGTAGTTCCTTTTTGCTTTTTGTGTGGAGGGACCTTTTCAGAGCCTATTGACAATATGCTTGCACATCTTCATTTATTCTTTTATACTTTAGTAAAATTATTGTGCTAATCACTTTTACAAAATTCTTACCTATCCTGTGTGGGACTAACATGCTTCTTAAATGTAATGAAAAATGCAGCAATAAATTTAAGCTCCAGTGATTGATTAAGCTTGAGTGATAGTTAGATTATCAATAAGCAAAATTTGCTAATAGCAAAGTTAAGTTAAACATTTAAGAGTTAATTGCAAAAATAACCTTCTTACATGTATAATTGCATAATTGGCACTTGTATTTTAATAAGCTCACTACATTGCAATACTTGCAAAAATATCCTTGTCTTCACCAATAGGGTTTGCTGGATCGATCCAGTACGTGCGGTACAAGGCGTACCGGATCGTACCAACGAACAGCCAACATGCTTGGCATGTGGCACACACTCGGCACGGCTCGGATCACATGACTCGGTGCGTATCACAACCATGGTTTGCCATATCGGATCTCGGCTTCGTCTTGGGGGGGTTGGAGAGAAGAGATTTCGGAGAGATCTCTGAAAAATCTCGGGAGATTGGGTTTGGCGATTTCAGAAAATTTTTCATATGTATAGTTTATTTCTAAAATAATCTTAATTCTTTTATACTAACTACTCAATTTCACTAACATGTTTTTGTAATTGACAACTCAATTTTACCAAATAAAGAGTAATGATAACAATAACAAATCCATTCACATTTCTAATGTCAATATACATCAAAAGTTATACAAAAAAGAGATACATAAAATATTAAAATGATACATGAATCACAAAGTGCCTCCTGTTGGCCACCTCCATAACCTGATGGATGTCCATATTGACTATGTGAATCATGTCCTCGCTCACCCTGACTGTATCCTCTGCCTGTGTCTGCATGGAAGGAGGAAGGACCACCAGCACTGCCACCGTCAGTAGTAGCACCTGCAGCACCTGCAGCTGTACTGAGATCATCATCACCATCATCATCATCATCATCACCAACATCATCATCACCATCAGAAACCAGTCGCCTTTTAGCCTTTGGGGATGCTTTTTTCTGTTTTGGTGTGATTTCTTCAGTCACCCTTGACATGAATCCTTTTCCCCTTGGCGTGTGCCTCACATAAATCTGCTTCAACTGCTCAATTGTCGGGTCCTCTCGAGCAACAGCACTTGTCCTCTCAGTTAGCCCATGCACTGATGTACTTCTTCTTAAGGATGCAGGTGGCTTGCCCATTCTAGGAGTGACTGGCCTGCTATCTGAGTCTGAGTGTCTAGCTGGCTGAAAATCAGGCTGTTGCTCAGTGTCATCAACAAACAAAGCTGGGTCCCTTCTCTGGTGCGCATGAGTATCTCTGGCCCTCTTTGTTTTTCTTTTGAATTCGGGATCTCTTGGCTCATCTTCATCTAGTATGCCCTCTGCTCATGTTGTATCATCAATATCAAAAACGGGCTCATCAACCTGCTCTCGTGTCTCCACCCAAGACTGCAAGGGATTATCATCATCAAATAAGACATCCACATCAATTGCTGCAGTGGCATCCTCAGCGACGCGTTTGTCCTGCAGCTGTTGTCTCAACTTCATATTTTTTATTCTCAACCTCATATTGTAGTGGCAGTAAACTAATTTGTCTAACCGTTCAGCCTTTAGCTGATTGCGAACCTTTGAGTGTATAAGGCTGAACGTGTTCCAATTTCTTTCACATTCGCCTGTCGATGTTGTTTGACTGAGCACCATAATTGCAATGAACGCCAATGTATTACTGCCCACATTTCGGTTGTTCACCATTATCCACCAGTCAGCTGTTCCACCAACCATAAACAAATAAATGTAAGGTGTAGAAATACATATTGAGGTTAAGAAATCACAAAAGTAATATATACCTGAGCTCACTCTTCCCACAACGTATTGCAATTGGGAGTCAGAATATGTCCCATCCTCATTCTATAATTGTTCATCTACAAAGATAAAGTAATAGATTAACATAATCACTTAATAAATTCTATACCTCTTATTGATAAAATCATTAAAGGCCAACCTCTACTTCGGCCTGAAGTCTCTTTTCTGGTGTCCTCGATAAACGACCAATGACTTTTAAAGTGTCTTGGAGCACCTCGCCATCAACATGCCCATTGGCACCGTACATAAATCGAGGGTTGAGGAAATAACCTGCATTTGTGTATAATTAACTAAATGTTAGATATAAAATAACACATGCCCAGTTTGATAAACGGTTATAGTCGACATGGATGAGATATCCCTGGGTAGGTGACTTGCTCAAATTAAGAGACGAAATGGCTCACAGGTCGGAAGGGGAAGGGCCGGAAGGGGAAGGTTGCCCGCTGCTGGGAAGTTGCCCAGGACCCAGGTCGACCTGGGATTGTCCCAGGTCGACCTGGGCAACTTCCCAGAAGTCCCAGGTCGACCTGGGCAGCAACCTAGACCTATCCCCTTTCCGGCTTTCCCCTGGTGTCCTCATTCCCCTGGGACTTGGGACCTTGGGTAGTCAAATCTAATGTGTTACTCTAACCTAAGTCCTAACTCCTAAGTCCTAACTCGCCCCCAAATAACAATGTTTGAGTACAATTAATCACTCATCAACTGCATGCAAGTCGTGGTGTAATGTGTTGTCCCATCTCTGGTCAATAATTTTTCACCATTTTGCATAATCTCTGGGAAGGGAAGCCTGCAACTCTAATTTGGCACGGTCTATGGCCTCGTACAGATATCCCATATCATTCTTCTCATCGCCATCCACCATTCGCAGGACCTTCAGGAGTGGTGTGACTACTTTCATATATCTGGAGACCCTGCCCCAGAATTTGTTGTCTTCCACGATCTGGCAGACATCCAAATATTCCATCTGAGCATCAACATTGCCCTTGTCGATGTATTCCCGCAGGACATTATGGTACATGAAAGCTTTCAGCTCATTCTTATACGTGTGCAAATAAATGAAATTTGAATCAAATACTGTTACATATCTATAAGGATCAAGTATCAAGAATTGAGATCAAGCTTATACCTGTGCAAAGACTCCAAAGAAATAAAATTCGAAGCAAATTTGGTTGGGCTTGCACGGATGATATCTCGCCCCCCACTCGCATGCGCCCTGAACATGTTCAATATCGTAGGATGACCATAGATATACTGTGTGATTTTTTGTGCCTTGTCAATTGTCTTCTTCACATGCTTTTCCTTCCCTATGTCTTCAAGCATCAGATCCAGACAATGTGCAGCACATGGGAGCCAATATAAGTGACTGCGCTTCTGCATCAATTTCTTCCCCGCAGCCTTATAACTAGCTTCATTATCAGTCACTACTTGGACAACATTGTCCTCTCCAATTTGGTCTACCATCTTATCCATCAAATAAAATAAATAATTGATATTTTTTTTATAATTTGATGCATCTACCGATTTAACAAATACTATACCTTCGATGCAATAGACTAAAAGTTAATCATGGACTTCTTCGTGGTACCAGTCTAGCCATCACACATGATGGTGCATCCTCTCTCCATCCATATATGCTTGAAACTTTCAACCCAATCATGGAGCTCCTCAACCTCTCCCTCAAGGCCACGCCCGTATATGTCTCGACGTGATGGGGTCTTCAAGCCAGGGCCAACATCTGCTATGGCATCTAATATAAGTTGGAAATATTCACTTGAAGCTGCATGTGTATGGACACCTGCATGAAAAAATCATTTGCAGATACTTTTAAATGCATGCCCTACAACTTCTGCTGATTTTTTGACCCCTCTAAATGCTTGCTTGATTTTAGGTTGCGTAGCATGGGGATTTCTGTGCAGATAGCTGTGCATGGGGCCTATTGTCTGCGGGGCAGCTCTAGTGTCAGGACGTCGTGCAGCTGTACTGGAGTAGGTCCCTGAACCCATGGGTGCCTTTCCTTTCCTTCGAGCGGCTTGTTCACGCTCCCTTGCTTCAGTCAGTTGTAGATCAGAATCCTCAGTGTCTTCCTCATCATCATCCCTCCTAACCCTTCTGCCTGAAATATCCTCAGCAATTTTAGCCTCATCTTCAGCCGTTTGTTGCATCCTCTCCTTTTTGCCCAGAAGGCACTGGCGCATTTCTTCTCGGACCTCTCGGGGACATCTGTCACATTGTTTCACCTCTCCTCTTACCCCTGCCAAATGTTGCTTTCCTATAGTAATTCCGCCATATAACTCCTTACCACAATAATTGCATTTAACTTTTCTTCTCTTAGCATCAACTAAGGAGAGGTGGGCCCACCCCGGATCCTCCTGCCCTTGCTGCTCCTGACTTTGTTCACGTCTAGGCATGATGCTGCATGGAGACAGTCAAAGAGAAATAGTTGTAAGTCCAATGGGAATATTAGGACTTAATTAAAAATTAACCCTTAATCACCCTTGGAAAAATTTAATTACCCGCTATTTCTCACCCCAAAATCTTCAATGAAGCTTAATTGAGCTTCAATTGAGCGTAAGCAAATTGAATTAGACAAAAGTCCCAATTTTTATGGATTAATTAGGACTTAATTAGCAATTAACCCTTAATCACCCTTGGAAAAATTTAATTACCAGCATGCTTCCACCCCAAAATCTTCAATGAAGCTTAATTGAGCTTCAATTGAGCGTAAGCAAACCGAATTAGACAAAAGTCTCAATTTTTATGGACTAATTAGGGTTTCTTTAGTAATTAACCCTTAATCACTCTTAGAAAAATTAAATTACCCGCATGCTCCTACCCCAAAATCTTCAATGAAGCTTCAATTGAGCCTAAGCAAACCGAATTAGACAAAACCCTAAATTAATCTCAACAAAATAACAAAATACCTCTACACCTTCGCAGCAGCAACAGCAGGGTGGCAGTTGGGCCGTCAGGAGCAGCAGCAGCAGGGCTGCCAGGAGCAGCAGCAGGAGCAGCAGCTGCGGCAGCAGCAGGAGCAGGGCACCAGCAGCAGTTGCGGCACCAGCAGCAGTAGGTAGCAGCAGGCCAGCAGCAGCAGCAGCAGCAGCAGGGCACAGTTTTCTCCCTCATATCTGAGGGAGAAACGAAGTGAACTCCCCTTCACGTGGGTTTCGGCCGAAACATGTAAGTTTCGGGCGAAACCGATACCGGTTTTCGCCCGAAACCGATACCGGTTTCGCCCGAAACCGATACCGGTTTCGCCCGAAACCCTTTTTTTAAAGTTCCGTACCTGCTACAGTGAGCATGTCCGTTTTCGGATCGGTTAAGGCCGAAACCGATACGTTTCGGCCGAAAAGTATCGGTTTCGGTCGATACTTTCAACCTCCAAACCCTCTCAAAGAAGGCCAGAAGGGCCGGGAATCACTGTCTGCTGGCCTAATAAACTTGATGGTGTAACACAGCTGCTGCTTATTTTGTTGTTGTTGTACTTGCAACTTATGCTGCTGCTGCAATTGCTTCTGCTGCAGCTGTTGTTGTTGTTGAGGTGGCTGGTGCTGTTGCTTCTGCTGATCTTGAGGTTGCTGTTGTGGCTGTTTTGGTTGCTGCCATTGTCCCTCAATGCCATGCACATGCATTGGAAGACTTCCAGAGAATGGCCATTTGGATAATCCTTGACTAGGAGCCACAGCTCCTTCAGATCCAACTAAATTCTGCTATGGTGAGGTAGCCAATTGAACAGGTGGGGCTGGTATAGTTGTATCATATGATGGTTCTGGTTTCCAATGAGATGTAGGCAATGGTGAAGAAGTTGCCACAGAAATGGCATTACCTGGATCTGTACATTGTGAAGTCAGAGTAGTTACACTCATCTGATTTACTTGTACTGAATCAACTATGGACTGCACTTGACCATCAGAGTTGATATGATGGTTTTGTTAAAGCATCATTCTCTGCATTGCTTGTTGACTAGGGTAGAATACCCGTTTAAAACTTAATCAGGGCCAAAAGCCGTCCATCCGGTCCAAAGGGCCCTTAGAGAGATTGATCTGGTCCAAACCCCCATGGAGGGGGTTGGATTAGGACCAAAACACCCCATGGGGGGTTAATCCGGTCCAAAACTCCCCCATGGGGGTTGGGTCCGGACCAAAACACCCCATGGGGGGGTTGATCCAGTCCAAAACCCCACATGGGGGTTGGGTCCAGACCAAACCCCAAGGGGGGGGGTTGGATTCAGTCCAAACCCCCATGGAGGGGGTTGGATCTGGTCCAAACTCCCATGTGGGGGGGGGTTGGCTCCGGTCCAAAAACCCCTCATGGGGGTTTGGATCCGGTCCAAACCCCATGGGGAGGGATTTAAAGGGGGGCGGTCTCTATAAATAGCCCCTTACTGTTCATTTACTGCACCTGTAAGAAGGGAAAGCGACGTTTCCCACATGTTTGGTGCTTTTGTGTCCAGTTTGTGGCTTTCTATGCCATTTGTTAGGTGGAAGAGCTCTATTTCCTCAAATTTTGTCTTTCTCACCTATTTCACTCACCATGTGAGTTGTAAAAGTTTAAATCCCTTGCGGAATTTATCTTTTTTGTGGCTACTTTGATCATCCTGCATACCCGACGGAATTTTTCTAGGGCGCGTGTCACCCAATGTCGAGACAGCACAGACCTTTGCGTCTTCTTGTGTCCGTAACTAGATTTAAATTTCATTTTCCCCTAATTGCTTTGAGGGAACAATAAATTGGTTCAACAATAGTGCATGTGATGTAATGAAGTTATAATATCTTTACGTGGGTCCGAAACTTTTAGTGCTTTAATGATTAAGGTAGATTCTCCATTTCTAACTTCATACTAAATTCCCAATTTATTACGTCCTAGCTCCATAAGTCTGATTTATTGTAGCCATACTGTTTCGAATATTGATGCTTAATAACTTGTACCTGTACCTATATATAGATGTACATTTTTTTTAACTTGTACCTGTACCTATATATAGATGTACATTTTGGAACTATTTCATCAGTTATCTTGATCTCTTGCTACCTTTCTGTGACACCATTCTTCGGACAACAGAAACTCATCAGGTCACATTTTGCTAGCACATCAGTCCTTTCTTAACTGAAATGGTGGATAATGTTTGCTCGATGTCTTGTAGGTTCCATATACTGGCTGACTTCGATGAGGGCAAACGCAGTTGTAGAAGAAAATTAGAACGCCACAACAAGAGGAGGAGGAGGAGATCAGTTGGTCCCAGAAACATGGTGGAAAATGAGGAGTCTCTAGGTAATCCTCCAATAGGTGCTGCTTGTGATGAGGAGCCAACTGAAGGTGCGAACTGATTCAAGTTAAAGCTGGCGTCTGGATTTGTTATATGCAGTTCTTTTTTTGCTATAAATGCTATCATGTGAAGTGACCCACCAAATTGAGCCTTCCTTTCAAAAGCAAATCGGCCTTCCCTTATAGGAGATGGTAGAATGAATGTAGAAATCACAAGTATAGATATCTCACTTAGGGAAAAGTTCTCAGAGAGACCACCATCCATGTTTCTTGTTGTATTGTAATCTACTGTGTAGTTATGTTGCACCATCTGTATTTCACCTCCGTCATATGTTTTTGTTTTTCTAAAACTTTACTCTTTCATGATTATTGTGAACAGAGAGAAAGAGGGAGAAGAGAGATCGGTCCAAAGAGAGAGGGGCTGAGAAAGAGAAGTGCAGGGATCGGCCTGTTCTGAACAACAGGTTGATTCCTCTCTCATCATTTTTATTTAACTAGAGGAAAAACAATTACAGAAATACCCCTCTCAACAGAGATTGTCCATAAAAGAAACGGAAAATTAATATACCCTCTAAAAATCTAAAAATTGGGTAAATACCCAAACTGCCCCTTTTAACCGCTTACTTCTCCACACTTCTCCTCAAGCCAAACATATATCATATGTGCCCAGGTTGCACAACGTAGAAGTAATCTGAGCTTCAATCAAAGCTTTGGTAAAAAGATCTGCTGCCTGGTCTTGAGATTTCACATATGGCAGGCACAACTCTCCAGCTGTCGGTCAATTTCAGTGTGCTTTGTTCAGTCATGCTACATTGGATTGTTAACAATGTTTTTTTTTTGAAAGTAGGTAGTACCACTTATTGTATTAAATGAAAAAAGTGGATATACAAGTATACTCAATGAGCTCCCAAAAAGAGGCCCCATACAAAAGGTCACACCAAGGTGGTGAGGGACAGGTTAACCCCCCAACAAAACAAAAAGGGGGGAATTGAGGACATTGACATTACAAAGCGACTCCACCCATTCTCTTACTCTAGTACAAATGAAAGAAATAAGAGAACCCTCCGCTTTAGCCTCCCTCCGAAATATCCTATTGTTCCTTTCAGTCGATATGGACCAGAGAGTGGCATGTAGAATGAGCCACCACATCGTACTATCACCTCTAAGGGGTCAACTCCTACCTCAGGACCCGATGAAGGTCTGCACCACTGATTCTCGGCCAAGTGCACATCGGGATCTTGTAGCCAGCCCCTCCCACATTGTCTGCGAGTGAGAGCAGCCTACAAAGAGGTGGTCTATGGTTTTGTCCTCTAGACCACACAAGTAGTAGGTCGGATGGATGCCCTGGACGAAGTGAAGAAGCCTGTCTCGAGTTGGAAGCCTCCCATGGGTAGTCCTCCAAGTCAGAAGTTTCACCTTCAGCGGACTCCTCTGCCTCCAGATCTGGGGGGCAAGACTATATCGCACTCCACCATCAAAGATGATGGTATAGGTAGACGAAATAGAGGACTCTTCCCTGCCCTACCTCCAAGTCCACACATCTTTCCTAAGGGTTGCAGGGCGAAGTCAAGGAGGAGTAGTAGGTCCCAGAACTACTCCACCTCGGCACACCTGAGGTCCCTCCTGAAAGTCGGTGCCCAGGTGGCCCCTGAAAGATGGTGGTCAAAAGCTTGGTCGACCGACCCTAGAGGGTTAGAGAGACAACAAGCAGATTGGGGAAAGAGGCCTCCAGAGTGAAGTCGCTGCACCATTTGTCCTTCCAGAAAAGGCAATGGTTGCCTTTCCCTAGACGGACCCGAATGCCAGAGGAGATGAAGTCCCTGCAAGTCAAGATGCTGCGCCAAATAGGAGACCCCTGGGATGGAGCTGGAGAGTCCAAATCCCAAACTCTCTTCCTACTGAAGTACCTCTACCTGATGGTTTACGCCCAGAGTCCTTCGTTCCCTACCCTCAGCCTCCATGACCACTTACTCAAGAGAGCCAAATTGAAGTCACTAACATTCTTAATCCCAATTCCCCTCTCTTCCTTTGTAGCAAGCACCCTCCCTCACGTGATATCGTGCCAACCACTACACCTCCCTCCACTCCCATGTCAGAAGAACTTGTCCTGAACGACTTCAATCTTCTTCACCACCATCTTCGAGATACGGAACACAGAACACGGAGAGAAAGTATATAGGTAAACTATCCAAAATAGATCTGTAAAGAACTAATCTGCCCCCATAAGATAATAGCCTAGCTTTCCAGCCAGTTAATCTAGCGTCATACTTCTGGATAATAGGAAGCCAATCAACATATCGAAGAGCACCTGGGGTGAGTTGGAGACCCCAGTAGGAATTAGGGAAAGCTCCTATCTGACAGCCCAAGATGCATGCCACCCTCTGGAGCGGTCTGTCCTCTATGTTGACCATAACAAGCGAGCTCTTGCTGAAGTTAACCTTTAATCCAATAGTCACCTCTAGTAATTCCAGCAAAATCCTAGCCACATACGTACCCCTCTCATCTTCTGTCAAGAACATGATGGTGTCATCAACATACTATAAGTGAGAGACAGAAAGACCAACTCTCCCAAACTGGAATTCCCTGATCAGACCTATAGCTAGGGCTGTTCATAATTCGGTTCAAACCGAACCATTCGGTTCGGTTCGGTTTGGTTCGGTTTGAAGTTGAATTCGGTTTGGTTCGATTTCATAATGTGTGAAACCGAACCAAACCGAATTTATTATGTATATATTTTTATTCATATTATATAATATAAATATATGAAAAAATAAAAATTTAATTATATACATATAAACCATACAAAATAGAACTATATTTATTTTTATTTTTATTTTATATACATATGAGTCATTAAATATATATATTATAACAAAATATGAAAATTCTGTTTGAAACCGAACCAAACCGAATTTTTTCGGTTTGGTTCGGTTTGGTTTGGTGAGCAAATTCGGTTTGGTTCGGTTTGAAAAAAAATGGTCCCAAATCGAACCAAACCGAACCATGTTCACCCCTACCTATAGTCTCTGCTCTCTGCCATACCCTGCTAAAAATATTAGGTACAAGCACAAAGAGGAGAGGGGACATATGATCTCCTTGTTGGAGCCCCCTGCCACTATAAAAGATCGGCTTCCTATTGACAAGAACCGCAAATGAAGCAGAAGAGATGCATGCCCAGATCCAACCGATCTATCTATCCCCAAAATCCATCTTCTCCAACAGATCAAGCAGACATGACCACTTGACCCTATCATAAGTCTTCTCAAAATCTAGCTTCAAGATCATCTCTTTCTTTCTTTGAGTCTTCATGGCAAACAAGCACTCATGAGCCACCAAGAAATTATTTTGAATATGACGTCCCCTGATGAAGGCTCCCTGGAAACAACTCAACACTCTATCCATGACTCTCTCCAATCCATGGATGACAGTTTTGGCCGAAACGTATCGGTTTCGGACCGGAACGATTCGAAACGAACCGGTCGAAACTGGGCGAAACCGGACGCCCTGCAGTTGGCAAGAAAATAGTATTTTATTTGGTTTCGGGTCGAAACTGAAATCGAAACCGAAACAGTTTCGATTCGGACTCGGCCGAAACCGACACTGAAATTGAAACTGCCTTCGATGCTCCAATTTCCCTGCCAGTAACTTGGTGATGATCTTATAAGTGCCATTCAACAAACTGATAGGCCTGAAGTCACAAAAGTCTTAGGCTCCTTATTTTTTGGGGATGAGAACAAGGTGGATTTTGTTAATAGCCCCCAAGTGGGCCCTCCCCACATGAAACTCTCTAATTGCTGCCAGACGGTCACATTTGATAATATCCTAACAATGCTGAAAGAAGGCCAAAGGGAAACTATCAGGTACTGGAGCTCTATCCCCCACAAGAGAAAAAATTGCTTGGCGGACCTCCTGCTCAGTAAAGCTATGTGAGATGTCATCCCTCTCCTCAGGAGACAGCCGAGGAACTAACTCATCTGTTATCCTCTGTCTAAAGTGGTCCTCCTATGAAAATAGCTTGGAGTAGTAGTCCCTTGCCAATCCTCTGATTTGCTCATCTGAAGAGAAGGAGAGTTCACTCATCCTAATACAATTAATGGTATGCACTCTTCTCCTCCTTGAGGCTAAACGCTGGAAGTAAGCACTATTCTTGTCCCCCTCTTTTATGCATCTATCCTTTGATCCCTGCCTCCAGTAGATCTCCTCCCTAAAAATGATCTCATCGAACTGACACCTCAGAGAATCTCTAAGACTCATGTCCTATGCATCCATAAGTCTTGCCTCTTCCACGCTATCAAGTCCCTCAATCTGCTGAAGAATTCTGTCCTTAGGTACTCTCCCCGGGAGGGTTTTATCAGCCCCCAAGTCTTGAGAACAATAGCAGTATGCCTCAGTTTCCAGACAAGAGTAGCCATAACAAAGTTGCCAGTGACCTGAGCAGACCAGACTCTTCTGATTGTGTCCATGAAGTCTTCCTCCCTGAACCAAAACTTCTCATGCCTGAAAGTGAACCTCCTGTCTTGCATCCGATTGGCCTTCAGGAGGATTGGCTTATGATCCGGCATAGATCTAGCCAATGGAAGCACCTACATATGTGGATAGTGATCTTCCCAATCAACAGAAACCAGAAATTTGTCCAAGTTCGAGCAAGAAACGTCAGCTCACATGTTGGACCAAGTAAAATGACCATGTGCTATGACGATGTCCACCAAAGCCGCCGCCTCCTCAATGAAAGCAGTAAAGTCTTCCATGTCCCTTGTGTGAGCACCGTCCCCGACCTTTCTCACGGGGCAGCCACCACGTCGAAGTCTCCACTAACACACCACGACCTGCCCAAAGAAAGGTGGCAGTTGATCAACTCCTCCCATAAAAGCCGCCGGCGCCGTCACCATGGTTCCCCTCAGTCGCTTGCCACAACGGCAGTAGCGGCCTCAGCCGCCACAGGCGCTATCACCGCGGCTCCCCTCCACTGCCGATCACCACAACAGTAGTGGCTCTAGATGCCGCGAGTACCCCTCCGCCTGCAGCCACCATCGTCATGTCCGCAGTCGTCCGAGAGTACTCTTCCTCTCGCCACCACCGTCGCCGCCTCAACTGACTACCCGCTCACCGTACCGACGCAGCCACACACTTGAGTGCCGCCGGTAACCTCGTTCCCTCCCCGTGGCTACTTTTTATTTGGTTAAACAATCGGTAGAACCTTGATTTGTCTCCGTTATAGTATCCTGCTGGCTGTCCACCACCTAATCGTGGGCATGTGTACATCTGTTCGGCCCTGTACAGACTCTCTGGACATTACGTGTGGGACGGCACCTACTTTTGCATTGAGATTTCATCTTCAGTTCTAAACGTGGTAGTACTTTCATGTCATAGTCCTTACTTTGATTATCACATAATTTGGGATTCACTTGTTCTCTTATTTAGCATTTTTTATCGTATTATTGCTCAGATCTTGTCACGGTAGCATATTAGAAGTAGAGAGAGAAAGAGGGAGAAGAGAGATTGGTCTAGAGAGGGGGGGCCGAGAAAGAGAGGAGTAGGGTTCAGAACATGCCGATTCTTGCTCATCATTTTTATATAACTCGAGGAAAAACAATTACAGAAATACCCCTCATTGAGAGGTTGTCCATAAAAGAAAGGGAAAATTACAATATAACCCCTGAAAGTCTAAAAATAGGGTAAATACCCAAACTACCCCTTCTAACTGCTTACATCTTCACAATTACCACAGAAGAGCTGCCCTTAAAGGGCTATTTTGTTTTGTCAAGAACTAAAGCTCTTGAATCCTTAATCCTCATCATATTTTTAGTTTAAAATAGGTTTTGGTGTAGGTCATCATTCATATAGATGGAAAAGGATGGTATCGTATATTCATGTACATAACCTCTGTTCATTTTTTGCAGCTAACATCGAGCTGTCAAATGGGATTGCTTCTGGGGTGGACAGTGTTCTTGTGAGCAACAAGGTTTTAGACATAGAAACATCATTGGTGCCTGAAGATGAACAAGGTTCTCCTGGTCTTTCTGTTCCCAGTTTCCAGACTGTTCAGAGCAATAGCACGTTGTCTTTTGCGGCTTCAGGTGAAGCTCAAATGGAAGAAAGAATCGAGAACACCAAATCAACCATTTCTTCATCATTTTGCGGAAACAAAAGCACTTATTCATCCATGGTAGAGATGTATTCCATGATGTCTCTGTTTCCTACTTATTCTTCAGTAACTCCATCTCTAGTTTGTATTCATGTTTGATATTTCTTACTTGAAGATAATGTTACATTTCTTGATTGCAGTGTCCAACAGGTCGTGTATCATTCAAGCTATATGACTGGAATCCTGCAGATTTTCCAAGAAGACTTCGCCACCAAGTACATCTATAAGTTTATAGATGCAGTTTAGTATTTGCAAGCGATAATGTGTCTCAGCAAAGCTCTGAGTTGTTGTTTAATAGCCTTTTCTTTTCCTCCAAAATTTACAGATATTCCAATGGTTGTCCAGCATGCCTGTGGAGTTGGAGGGGTATATTCGTCCTGGATGTACCATCTTGACACTTTTTGTTGCGATGCCGCAGTCTATGTGGGATAAGGTTTAATAATCACTTACCAGTTGGTTTCTTGCACATTTGGTATCTTGGATATAATGTTCATACAAGAGTCCATAAACCATTACTGTTGTTCTTACATGTTCTTAATGAAAAGGATGTCTTGTATGTACATGAATGGGCATTTGCCTCCAGTGGTTAGCATTTGAAGTTTTTTCCATGATCAATTTATAGCAGTCAATCCTGTCCCATCCTACATGGAATTGGCCATGACATTCCATCCCAGTGAAAAAATGGGACAAGACTCTTTATGTTTTGTCTAAATGGGCTTCCTGACTTGTCCTAGCTGTTCCTACCGGTCCCGGTTTGGCTATCCCAGTTTGTCCTGACTTGTTCTGGCTGGAATCTTCCAAGCTCCTTAAACAATAGTAGTCAATCCCTTCCTGTCCAGGTCGGAATTGGCCGTGATGTTCTATCCTACTAAGAAAATGGATAGGAGTGCAATTGTCCTGGGTGGAATTCCCTCGGACTTTGAAAAGAGTCCAGAGCAAGAAGGAAAGAGGAACATCTGATATAGGGATATGCACTTATCTCTAGGGAAACTCTTAGCCAAGGAATGGGATGAACACAATCCCCCAACAGCATGTCAGTATCAAATACATGCAATAGCTAAAATATTTTGGTTTATTTTCATGTCATTTGGTATCCTCAGTCCTTTTTCTGTGCCAGTTTTGTAATCCTTCATGGATTAAGCTTCAATAATTATACTTTAAGCTTCAATAATTATACTTGTATTGAGGAGATTATGAGTACATGACTGTTGGACACGGAATATTTTCAACGTAGGAAAAATGAAATAAATGGCATCTTTTTGAAAAGAGTCATTTCTCTGCGTAGAGAGGTTTATTCCGTGGATGCGCATAGTATCAGACGATTTGGGTTCGAGTGCTGGACCTTTCCCCACTGACCGGAGTCAGTGTTGATTTACATCGGCCTAATATCCGAACACCTTTGTTTGACTGTCAAAGAAGTTCCAAAGTCTTCTATAGAGGTTCTGATGTGGAGGGCAGGCTCACTCGAGAAATTCTCCATGACCACTCATTTACCACCAACATGTTAACAGAGTTAGGGCTAAAGTCTGAACAAAACCCTAAGATTTAGGAATAGAAACGCAAATATGTGGGAGCCATAGGCATTTCTGAAATAAAAGGGAGTTTTCTGTACCCTGAGGGTGTTCCAGTAATTTTACCGACCCAGGGGTATTTTGGTGATTTTCCCAGGCCAGGGGCATTGCTGAAATTTTTAGGCTGGAATGGAGGTAGGGCTGGATTCCTGACTCCCCAAGGCATGGAAGCCGTTTCTAGAGGGTTTCAAGGGCTCTAGGCCATTTTTTAGGTCACAGGGGTATTTTGGTAATTTTACCAGACCCTAGACATAGGTTTGAGATGATACTCGAGCGCTGGACTGAGCTGACAACACTTCCGGACCGAAGGAATGACAAGGGACTTCATAGAAGGCACACATTCGTCAATTTGGCCGAAGGAGGGGTATATTTGCAATTTTGACAAGTCGGGGGTTTTCTTGTAATTTTTCCAGTCAATGCATAAAGAAGACATATGAAGTCATAGATTGCATTTATGGCCCAAATGGGTACAAGGATTGTCGGCGAATTGTCGACTGTACAAAGATCCGCACCCACGCGGGAAGTAGGGGCGTAGCCCGAATTACAAAAGATTGCAGGGTATAACTGCAAATTACAGGACTTTGGTCTCTTACGGTCCCGGGGAGGACATTTTTGTAATTCATTATAGGGACAGAACCACATAACTTAGTCGTCCCGGGACGTAAAGACTTACAAAACACGGCCCACTGAGGGGCACAATTGCCAACATGGCCTACTGAGGGGCGTAATTACAAAAATACCCCGTAGGGGCATAAGTACAAGGCCCGGGGACTTACCCCTCACAGGCCGAAACAAACAGAACAATTCCTTGCGCGGTGCTCTTCTCGTAGAGGTTCCGTCCTCCTTTTCCACTTGGACCCTTAGGGTCTATTTATAGAAGGCGGGAGGGCCCAGAGGGGTCAAATGAACGAATTTGCCCCGATTCTGTCAAGGTGGGGTGGCAAAAAACCATTTTGACCCCTCTGGATGTCAAAAAGGGCTGAATGACCCCTCTGGATGTCAAAAAGGGATGAATGACCCCTCTGGATGTCAAAAAGGGCTGAATGACCCCTCTGGATGCCAAAAAGGGCTGAATGACCCTTCTGGATGCCAAAAAAGGATGAATGACCCCTCTGAGGGGGTTAAAAATCCTCCCCCTTTTTTTTTGAACACCGGAGAGAAAGGGGGGGATCGCGCGACCCCGCTGGGGTGCCAGCGGGGTCGCGCGACCCCGCCAGGTGGCTGGCGGGGTCGTGCGACCACCGCCGACCCCGGCGGGGTGGCCGCGGCCCCCTCTCGGGTCCGGGAGGGGTCGTTTGACCCTCGGGCATGCGTTTTGGCCCCTCTTCCGCCGTTTTGCTCCGTTTCTTTCAATCTGAGTTGAGAAGAAGCCGTGGTGACGCTGCGTGGGGAAGAATCTTCGCGCCCGTCCGTGCCGTGTGATACACTTGCTCGGCCGCTTTGACAGGCATGCATGCATATCTTCCTCTTAACTTCCATTGTCGCGATGCCACTTGTAATAATATGATCGGGCCGATAGACCCTAAATCGCGGAGGTACTCCGCAGTCCGCCGACATCGGCGCTACACCGTATCTTTTTCGTCGATTGTTTCGGAATGAAATTCTCGAAGTATTTCGAGAAAATTACGGGTGCAACAAATGCCCCCCACGGAACGTTCGTCGAGGCCGGAGGTAGAGGCGGACGGTCCGTGCCCTTTGTAGTATTTGTGGGTATCTCCTGAGTCTTCATGACATGGGAAGATTGTTGAAAAGTGAGAGTTAATGCAGACTTGCCTCGGAGAGTCTTATTGTCTTGGAGTTGACGTAGGCCTGCTTCTGAGAGACTTGTTGGCCTAGAGTTGATGGGGGCTTGCTTCTGAGAGACTTATTAGCCCGAAGTTGATGGGGGCCTGCTTCTGAGAGACTTGTTGGCCCGAGTGGATGTAGGCCTGCTTCTGAGAGACTTGTTGGCCTAGAGTTGATGGGGGCTTGCTTCTGAGAGACTTATTAGCCCGAAGTTGATGGGGGCCTACTTCTGAGAGATTTGTTAGCCCGAATTTGATGTAGGCCTGTCTCGAAGATGCGCATCCATCTGAGTCGTCGTTGATTGACTGTTGAGCTGTGATAGCTAGAGACTGACACTGGCCGACCCTTGGGGGTGCGTTTGGCCAAAAGTCATTGTGCCGGCTGACCGCTGAGGTATTTCGCCGAAGATGTGTGGGCTAACATCTGAGGTGTAGCCGAACATGTTGATGTGTCGGCTGACCGCTGAGGTATCATTGAAGATGTGTCGACTGACCACTGAGGTGTGTAGCCGAATATGCCCATGTGTCGGTTGACCGCTGAGGTATGTCTCCGAATGTTAAAGCAGACTAACTGCTGACTTGTGATAGCCAAGGTGGATGTAGACCAGCCCTTAGGGCATGTTGGTCTGGGTAGATGTCGGCCGTACACGGGCTAAGGCAACTCCTTTCTTTGTTTTAGCTTCAGCTAGTGAGGCTTCAAAGCTGCTTCAGAGTTTCATGGCCCTTGGGATGGAGTGGCCGAATGGTCCTCAACTTGGTGTAGCATTGCCAGATGCATGTATTTGGTCTCCCTCAGGACGCCTGGATGACTGAGCTTGCGTCTTTATGGGAGGAGTTCGCCCACCTTCGCGCTATTTAGGAGTGGAGGAGCAACTTTGCAGACTTCAGAGAGCCCAGGCTGAGGTGGGCGCCCAAGTCAAGGCCACTTATGAGCGCGAGCAGACGGCCTCCACTTCAGAGAGCCCAGGCTGAGATGGGCTTTTGTGAGAGGTCCGGGAGACCGAGAAGGAGCGCAGTCTTGCGCGTGCCGATGTAGACTCTTCGCCGTAGGCTTGAGGGGCTCCAGGAGGAAGTTCTTTAGAGTGAAACTCGCCTTGCTGAGCTGAGGAGGAGCGAGTTTGATGCTTGATAAGCCTTTTCTCTCTTTTTTTTTTTTTTTACTTTACCAGCCCTACCGCCCTTTCGGGTTTTCGCCAGGACTGGCCCCCTTTAGCTTTTTCGAGTGCGCCCTTTCGGGTTTTCACACTGAGGGGTACCCATTTTTACCTAAGGCGCCCTTTCGGGTTTTCACCTTAGCCGGTTTAAAGCCTTTTTGCCCTTGATTGCTCTTCTAACAGAAACAACCAAGTCCGCTGGGGTCTCAATATTTTCAACCCCGTTTTTTTTTTTTTTGAACCTATAATGCCAGAAGGCGAGAAAAATGTGGCACTCCCGTAAGGACGTGTGTGCCACAGAGGTGGGACAAATGGGTAGATTTGATTGTCCGGGTTGGACGAATGAATCAAATCTGTGAGCCGAAAGGCGAAACGGGTTGGTAGCCTGAGGGGGCGTACTGAGACCGAACCCAAGAGGATAGAAAGGAGCCGAAAGGCGTAATGGGTTGGCAGCCCGAGAGAACATACTGAGGCCATATCCGGTGGGATAAAGATGGGTTCGACCACCCTAGTGGGACGTGAAAGTCAAACCCGAAAGCCGATAGGCGAGTAGGTGAGTTGGCAGCCCGAGAGGACATGCTGAGGCCAGACCCGGTGGGACATGTGCCAGAAGACACGATGGATTGATAGCCCGAGAAAGCATAAAGAGACCAGATCCCAAGAAGATAAGATGAGCCGAAAAGCATGATGGGTTGGCAGCCTGAGAGGGCGTACTGAGACCAATCCCAAGGAGGTTAGATGAGCCGAAAGGCATGAAGGGTTGACAGCCCGAGAGAGCATACTGAGGCCATTCCCTAGAATGAAAAAGGAGCCGAAAGGCATGAAGGGTTGGCAGCCCGAGAGAGCATACATAGGCCATTCCCTAGAATGAAAAAGGAGCCGAAAGGCATGACAAGTTGGCAGCCCGAGAGAGCATACTAAGGCCAGTCCCAGTGGGACAAGAGAGTAAGCGGGTTTAACTGCTCAGAAGAGACACGTGAGCTGAACTCGGAAGCCGATAGGCGGAATGGGCTGGCAGCCCGGAAGAGGTATGCATAGGTCGAGCCCGATGGGACAAAGTATGACACCGTCAGAATGCCAGTGGGACTAGGTGTCATAGGATGACATGTAAGGTGTATCCGTGACATCAATATGATGTTTTGGTCGAGATGGGGTGGAGTCATTGACTTAGAGCCACCCTTAAAATAGACAGGGAGAGGATTTTTTTTTTACATTACCAACCTCACCGCCCTTTCGGGTTTTCGCCGAGGCTGGCCCCCTTTAGCTTTTTCCGGTGCGTCCTTTCGAATTTTCACAACGAGGGGTTGCCCATTTTTGCCCGAGGCGCCCTTTCGGGTTTTCACCTCGACCGGGTCTGTGGCCTTTTTACCCTCAGTCAACCGTTGGAGGCTGACTGAGTCCGCCGGGGTATCAGTATTTTTAACCCCTCTTTTTTTTTTTTTTTGAGCCTGAACCTTCACTGAGGAGAGGTAATGTCCTATAAGGATTGCTGTAGAAACTCGTGCGGTGGCGCATGGTAGAGTTTCATATGCTTGCTGTTGAGAGGAGGGAAGGGATTATCTCCCTTGTGGTCAAGGACCGTATAGGCCCCTCCTTCGTAGACCTTCTGGATGACGTAAGGCCCACGCCAATTAGGCTGGAGTTTGCCGCTGGACCTTCCCGCGAGAACCTCCTTTTCTTTGACCATGACGAGGTCGCCTTTCTTGAATGCCCGTTGCTTGACCAGCTTATCATAGGCACGTGTCATGCGGGCTTGATACACTTGTAAGCGTTTGTAGGCTTTGAGTCTTTGACCTTCAAGGTTGGACAATTCCTCGAGCCTTCTTTCAATTTCAGATTGGTCTTCGCCTGGCAATCTGGCGTGCACAGCAACGCGGTAAGATGCTAGCTCGATCTCCACAGGGACCACCGCTTCAGCTCCATAGACCAGGGAGAATGGGGAGCAACCCGTGGGGGTTTTGTAGATGGTACGATAGGTCCATTGGGCTTCGTGGACCTTCTCACCCCAATCTCGCTTACGGCCACCTACTATATTGGACAGCAGCTTGCAGAGGGTTTTGTTGAAAGCTTCGGCCAATCCGTTAGCTTGGGGATTGTATATTGATGACGTCCTCCAGTCAATATGGAATTTGGCCGCCAAAGCGTAAATAGTTCTGTTCTTGAACAGCGTGCCGTTATCGGATATAATCCGACTGGGGGTGCCGAATCTATATATAATGTAGTGTCGCACAAAACGAGCAACTACCTCCCCTGTAATTTCCCGTAGCGGAATGGCTTCCGCCCACCTGGAGAAGTAATCAGTGGCAGCAAGTATGAACTTGTGCCCCTGGGATGATGGTGGGAATGGTCCCACAATATCCATACCCCACTCTGCAAATGGCCAAGTAGGCGCTGTTGGATGGAGCGGATTAGGTGGCCGCCGAGGGACCGGGCCAAATGCTTGGCATTGATGGCATGTACGAGCGTATTGATTGCAATCTTCGTACATGGTGGGCCAGTAGAACCCTTTGAGCTTGATGCTATTCTTCATCTTAGCTCCTGCTTGGTGAGCTCCACACAATCCGGAGTGAACCTCATGCATGACCGTCTTGGCCTCCTTGGATGAAAGACAACAGAGGAGAACCGATCGGTCCTTTTCATGGACGAGCCTGAAGAGCATGCCGTCAATCAGCTGGTAGGATGTCGCCCTGCGTAGCAGTTGCACCCTCTGAGCCCGCTCAGGAGGGAGCCAGCCGTTCTTTATCTTTATAATTGGCTCGCGCCAATCTTCTTCTTCGGGAGCATTGTCCTCTTGAATGTTGTCGACCTCATAGACAGTGAGGCCGGATTCTTCGTCGAGCACACTTGGCATGAGCCTTCGATGTTTGACAATAATATTTAATTCTCCCTCAGGCGGGAGTTTTAGGGCTGCTGCCAACTTTGCAAGAGCGTCAGCCTGAGAGTTGCTGCCTCTGGGGACATGGCCTATTTCAAATAGGTAAAATTTTTCTTTGAGCCTCATGACGGCTGCATGATAGGGGACGAGCTCCTTCTTCCGGACATCATAGACGCCCAGTACTTGTCGGATGGCGAGCTGAGAATCCCCGTACACTTTGATGCACTTGATGTCCATCTCCAGTGCCAGTTGAAGCCCAATAATTAGCGCTTCATACTCTGCCTCATTATTAGTCAGCGACTTCGTGAGAGCGCAAGAGTTGTGGAGGATGCCGCCTTGTGGAGATACAAAGACTACCCCCGCGCCTGAGACATAGTCTGTAAGGCCACCGACTCTTTTGATTGTCCGAGAGGCACCATCAATGTATAACTCCCAATGTGGGAGATCAAGGGTGAGGACACCTGGCTCCATCTGTGGTGGGACTTTTTCATAATGTTCCCCAGTAGCCTGAGAAGGCACTAACACCTCTTCGTCGGGTAGCTCAAAGTTGAGTGGCGAATCTTCTGGCATAGGGTGTGCGGCTAAAAACTCCGCCATCCCTTGTCCCTTAATCGCCTTGCGTGGGACGAAGGTGATATCAAACTCCATGAGGATAAGTGCCCATTTACCAAGCCTACCCGAAAGGACAGACTGGTTGAGCAGAAACTTGAGTGGGTTACATTTTGAGATGAGCTCCACCCGATGGGCTAGAAGGTAATGTCTCAGCTTCTTGACAGCAAACACCAGAGCTCGACACACCTTTTCCATGGGAGCGTACCGATGCTCAGGCCCAATCAGCTTTCGGCTGAGGTAGTACATCGGATGTTCTTTGCCCTCGTCATTGACCTGGGCTAGCAGAGCCCCCAAAGAGGCATCCATAGCAGCAACATATAAGATAAGGGGTTTCCCTCTGACGGGTGCCCCTAAGACTGGAGGAGTCAGCAGATACTCCTTGATTTGCTCGAAGGCCTTCTGACAGTCTTCGTCCCATATGAAGGGTGCTCCTTTCTTCATCAGTCTGCCGAAAGGTAGGCATCTTCCTGAGAGGTTAGAAATAAACCGCCTAATATAGGCGAGTCTCCCTTGAAGAGATCTGAGCTCTGTCAAGTTCTTAGGCGGAGGTAGTCCTCTTATGGCCTTGATTTTGTCGGGGTCGATTTCTATACCTCGATACCTGACAATGAAGCCAAGGAACTTGCCGCTGGAGACGCCGAAGGCGCACTTCATCGGGTTCATCTTGAGTTGAAATTGTCGAAGCCTTTCAAAGACTCGACGCAGGTCAGCTAAGTGATCTTCCCGCTTCTTCGTCTTGACGACCAGATCATCCACATAGCATTCGACAAGGTCATGTAGCATATCGTCGAAGATCTTGGTCATTGCCCTTTGATAGGTTGCGCCGGCATTCTTCAGACCGAACGACATCCTTTTATAGTTGAAGATCCCCTTAGGAGATCGGAAAGCCGTATGGTCTTTGTCTTTGACGGCCATGCGGATTTGATTATACCCCGACGACCCGTCCATAAAAGACAAAGCTTCGTGACCAGTGGTCATATCAACCATTGTCTCAGTGATTGGGACATGGAAGTCGTCCTTTGGACATGCTTTATTCAAATCTCTGAAGTCGATGCAGACTCGGACTTGGCCATTCTTTTTCTTGACAGGGACTATGTTGGCGAGCCACACAGGGTACATGCAAGGCTCTATGAAGTCCACATGGAGCATTTTGTCAACCTCAGCATTGACCTTCAGCTCCAGCTCGTGGCGCATACGCCTTTGAGCCTGTTTGATTGGCTTGACTGTTGAAAGTATTGCCAGCTCATGTTCGGCCACCGAAGGATCAAGCCCGGGCATTTCTTTGTAAGTCCAGGCGAAACAATCCCTGAATTCTTCTAAAAGCTGTCGATACGACTACCTTTCTTTCTCGCTGAGGAGAGCACTTATGAAGGTGGGACGGTAGTCATTTTTGCTTCCGAGATTGATTTCAATCAACTCGTCCACAGTTGCTTGACCACCGTTTTCAATCTCTGGTGGAGCTGGTTGGAGGTCGACGAAGTCTCCCTCATCATCAGTGTTGGCTTCATAGACATCAAATTCTTCGAAGCACTCTTGCTCGTGGCTTGAAGCTGAAGAGCTTGCTTCATCTTGCTGCTGGTTAGCAGGCTGAGCTGCTCCTTCCTCGGAGGGGTGGTCATTGTCGACTCCTAATGAAGGTGATGGTATCGTGGACACATCAGCGGACTCCCTTACAGAGTCATCAATGTTGGGCTCAGCTTCTGCTTGCCCGTGATGGAGAGGTAGCAGTCCTATGGTGTTGACTGCAAAGTGGACCTCGAAGTCCGTCTCCTGGTCATAGCCAAGGCCCCTTGTATCTTTGCGGGAGAAGGGAGGTTGCCCACGAACCTGCGGAGGGTTCCACAGTTGATGGAAATACGCCGCTCGTGCAGGGTCCAGAGTTTGCGGGATGTGCTGCTTTTTGCACATTTCCCTGATGTATTTCGGCATATCGTCCATCTCCTGGACTGGCTCTGGTACCACATCAGCGGGAGTATCCCAGCCGAAATTATCTTCAGGGGGGCACGGTGGGACTAAATCACCTTTGTAAAAGATGATCGGCTTGTCCCTCTTGCCTTTGTTGCGTCTCCTTCTCCGTTGATAGGAGACTGTAAAGATCTTCAACTGTTCCACCTCATACTCTTCCCGTTGGGACGAGAGCTGGAGGCACTTGGGTGGCAAGGAGATGCTTCGGTCAATGACCTGGCTGATGAGGTTAGCTTCAAAATCAACATCCCTCCTTTCTGGTTGAGTCGGCTTGGAGGCAGCACTGAGGCTCAGCCTATGCAGCTTTACCATATCTTGATTGACAGTGAAGAGCTGCCCTTCCTCGACTTCAAGGTCCACTTTTTGCTTCCCCTTGTTCTTTATAGGCTCAGGGATTGCTAGAGTGGGCTTCCCAAAATACAGAGAAGCATCGGCCAGATGGCACTCATTGGGGTGGAACGGGGCTTGATCTGCAAAGACCGTATGTTGCTCCCCTTCCTTGGCATATTTAATGCACTGGTGCAGAGTTGAAGGGACAACCCAATTTTCATGCAGCCAGGGTCTTCCAAGCAGCATCTTGTAAGATGTGTCGGAGTTGATGATATAAAATGTCGCTTGGGTGACAAAATCGCCCAAGGCAAGCTTGACTACAACCCGACCAAGCGCCTCCTCGGAACCCTGATTGAATCCCGAGATCTTGACATCGGTCACCTTTTGCAAATAAGGTGCCAAGTACAGAGACTTGAAAGTCTTCAAAGGCATGATGTTGACGGCTGCTCCGGCGTCAACCAAAATGCGATTCACGTCATGCCCATTAATCGTCCCCTTCATATATAAGGGGCGATTATGACACGGAGAGGACAGCAACATGTCTTTGTCCGTGAAGGAGATGTTGGCTGTGAGTGCTTCATATGCCCGAGCCTGCAATTCAGCAACATGGGCTTCATAGGCCTCCGGGTCTTGAAGAATCTTGACAAGAGCCTCCCTGAGGTCTTTGCTCCAGGCAATGGCTTCCCAAATAGTGACATTAGTTGGGAACCGCTTTATGTGATGAATGATTTTGCGGTCTGCCCTGGCACGGGTCTTGTCGAATGGCGGGATGATCTCTGCCAGAGTCTTCGGTGCCTGGCGAGGCTTCTCTCGCTTAGAAAGGCGCTCCTCCGTATTCTGGCCTTCCGCATCTTCTTGGAATAGTGGAGCCAAAGATTCCTCTGGAGGTGGCAAAGGCCCATCATGGTGGTCTTCATTAGAAGGACCTGCTGGGCTTTTAGTCTCGACCCTGTTGGAGGGGCCGGCTTGCTCTGACGCCTCCTCGCGCACTGGCGACTTGGCTGGCTCCTCTTCTTCATCGGAGGAGGCGATTGTAAAAGGGACGCCACCCGGCTTAGCCGTTGAGATGGGGCCTGAACCCTCTGAGGGGTTGGGGATGAAAGGGATCCCCCGAACTTGAGTTTCCGGGACAGGACCCGGCTTCTCCCCTCTGAATATTATGACCCGGTCAAGGGTCGGGGGACCTTCCCGTCCACGTCCTCGGCTACGACCTCGGCCGCGTCCCCGGCCATTTCTTGCCGAGCGGCGCTGATATGTTGCCATAGGAGCCTGACCCCCAGTGCTATCAGCTGTAGGACAGTAAATATTGTCGGGTGGCGGGATCGCCACCATGTTGCAGGAGAGCTCTTGCAGCATTTCCTCGAGCATCTCGACAGTGAGCTCCTCATCTTTATAGAATAAGGAGAGCTCATCTGGGATTGGGAAGTCTTCACCCTCTTCAAGGCGGTGGGCCATTTTCCGGAGCCATTGCAGAAGACGGGCTTTGTGCCCAAGTTTGTCCCAGGGAATATATTCGTCTAGAGTGACGACCCTGGTGGGGCGAGGGGGAGTGTACTCCTCCAGCTCATCTATGAGCTTTTGAAGTCTTTGTAGAGGAGTTGGCTCCTTAGGAGCCTCCATAGCAGCGGCTTGCTCGGCTTGCTTCTTTAACCTCCTCTTCAAATTCTTCCTGCGATTCTTCTCCTGCTTCTTTTGGCGTGCTGCCTCTTGAGAAGAGAGAGGAGTTTGCTTCGGCAGTGGGACTCGTTTGCCCCCAGAATTTTGCTTCTTGCTCCGGGCTGGCTCCTTAGGAACCTTAGTGCCACGGCTTTTTCTAGGGGCAATCTTGGTCCAATTGGCCTCCTCCGGCTGAGCTTGGAAGGTGGCATTGATTGCATGAGCAATTATTTCAGGAGGCAACTCCTGGAACTCTGCCAGTCCACAGTAGGGCCTCTGGGAGCTTTGTAGTTCCATCGACTTTGCTTGGTCTGGTGGGTTGGCTTGCTTGAGCTGCTGAGGCCTTTCTACAAATGGCGGCCTCGCTGGGGTGACAGAGGCCTTAATTGGGGTCTTCGCGGGCTTAAGAAGTTGAGTTCTTTCCATGACTAACGGCCTTGCTGACTGGGCAGGAGCTTTGGCTGAAGGTTCTGACACCTTGGCTTTGCCTTTGTTATCGGGCCGAGAGTTCTCTCTTATGACGATGCCAAGCTGACTCGACGTGGGACAGGCCTTGGAACTCTCTCCCGCGGCTTGGCTTCCTGGGTTCTGGTCTTTAGGCCTTTTATAGGTGACCTTGCCTTTAGTGAGTAATGGAAATTCATCATTTTCCGCGGGCTGGCCCCCTTTAGCTTTTTCCGGTGCGTCCTTTCGGATTTTCACACCGAGGGGTTGCCCATTTTTGCCCGAGGTGCCCTTTCGGGTTTTCACCTCGACCGGGTCTGTGGCCTTTTTACCCTCAGCCAACCGTTGGAGGCTGACTGAGTCCGCCGGGGTATCAGTATTTTTAACCCCTCTTTTTTTTTTTTTTTTGAGCCTGAACCTTCACTGAGGAGAGGTAATGTCCTGTAAGGATTGCTGTAGAAACTCGTGCGGTGGCGCATGGTAGAGTTTCATATGCTTGCTGTTGAGAGGAGGGAAGGGATTATCTCCCTTGTGGTCAAGGACCGTATAGGCCCCTCCTTCGTAGACCTTCTGGATGACGTAAGGCCCACGCCAATTAGGCTGGAGTTTGCCGCTGGACCTTCCCGCGAGAACCTCCTTTTCTTTGACCATGACGAGGTCGCCTTTCTTGAATGCCCGTTGCTTGACCAGCTTATCATAGGCACGTGTCATGCGGACTTGATACACTTGTAAGTGTTTGTAGGCTTTGAGTCTTTGACCTTCAAGGTTGGACAATTCCTCGAGCCTTCTTTCAATTTCAGATTGGTCTTGGCCTGGCAATCCGGCGTGCACAGCAACGCGGTAAGATGCTAGCTCGATCTCCACAGGGACCACCGCTTCAGCTCCATAGACCAGGGAGAATGGGGAGCAACCCGTGGGGGTTTTGTAGATGGTACGATAGGCCCATAGGGCTTCGTGGACCTTCTCACCCCAATCTCGCTTACGGCCACCTACTATCTTGGACAGCAGCTTGCAGAGGGTTTTGTTGAAAGCTTCGGCCAATCCGTTGGCTTGGGGATTGTATATTGATGACGTCCTCCAGTCAATATGGAATTTGGCCGCCAAAGCGTAAATAGTTCTGTTCTTGAACGGCGTGCCGTTATCGGATATAATCCGACTGGGGGTGCCGAATCTGTATATAATGTAGTGTCGCACAAAACGAGCAACTACCTCCCCTGTAATTTCCCGTAGCGGAATGGCTTCCGCCCACCTGGAGAAGTAATCAGTGGCAGCAAGTATGAACTTGTGCCCTGGGACGATGGTGGGAATGGTCCCACAATATCCATACCCCACTCTGCAAATGGCCAAGTAGGCGCTGTTGGATGGAGCGGGTTAGGTGGCCGCCGAGGGACCGGGCCAAATGCTTGGCATTGATGGCATGTACGAGCGTATTGATTGCAATCTTCGTACATGGTGGGCCAGTAGAACCCTTTGAGCTTGATGCTATTCTTCATCTTAGCTCCTGCTTGGTGAGCTCCACACAATCCGGAGTGAACCTCATGCATGACCGTCTTGGCCTCCTTGGATGAAAGACAACGGAGGAGAACCGATCGGTCCTTTTCATGGACGAACCTGAAGAGCATGCTGTCAATCAGCTGGTAGGATGTCGCCCTGCGTAGCAGTTGCACCCTCTGAGCCCGCTCAGGAGGGAGCCAGCCGTTCTTTATCTTTATAATTGGCTCGCGCCAATCTTCTTCTTCGGGAGCATTGTCCTCTTGAATGTTGTCGACCTCATAGACAGTGAGGCCGGATTCTTCGTCGAGCACACTTGGCATGAGCCTTCGATGTTTGACAATAATATTTAATTCTCCCTCAGGCGGGAGTTTTAGGGCTGCTGCCAACTTTGCAAGAGCGTCAGCCTGAGAGTTGCTGCCTCTGGGGACATGGCCTATTTCAAATAGGTAAAATTTTTCTTTGAGCCTCATGACGGCTGCATGATAGGGGACGAGCTCCTTCTTCCGGACATCATAGACGCCCAGTACTTGTCGGATGACGAGCTGAGAATCCCCGTACACTTTGATGCACTTGATGTCCATCTCCAGTGCCAGTTGAAGCCCAATAATTAGCGCTTCATACTCTGCCTCATTATTAGTCAGCGACTTCATGAGAGCGCAAGAGTTGTGGAGGATGCCGCCTTGTGGAGATACAAAGACTACCCCCGCGCCTGAGACATAGTCTGTAAGGCCACCGGCTCTTTTGATTGTCCGAGAGGCACCATCAAAATATAACTCCCAATGTGGGAGATCAAGGGTGAGGACACCCGGCTCCATCTGTGGTGAGACTTTTTCATAATGTTCCCCAGTAGCCTGAGAAGGCACTAACACCTCTTCGTCGGGTAGCTCAAAGTTGAGTGGCGAATCTTCTGGCACAGGGTGTGCGGCTAAAAACTCCGCCATCCCTTGTCCCTTAATCGCCTTGCGTGGGACGAATGTGATATCAAACTCCATGAGAATAAGTGCCCATTTACCAAGCCTACCCGAAAGGACAGGCTGGCTGAGCAGAAACTTGAGTGGGTTACATTTTGAGATGAGCTCCACCCGATGGGCTAGAAGGTAATGTCTCAGCTTCTTGACAGCAAACACCAGAGCTCGACACACCTTTTCCATGGGAGCGTACCGATGCTCAGGCCCAATCAGCTTTCGGCTGAGGTAGTACAGCGGATGTTCTTTGCCCTCGTCATTGACCTGGGCTAGCAGAGCCCCCAAAGAGGCATCCATAGCAGCAACATATAAGATAAGGGGTTTCCCTCTGACGGGTGCCCCTAAGACTGGAGGAGTCAGCAGATACTCCTTGATTTGCTCGAAGGCCTTCTGACAGTCTTCGTCCCATATGAAGGGTGCTCCTTTCTTCATCAGTCTGCCGAAAGGTAGGCATCTTCCTGAGAGGTTAGAAATAAACCGCCTAATATAGGCGAGTCTCCCTTGAAGAGATCTGAGCTCTGTCAAGTTCTTAGGCGGAGGTAGTCCTCTTATGGCTTTGATTTTGTCGGGGTCGATTTCTATACCTCGATACCTGACAATGAAGCCAAGGAACTTGCCGCTGGAGACGCCGAAGGCGCACTTCATCGGGTTCATCTTGAGTTGAAATTGTCGAAGCCTTTCAAAGACTCGACGCAGGTCAGCTAAGTGATCTTCCCGCTTCTTCGTCTTGACGACCAGATCATCCACATAGCATTCGACAAGGTCATGTAGCATCTCGTCGAAGATCTTGGTCATTGCCCTTTGATAGGTTGCGCCGGCATTCTTCAGACCGAACGGCATCCTTTTATAGTTGAAGATCCCCTTAGGAGATCGGAAAGCCGTATGGTCTTTGTCTTTGACGGCCATGCGGATTTGATTATAGCCCGACGACCCGTCCATAAAAGACAAAGCTTCGTGACCAGTGGTCATATCAACCATTGTCTCAGTGATTGGGACAGGGAAGTCGTCCTTTGGACATGCCTTATTCAAATCTCTGAAGTCGATGCAGACTCGGACTTGGCCATTCTT
The DNA here is from genome assembly GCA_022559845.1 of Amorphophallus konjac. Taxonomy (NCBI): domain Eukaryota; kingdom Viridiplantae; phylum Streptophyta; class Magnoliopsida; order Alismatales; family Araceae; genus Amorphophallus; species Amorphophallus konjac. The sequence continues at coordinate 358,485,660 of CM040119.1, forward strand.
TTTCTTGACAGGGACTATGTTGGCGAGCCACACAGGGTACATGCAAGGCTCTATGAAGTCCACATGGAGCATTTTGTCAACCTCAGCATTGACCTTCAGCTCCAGCTCGTGGCGCATACGCCTTTGAGCCTGTTTGATTGGCTTGACTGTTGAAAGTATTGCCAGCTCATGTTCGGCCACCGAAGGATCAAGCCCGGGCATTTCTTTGTAAGTCCAGGCGAAACAATCCCTGAACTCTTCTAAAAGCTGTCGATACGACTGCCTTTCTTTCTCGCTGAGGAGAGCACTTATGAAGGTGGGACGATAGTCATTTTTGCTTCCGAGATTGATTTCAATCAACTCGTCCACAGTTGCTTGACCACCGTCTTCAATCTCTGGTGGAGCTGGTTGGAGGTCGACGAAGTCTCCCTCATCATCAGTGTTGGCTTCATAGACATCAAATTCTTCGAAGCACTCTTGCTCGTGGCTTGAAGCTGAAGAGCTTGCTTCATCTTGTTGCTGGTTAGCAGGCTGAGCTGCTCCTTCCTCGGAGGGGTGGTCATTGTCGACTCCTGATGAAGGTGATGGTATCGTGGACACATCAGCGGACTCCCTTACAGAGTCATCAATGTTGGGCTCAACTTCTGCTTGCCCGTGATGGAGAGGTAGCAGTCCTATGGTGTTGACTGCAAAGTGGACCTCGAAGTCCGTCTCCTGGTCATAGCCAAGGCCCCTTGTATCTTTGCGGGAGAAGGGAGGTTGCCCACGAACCTGCGGAGGGTTCCACAGTTGATAGAAATACGCCGCTCGTGCAGGGTCCAGAGTTTGCGGGATGTGCTGCTTTTTGCACATTTCCCTGATGTATTTCAGCATATCGTCCATCTCCTGGACTGGCTCTGGTACCACATCAGCGGGAGTATCCCAGCCGAAATTATCTTCAGGGGGGCACGGTGGGACTAAATCACCTTTGTAAAAGATGATCGGCTTGTCCCTCTTGCCTTTGTTGCGTCTCCTTCTCCGTTGATAGGAGACTGTAAAGATCTTCAACTGTTCCACCTCATACTCTTCCCGTTAGGACGAGAGCTGGAGGCACTTGGGTGGCAAGGAGATGCTTCGGTCAATGACCTGGCTGATGAGGTTAGCTTCAAAATCAACATCCCTCCTTTCTGGTTGAGTCGGCTTGGAGGCAGCACTGAGGCTCAGCCTATGCAGCTTTACCATATCTTGATTGACAGTGAAGAGCTGCCCTTCCTCGACTTCAAGGTCCACTTTTTGCTTCCCCTTGTTCTTTATAGGCTCAGGGATTGCTAGAGTGGGCTTCCCAAAATACAGAGAAGCATCGGCCAGATGGCACTCATTGGGGTGGAACGGGACTTGATCTGCAAAGACCGTATGTTGCTCCCCTTCCTTGGCATATTTAATGCACTGGTGCAGAGTTGAAGGGACAACCCAATTTTTATGCAGCCAGGGTCTTCCAAGCAGCATCTTGTAAGATGTGTCGGAGTTGATGATATAAAATGTCGCTTGGGTGACAAAATCGCCCAAGGCAAGCTTGACTACAACCCGACCAAGCGCCTCCTCGGAACCCTGATTGAATCCCGAGATCTTGACATCGGTCACCTTTTGCAAATAAGGTGCCAAGTACAGAGACTTGAAAGTCTTCAAAGGCATGATGTTGACGGCTGCTCCGGCGTCAACCAAAATGCGATTCACGTCATGCCCATTAATCGTCCCCTTCATATATAAGGGGCGATTATGACACGGAGAGGACATCAACATGTCTTTGTCCGTGAAGGAGATGTTGGCTGTGAGTGCTTCATATGCCCGAGCCTGCAATTCAGCAACATGGGCTTCATAGGCCTCCGGGTCTTGAAGAATCTTGACAAGAGCCTCCCTGAGGTCTTTGCTCCAGGCAATGGCTTCCCAAATAGTGACATTAGTTGGGAACCGCTTCATGTGATGAATGATTTTGCGGTCTGCCCTGGCACGGGTCTTGTCGAATGGCGGGATGATCTCTGCCAGAGTCTTCAGTGCCTGGCGAGGCTTCTCTCGCTTAGAAAGGCGCTCCTCCGTATTCTGGCCTTCCGCATCTTCTTGGAATAGTGGAGCCAAAGATTCCTCTGGAGGTGGCAAAGGCCCATCATGGTGGTCTTCATTAGAAGGACCTGCTGGGCTTTTAGTCTCGACCCTGTTGGAGGGGCCGGCTTGCTCTGACGCCTCCTCGCGCACTGGCGACTTGGCTGGCTCCTCTTCTTCATCGGAGGAGGCGATTGTAAAAGGGACGCCACCCGGCTTAGCCGTTGAGATGGGGCCTGAACCCTCTGAGGGGTTGGGGATGAAAGGGATCCCCCGAACTTGAGTTTCCGGGACAGGACCCGGCTTCTCCCCTCTGAATATTATGACCCGGTCAAGGGTCGGGGGACCTTCCCGTCCACGTCCTCGGCTACGACCTCGGCCGCGTCCCCGGCCATTTCTTGCCGAGCGGCGCTGATATGTTGCCATAGGAGCCTGACCCCCAGTGCTATCAGCTGTAGGACAGTAAATATTGTCGGGTGGCGGGATCGCCACCATGTTGCAGGAGAGCTCTTGCAGCATTTCCTCGAGCATCTCGACAGTGAGCTCCTCATCTTTATAGAATAAGGAGAGCTCATCTGGGATTGGGAAGTCTTCACCCTCTTCAAGGCGGTGGGCCATTTCCCGGAGCCATTGCAGAAGACGGGCTTTGTGCCCAAGTTTGTCCCGGGGAATATATTCGTCTAGAGTGACGACCCTGGTGGGGCGAGGGGGAGTGTACTCCTCCAGCTCATCTATGAGCTTTTGAAGTCTTTGTAGAGGAGTTGGCTTCTTAGGAGCCTCCATAGCTGCGGCTTGCTCGGCTTGCTTCTTTAACCTCCTCTTCAAATTCTTCCTGCGATTCTTCTCCTGCTTCTTTTGGCGTGCTGCCTCTTGAGAAGAGAGAGGAGTTTGCTTCGGCAGTGGGACTCGTTTGCCCCCAGAATTTTGCTTCTTGCTCCGGGCTGGCTCCTTAGGAACCTTAGTGCCACGGCTTTTTCTGGGGGCAATCTTGGTCCAATTGGCCTCCTCCGGCTGAGCTTGGAAGGTGGCATTGATTGCCTGAGCAATTATTTCAGGAGGCAACTCCTGGAACTCTGCCAGTCCACAGTAGGGCCTCTGGGAGCTTTGTAGTTCCATCGACTTTGCTTGGTCTGGTGGGTTGGCTTGCTTGAGCTGCTGAGGCCTTTCTACAAATGGCGGCCTCGCTGGGGTGACAGAGGCCTTAATTGGGGTCTTCGCGGGCTTAAGAAGTTGAGTTCTTTCCATGACTAACGGCCTTGCTGACTGGGCAGGAGCTTTGGCTGAAGGTTCTGACACCTTGACTTTGCCTTTGTTATCGGGCCGAGAGTTCTCTCTTATGACGATGCCAAGCTGACTCGACGTGGGACGGGCCTTGGAACTCTCTCCCGCGGCTTGGCTTCTTGGGTTCTGGACTTTAGGCCCTTTATAGGTGACCTTGCCTTTAGTGAGTAATGGAAATTCATCATTTTCCGCGGGCTCACTTGGCCGGGCTAATCGGGAGAAAGCCTCAGTTTCTCGCCGAACCTGTTGGAGAGTCTCTCTGGCGGCCTCTGCAAGATGCAACCTCGTCATGGAGTTCCCCTGAGTATCGACAACCCCTCTCTGGATGTGGGCTTCAATGAAGTCTTGAACCTCTGGGCATTGCCGGGTGGCGTGAGACACCCTTGCATGATACTTGCAATAGCGGGGGTGACTCTTGGCCGTCATTGTAATAAGACGGCGGGTCATGTGTCAGCACCCAGCCATCTTCCAGAAGCTTGTCAAAAATCTTCTCAGTGTCCTCCTTGGGGAAAGAACGCTGGTGAGAGGGTCGCCACTCTGGATACCAGAGCGTGGACTTTGGCGATTGGGAACTGGCTCCCTGGGAACTAACTCCCTCCTCCTGCGGCTCGGGGAACTGGAAGGCTGCTGCAGCGTGAATGACGTTGACAGAGAAGTGAAGACTCCTTTGTGCATGCGGCTGCGGTGGGTCGACCAGGAATTCACCCATGTTGACCTTCCCTCGCCTGATTAAGTCTTCGGCGAGGTCCTTAAACGGCTCACAGTTGTGGATAACATGGCCAACAATTTCATGATATGGGCAATAGCCTTGATGAAAAGCAGCACCTGGTGTCTTCTCCAGAGGTGACGGGGTAATCAACCCCGCCTGCTGACATGCGAAGAAGATATTGGGAGTTTTCTCCAAAGGGAAGGAGTATAACTTCTCTGGGAGCTCGACTTGAAGTGGAGCCTCCACGTCTTCCGGTGAGTCCTCCTCGTCTTCAGTTGAATCCGAGGACTCTTCAGAGAGCCAACCCCTGAGCGGGGCCTGACCCGTGGGTGATACACCCGCCTCCTGTATATGGGCTGGAGCTAACCCCCTGGCAAATGGGCCAAAAGGGAAAGTGGATAACTGCTGATCAATGCTCTCTAGGAACTGCAGCAAGCGCCTCTGTTCTCGTCGCAGCTGCCGGACTTCTCCTCGGATCTTCCGGATGGTCCTCCGCAGCGCTAAACATTCTGGGAATGGAGGAGGAGTGGCTCTGGGACCACCATTGGGCTGTCGACTTGAGGGCCCGGCTTCGGAGGCATTGGAGCTTGAAGCCATCGCCACCAAATGGACCACGTTAGCTGACCGGTTCGATCGGCTCCAAGGATGAGGCTGGGGTGGGTCGACTGCATAGCCCAGCATATTTACCAGGCCCTTTTGAATGAGCTCCTCTGCTATATTCTTGAAAACATAGCAATCCCCGACGGTGTGACCCAACCTTCGGTGATACACACAATAGGTTGGATCATCTGTCTTATCCACCTCCGCGGGCTTTCGCGGGTCCGGCAGAGTGACGAGCTGCTCCTTCATACATAGATCAAAGAGCATCTTATTATGCTCCTTTCTGAAGGAATAAGGCGTCTTCATGTTCTCCGCTAAGAAAGACGCATTTGTCTTATCACCAGACTTCTTGCCTTTCCCTTTGGACTTTCCTTCCCCTTTATCTCCATTCGTCGGGGAAAAGTCCACGGCATTCACCTCCTTACCGCTAGCCAGACGGTCTTTGGAGGGTTTGCCTTTTGTAGAGACTTGTGCAGGGTGATCAGCGAAGAACATCTCAATCTCTGCCACGACCGTGTTGAGCTGGTCGAAGCCTCTGATATTGGAGCCCAGAAGCTTTTCGCTGACTTCTGCCGAGAGACCCCTGCGGCAGATAGTGATTGCATCTTCAGGCGTCGGAGGGTTATCTCAGCGCATGCTGACGTCCCTCCATCGCTTGATGAAGTCCAATGCTGTTTCACCCTTCTTCTGTCGAAGGGAACAAAGCTCTGCTAAGGAGACTTTGCGCTCGACCATTTGGAAACGGTCGACAAACTTCTTCTGCATATCAGCCCAATCAGATACTGAGTTGGGCTTTAACCTTGAATACCATTGGAAGGCGGTGCCGGTCAAAGACGTGACGAAATACCGTAGCAAATATGCCTCTTCCAGCAAGGATGGCAGTGTCGGTTTCGGACTCGGTTTCGGCCGGGTCCGAAACCGATACGACTCGGTATCGGTTTCGGCCGAAACCGGTTCAAAACAGTTAGAAAAGGCCAAAATTGGGGCCAGCAGGTTAGGTTTCGGCCGAAACCGGACGGTTTCGGTCGGTTTCGGTCCGAAACCATTAAATTATTATTATTTTTTGGTATCGGACCTGCTACAGTGCAAAGGCCCGTTTCGGTGTCGGTATAGGCCGAAACCGATACGTTTCGGCCGAAACGTATCGGTTTCGGCCGATACTACCAACCATGTCTTCCAGGGCTAATTCACCCATGGCCGTCATGTAATAGGCCAGGTGTTCATGCGGAGCACCTTGCCCGTTGAACTTCTGGAGTTTCGGGGCTTTCGGACAATCAGGCGGAAGCTTCTTGAATTGATGATGGAGGGGATATGGCACGCTGTACAAATCAACGGTAGCCACACCCTCGCCATGTTGAGCGAACTTCGCTTCCACGATGCGCTCGACCATCTGCTTCTGCGCCATGAGGCTTTCTGCGGCAGGAGTAGCAGATGACCGCGCATTGGCTTCATGCGGCGGGACTTCGAAGTCCACCGCCAGCGGGAGTCTTGCAGCAGTGGCGGAAGCGTTGGCTGCTGCTGGAACGAGAGAAGGCTGTTGATCCGCTCCAGCCGGTGCGGCCTGAGGCGGGGAAGGAACCTCCTTTTCGCGCAAAAGCGACTGTAGCAGGTTCTTGAGCTCTTGGTTCTCTCGTCGAAGCTCGTCCAGTGTGGGGGCCCGTGGCTCTTCTCCCAGCTCTTCTTCATGCCGGGAGTGACTGTCCCCATCAATACTGTGGACGTCTTCCTGGCGCTCTTCTTGCCGTGCCGGCTCAGGCTGAGATGTACCGACGGTCGGCGCATGCTGCGTCTGCGCTAGAATTCGAGAGACCGGCCTTGACCTCCTCAAATATTGGATGGGTTGGTCAAGCTCTCCCGAGGTGTTCTCGGGCTGTTTGTCGCCGGAGGTGGCGTAACAAGTGAACACTTTGACAGTGTCATCGGTCACCTGGACCACCCGCTTTTTCTTGGGCGGTTGTCGCTCCGGCTTGGGCGGCCTCCCAAGTCTGTCGAAGACAGACACTCGGGATGTGGCTGCTTGAGGTGAGCGATCCTCCTCCGTGTGTGTAGAACTAGCCCATGGGGAGGTCGGTCGCACTTTCTTGCCGGCTCCTCGACGCTTTTGTCCCCGTAGGGGTTGAGATGTAAATCTCGCAGACGTCGAGGCCTCAGTGCTTGGCGGACTCCGCATCCGCTGAAGCTCTGATATGCGGAAGGGCTCCTCCGCCCTCGCGCGCCTTATGATTCGGGCCTCCTCCTTGGTGACCCAGATCTTCTTCAAATGGAGCTGGTGCTCCTCAATTGGGTTGCCCCCTGTCCTTGGACGGGGAGCTCGTGGCTTGGGCCGTTGCAGAGGGCCCTGGATTGCCGCCGATACGGCAGACTTCTTCTTCTTCGCTCCTTTCTCCCGGACTTGCCGGAGGGGCTCGAAGCGATTGGAGGTAGAAATAGTTGGGACATGACGATCCCGGGGCAGGATCGGCTCACCTCCATCAAGCCGGATGCGGATGTCTCCGACAATTAGAGTCTTGCCGGAGCGAGAGACAGCCGTTTCAGGCTTTGCACCCTTGCGGCTACGGCGTTGCCCCCGTTGAGCAGGGGCGGCAGTGGTGGCGCCCGCCACAGGCATGGCGTCACCCTGACGACGGCGGCGTTGCCCCCGTTGAGCAAGGGCAGCACCTCCGAGGGTGGCCACATTGGAGTTGGCGCCGTTGCGGCGGCGGCGTTGCCCACGTTGAGTATGAGCGACGCCAGCAGTGATTTGATTGACCGAGAAGACTCGGCCAACAGTTGGGGCAGAAGGCCTAACACCTTCGGCCGTTGACATGGCAGTCGAGCTGACTCGACTGGTTGTCGGGATGAAGGGCTTGACACCCTTAACAGTTGAAGAATTGACCAGAGGGACCCGGCCAGATGCCGCAGCAGAGGGTCTGACACCCTTGAGGACGGTCCCGTTGATCGGGCGAACCCGACCAATCGACGAAGCCGAAGGCCTGACGCCCCCAGTGATGGTCTTGTTGACCGGACTGACCCGGCCAGTTGCTGGAGCCGAAGGCCTGACGCCCCCGACAGTTGTCTTGTTGACCGGGCGGACCCGATCAGCTGAAGCAGAAGGCTTGACACCCTCAGAAGTCTTCTTGGCCGAATGAAACCGGCCAGTTGTTGGAGCAGAGGGTCTGATACCCTCAGCGACTGTCTTCTTGACCGGGCGGACCCGATCTGCTGAAGCAGAAGGCCTGACGCCCTCAGAAGTCTTCTTGGCCGAATGAAACCGGCCAGTTGTTGGAGCAGAGGGTCTGACACCCTCAGCGACTGTCTTCTTGACCGGGCGGACCCAATCAGTTGATGGGGCCGAGGGCTTGACGCCCCCGACAGTTGTTGCAGGCATGGCTGAACTGGCTTCAGCCACCGGAACCACGCCCAAGAAGAAGGGCGAGCCGACGACCGCTGGGAAGTCGCCGAAAACAAGTGGTGTTGCCAGGTAGCCGATCCTGGCATGGTTGGCAACGATCTCGGGGCCGTAGGTGACGGCTGCCATCGCTGTTGCTGGTGTTGGTGGTGGTGGTGGTGCGAGCACGAACGGAGTGACGTGCAGATGCACAAAAAACTCTCAAACGAACAGAGAGATGCGCCCTCCTCTTCCCGTCCTTTAAGAGGAAGAGGGGCAATCAGAACCATGAAGAAGGTTTAGAGATTTTCTTTGACAGAAAGAAGAAAGGCGGGAAAAGTCCCACCGGGCGTGCCAGTCTGTTGGACACGGAATATTTTCAACGTAGGAAAAATGAAGTAAATGGCATCTTTTTGAAAAGAGTCATTCCTCTGCGTAGAGAGGTTTATTCCGTGGATGCGCATAGTATCAGACGATTTGAGTTCGAGTGCTGGACCTTTCCCCACTGACCGGAATCAGTGTTGATTTACATCGGCCTAACGTCCGAACACCTTTGTTTGACTCTAAAAGAAGTTCCAAAGTCTTCTATAGAGGTTCTGATGTGGAGGGCAGGCTCACTCGAGAAACTCTCCATGACCACTCATTTACCTCCAACATGTTAACAGAGTTAGGGCTAAAGTCTGAACAAAACCCTAAGATTTAGGAATAGAAACGCAAATATGCGGGAGCCATAGGCATTTCTGAAATAAAAGGGAGTTTTCTGTACCCGAGGGTGTTCCGGTAATTTTACCGACCCAGGGGTATTTTGGTGATTTTCCCAGGCCAGGGGCATTGCTGAGATTTTTGGGCTGGAATGGAGGTAGGGCTGGATTCCTGACTCCCCAAGGCATGGAAGCCGTTTCTAGAGGGTTTCAAGGGCTCTGAGGCCATTTTTTAGGTCACAGGGGTATTTTGGTAATTTTACCAGACTCTAGACATAGGTTTGAGATGATACCCGAGCGCTGGACTGAGCTGACAACACTTCCGGACCGAAGGAATGACAAGGGGCTTCATAGAAGGCACACATCCGTCAATTTGGCCGAAGGAGGGGTATATTTGTAATTTTGACAAGTCGGGGGTTTTCTTGTAATTTCCCCAGTCAATGCATAAAGAAGACATATGAAGTCATAGATTGCATTTATGGCCCAAATGGGTACAAGAATTGTCGGCGAATTGTCGACTGTACAAAGATCCGCACGCACGCGGGAAGTAGGGGCGTAGCCCGAATTACAAAAGATTGCAGGGTATAACTGCAAATTACAGGACTTTGGTCTCTTACGGTCCCGGGGAGGATATTTTTGTAATTCCGTCATTATAGGGACAGAACCACATAACTTAGTCGTCCCGGGACGTAAAGACTTACAAAACACGGCCCACTGAGGGGCATAATTGCCAACATGGCCTACTGAGGGGCGTAATTACAAAAATACCCCGTAGGGGCATAAGTACAAGGCGCGGGGACTTACCCCTCACAGGCCGAAACAAACAGAACAATTCCTTGCGCGGTGCTCTTCTCGTAGAGGTTCCGTCCTCCTTTTCCACTTGGACCCTTAGGGTCTATTTATAGAAGGCGGGAGAGCCCAGAGGGGTCAAATGAACGAATTTGCCCCGATTCTGTCAAGGTGGGGTGACAAAAAACCATTTTAACCCCTCTGGATGTCAAAAAGGGCTGAATGACCCCTCTGGATGCCAAAAAGGGATGAATGACCCCTCTGAGGGGGTTAAAAATCCTCCCCCTTTTTTTTTGAACACCGGAGAGAAAGGGGGGAATCGCGCGACCCCGGTGGGATGCCAGAGGGGTCGCGCGACCCCGCTGGGATGCAGTGGGGTCGCGCGCCGCCAGGTGGCTGGCGGGGTCGTGCGACCACTGCCGACCCCGGCGGGGTGGCCGCGGCCCCCTCTCGGGTCCGGGAGGGGTCGTTTGACCCTCGGGCATGCGTTTTGGCCCCTCTTCGCGCCGTTTTGCTCCGTTTCTTTCAATCTGAGTTGAGAAGAAGCCGTGGTGACGCTGCGTGGGGAAGAATCTTCGTGCCCGTCCGTGCCGTGTGATACACTTGCTCGGCCGCTTTGACAGGCATGCATGCATATCTTCCTCTTAACTTCCATTGTCGCGATGCCACTTGTAATAATATGATCGGGCCGATAGACCCTAAATCGCGGAGGTACTCCGTAGTCCGACGACATCGGCGCTACACCGTATCTTTTTCGTCGGTTGTTTCGGAATGAAATTCTCGAAGTATTTCGAGAAAATTACGGGTGCAACAATGACTAAGTACAAAAAATGCACTTGCATGGTGTCTCACCTCCTGCAGTCCTGCCATGGTCATACCTTTGTTTCACCCAAAACCGTTCCAGTATTATTGGACATTCCAAGAACTTTGCCATTGTATAAGTACCAGCACTGGTATCCTGTACCAACTTCATGGCAACTATGCCACAAACATTTAGATTCGTTTGTAGCCACGTATGTCTTGTTCAAAATTCTACATTTTATTTAAAGTAGGAATAACATTTAACTTTTATGTTAGTTGCTGTTGTTCAGCTCTGTAATTGTAGCTTTTTAAGACACTGAACTCCACGGCATGGTGTTTTCTTCCTATACAGTTGTCCAAGGAGTCAGCAGTCTATGTCAATGACTTGGTGAAGGCTCCGCAAAGTTTGTTTTCTGGGAGAAGGAACATGTTGATTTACCTTAATAACAAAATTTTTCAAGTCACTAAAGGTAATTGTTTGAGCATTTTGGTTGGAAAATATCATCTAAATTTTCATGTTTTATTAAGTTTTTTTTTGCGCATAACCCATCCTTACAAGTAAAATTACAAAAATACCAATCCTGTAAACAGATTTGAACGCATATCATTAATTTTATCAAAATGTTACAAAAATGCCACTCTGGTTAACTTCGGTCTGTAAAGAAGCATTTGTTCTACCCATTAGTTGAACCTTGTATGACTAAAATACCCCTCCCCCACTTGGCGTCGACATTCCCACGAACGCGAGAGAGAGAGAGAGAGAGAGAGAGAGCGTTGACATTCCCATGAGAGAGAGAGAGAGACCGTTCACCGCCGCGTCCATGGGGTTAAAGCAACGGGGGATCTGGCAGTGTAGGAGGGGTGGGGGCCCGCTGGTGTTAGGGGAGTTGCTTAGTACTGAGGAAGAGGGGGGGGGGGGAAGCTCCATGCATCACATTCAGAATCGCTGGAGCTGCTGCAGCGTCTGATCGGGGCGGCCTCCCACGGCGTCTCATGGTTCCTCCTTGCCTCAGATGGGTCGGCAGGGATCTACGGAGGAATCCTAGGAAGGCAGCTCCCTTGGTTTTTTATTCTTTGGGAAGCGGAAAGGATGCTGTCATGTCTCTGTCCAGCCCACCAATTCCCCATCCGTCACTTCATCTACAGGAGTGCAGATGCCACGGATGTGGAGAGGTACAGGGAGGCCTTCGCCAGGACGATGGCCATGGTGGGGATCAAACCTCATCATTCCATTGTTTTGTTGGATTTGGATCTATCTATCTGGTGATTCATCGCTTTTGTTATGGCGAGGTTATGCGATATTGTTGTTCCCTGTTTGCAGAGCTGAGAGTGTCTGGTGGACCCAAGAGCATGGCGCTACATGTTTTGACTGTGGGGTGGAAGTCCAGTGGTGTGATTAGGTAAAAGTGCGGGCTCGGGTTTCGTTGATGAGCTGCTGGGTATCATTGTAGATCATAGGCTGCAGCCAGAGAGTTTGGATGCGGCAAACTTTGTCTGGGAGAAGGTGTTAAAATATGGGTACATATCATTATGTGTGCTTTTGTTTTTCTTCCATTAATGTGTTCTGAGATCATGGGGGCACTAGCAGAGTGGAGGAGGTGGTGCCGGTTGTTGTTGGTGTTTAGGAACGTGAATGCCGGCGAGGGGGGAGAGAGAGTCCCCGTAGCATGAGACCCTGCCGTTGGAGTCCCCGCTTATGGAGGACAAAGGGGTCGACAGTCGCCGCGTCGGTGGCAAGGGCGACCACCTCCCCCAGGCCCTTTTTGATTCCTTTGTCGGCTGGTAGTGGCACTTTTGCTTCCGAAGGGGAATCCTGGGGGAGGCAGAGGAAGAGCAGAGCACCTGGGGGTTCCGCCAGCAGAGGAGGGATGGTGGAGGGGGAGGTGACGGCTGAGGGGGCCGCCTGTAAGGGGGCCTTTTCTCCAAATATGTAATGATCGGTTGCGGTGATGGCATTTTTGCAACATTTTGACAAAATTGATGATGTGTTCAAATATGTTTCTAGGAATGATGTTTTGCAATTTCATCTGTAAGGATGGTTTATATGCAAGAAAACCATTTTCTTATTTTTTTTATTTAACTTGATTTATATACTGATGCAGTTTCTTTTGATCTCTCTTCTGGTTGAAATTTTGATACTTATATTTTATCTTTAGTAATAATTTCTTTTGGAAATAAATGCTATATTTCTCAACAAATAACTGTCTCCATGAATCGTGTTCTGATTATTATTTTTGTCAGATTACTGCTTTATATTCTAATGTGCATGCTCAAATTGGAATGCCTTCCATGAAATTGTGTGCATTGGGGTCTTGTCAATTTTGCCAATATTTATAGAGATTATAAAGATTAATACTGGGTTACATGTCTCATCTCATCTGATCAGCAGTTTTCATAATCTGTTTCGCCATTCATTTCTAGTTTGTCCATGCTGCCCCCCCTAAAACTTCTTTTGTTCATTTATCTGGGCTGTCTTTGGTCTTGTTTATTGATTTTGCCCTGTGTGCCTGAGGGTCCATTAATCTCCTTAGCTTGTATTGGTAACTTCTAATGGTATAACTACTGAGTTGGAGATTTTCTAAACATGTGACTTCCTCATTGGATGTCCTGTAAGCTTCTATGGGGGTATAGTTTCCTTACGTTTAAAGAGCCAATTGAAGTAAATGTTGCAGCTTCCCCCATGTAATAATCTTGGGTGAGAGAATATGATGAGCTGAGGGAAGTGTACTTTGAAACTAATTTATTCATTCTCATTTCTCGGTGTATCTTCTTTCTATATTTCTTCTAGCATATCTCATTTAAATTCTGTCAGTGACATGCAATTTTACTGTTATCCCTATCATTAAATGCAATTTCATCATCAAAGAATTTATATTTAGACTTTCCCTGTCATGTAGATGGAACATTGTTGGAGAACATCAAGATGGAGGTGCAAGTGCCAAAGCTACATTATGTTCATCCCAATTGTTTTGAGTCTGGCAAATCTGTGGAGTTTATTGCATGTGGCAGTAACCTTCTTCGTCATAAATTTCGGTATGGTAAAACTAACCAGCATATTGCAGCACCCAGAACCAGTTCTTGAAGGTGGAATTAATCCACATTTCATTGAGAACATATAGAACCAGTTGTACTTGATGTTTATCATATCTTCTGCAAATATGTGTCAACTGGCTTGATTACTTTCTTTCCTCCTTCAGCACAGAAGATGCAAGGATGGTGCATAACTGCTCTAATTTGTTCATCTTATTTCTGACAATTGTATTATATGATGTTTCGAATTGTGTAGTTTTCATTTATCAAATGTTTTAAATATTCTTCATGAACCAGATAAATGCACTCTTGAAATCTAACCACGCCATAATGTATTCCTTTTGTAGTACAAATATGTGCTATGCCAAGGAATGCCAGATAAATGGAGTTAAGTGCTTAACTGTACAGAAGAGTTTTTTTGATGAGTTTAGGGATGCTGCTCTAGCTCTATGTGGCCTTTTAGGCTATTTCAGGTAATGCAGTCAATGCGCTTGGCTGCATGATTGTTACCTTTTGATGAATGATCCTTCAAAAATCCTGACAGTTTCAAATAAATTCCTTTTCGTCTGTAGAACAAACCCTTTTATGGCTGTCCGTGGGAAGTGACTCTTTGGAGAGCAAACACTACCCTTTACCAAAGAGCTGGGAAGTGAAGCTTTACGAATGGCATGCAAGCAAGCTGCATCTGGTTTACTCTCCAAGAAAACCCTCATCTTGGAAAATTATTGAATAAAGTTCTTGGAAAACACGAATGCCTGGGAGGACCCTTTCCCCTATAAATAAGGAAAGTATAATTCCTTACACAGAAACTAGTACATGATTCTTTTGTCCAAGGATTTGTTGAGGAGAATAAATGAAGAATGCTTGTTACACCCCACCCTGAGCCCCGTTCATGTTTAGAAATTATGATTACTTGGGGCATGGATGCAAAGAAGAATTAAAAATTTTATCCTTGATGCACAATGGATCACATGTGGTTGAGGCGATCCCTCAATCTGCCCTGACCAACTTGCAGCTCTAGAAGGTGGTGGTCAAAATGCAAACGTCCAGACCTGGGACCAGCCATTCCTCTCTGTTTCTCTGTTTTCTTTTTCTTCCCCCTCTCCATTGTTTCCTTTTTTTCTGATTCCTGTTAAGGGAAAACTCAACAAGTAGATGAAGGATGACGAAGGGAAGAGGGAAGAAATTTGCACATTAACACATTTCTCCCTTTTGTCTGCAGCTTGTGCATGCCCTCCTTTGTGAAATGGAAACAGAGGACGAAGCAAGTAAGCAAGTTGATGATGTCTTTCTTTTTTGTGGGTTCCTAAGAAACAGATGGACTGGATGCAAAAATCTCGACAGTAGCAGAACATGATTAACCGGGGTAGGTGGGGGGAATCACATGTAGTGGATAAAGAGAAAGAACTGCTGTTGATAATGTTTTGTTGACAGCCATGATCCAAAAAGCTGTTGACAAATGAAGAATCAGGGTAGCTCATAGCAAGCCACGAACAAAATGTTTCAGTTTTAGAAAAGAAAATCAGTCATCAGACACAGTGCCCTATGCACAGGCTTTGATGTGATCTATTCTAGCTGAATTTATATTTATCTAATGGAATTTATGTAATTTATATATCTCATTTCCAGCTTGGTAGCTTGGCTTCTGAGGACGGAAGCTCCCAAAATTGAATGCCATTCCTTGCTCAACCTCATCAATGGGGTTAATTTGTTTCTGCTAAAAATTATTTGTTAGATGTCTATATGAAAGCCATCAACAAAAATCAGGTAGTCCATAGTTGTCAACAAAATGTTGTTTTTGATGTTGAATTTTGGAGCTGTTGGTAAGGATTAAAAAAGGCCCTTGATGACGGCTTACTCAAACTATTGAACTTGGATTTATTGGTGAGCAACTTCTCATAGTCTCTGCAAAATCTGTTACCAGAAGTATTTTTTCTTGTAGTGTGAATAACTCCAATTGGTTGAAGGCCTTTTGTTAAGGTTTAAACTTACACGATGTCATGAACTGAAATATTCTTATGGACTAACCTTTTTGCATAGGCTGAAATTTTAATATTTGAAGGATTAAAATCTAAATTGCAAACTTTAGTGGGGGCATCCATAAAAGAACCATAAAAGAAAGGGCTAAATCATAAATCATAAGAGGTAAGGGAATTGTGCCCCCCTCCTCCTGGGCCTCCCTTGTTCTGCCTCTGGTTTGTAAATTCTCTCTTGGCATTGTTGGCAGATACTCTGCAAATTCTATTGAAAGTCCAACATCTCTTTTATTCAAGAATGGTATTTTTATAACTCTGGGAAGAAAATGGCTGATTCCATTCTCTCGAGACAACTGGAGCAAATTTATTCTTGAATGGGTGGGCTAAAGATGTAAGGGTGTTACGGATTTCTTTGGGGGTGTGGTGTTCTACGAGCTTGGTAGAGACCTGTTCTTTGTTTATTCCCTTCTTCTTTTGATCTTACTGGGTCTAGCTGACCTGGGCTACAGGGTAAGGCTTATGATGTTGATGATGATGCAGATGATCTCATCTTCATTCTGAAAAGACCTGGGAAATGAAAGAAAAATGTTTTCTGATAACAAATTGTCTGCATCTTTACTCTAGTGGATGTGGTGGAAATAGTCTACAAAATGCAAGCTTCTTGAGCGTTATTAAAATGTGCATGCATATAGATTGGCACGGAGATCTGATTTTCTTTTGGGTGTATCTATGATGATTGTTTAGCAATAACCATATCTCATTTACACTTAAAAGAGGACATAGGGATAAGGTAGAAAATATATTTCCAAACAACAATAGTTATTGCAAGGAAGGCAGACTTGGGGATTGGGCTCGGATTGGCCGGCCCAAAACTGATCTGGATCGGTGGGATCAGCTGATCCCAAACCGATCCCAAGCCAAGTTTGAGTCAGACCAGCCACTAAGAAGGCCCCAATGGTCAAAAAAATTGACCTTTGGGAATTCCCAGCGGCTCTTCCATTGAGAAGGGCCCCTAGAAGTTCTCCAACAGCAAATTTGACCGTTGAAGAACTTCTAGTGGCCCTTCTGAATTGAAGAGCAGCTGGGATCCCCCCATTCACAAAAAGAGAGAGGAAAAAAGCAGTTTGGAATTAAAAAAGGGGCCAGGGTTCAAGGATCAGCCAGGATCGGATGATCCTAGTTAGTTTCAGCCGATCCCGACCAGTCCCCACCGATCCGGTTGATCCTGTGAATGGGATCTGGATCATGGGATCGGGGTCGGATCAGTTCGACCCAAAACCGATCGGATTGGACTGGTCTGTTCTGATCTGATCCTTTAAACCATGGTTTATTGTTTTCATTTCAACTGAAAGAAATGCATAAAATGTGGGTGCCAAATCTATCTCCAGTTGGAATAATTTATGAATGGCTGTTCTGCAATAAATCCACATGTATGAGGATGAAAGCTGAGCTGTCTGCTAATGTGTCATCCTTATATGAGGTTTTTCTTTTGGGTGGGGGTGATGTGTGTGCTTTTACAGAGAAAACCATTAAGGAAGAAATCTTGTGGGATATGCTTCAGCAAATGTGGTGGAAGATCACAAAATGGTTGATCTACATGTTTCCAATCTGTTGCACATGATGGACAAATTGGAAGATACTTAATATGAAGACTTTTTGAATTGAACTGAAGAGGTTTTTATTAAGGGTGCACTATGCCTTCTGGGAGCAGATGTGACTTTTGGCAACATTGAGGAAATATTAATGGGTGTATGGTTGGGAATTGTAAATGACTTAACCTTTTTCTATTTGCTTGTTTGATGTACTTTCTGGAAGATTGAAGGACTGGTTAGTTTATATATTCATGTAAGCATTGATTTTCTTGGGCAAATTTTAGTTGTTTCCCTTTTTCTCTTGGATTATATTGTGCTAAGTGTGCTGTCATGATCAATTGAAATGCAATTTCATCTTTATTAAAAAGAAAAATAATTTTTCAGTTGCAAAAATTTTCAGTATGTACTCCTTAATGGGTTTGACAAGCTTCCTGGTTGGTACCTGCTTGGCATACCATATGCTGTAGAACTCAATATTTTGCGGCTCTTTTGTCTCTTGGGTTGCATTTTCCTTCAAAAATATCATTTCTTTTTTATTTTTGCATTTCTTCCCTGGGAAATAGACCAGGAACATGGTGCTTCTACCTTCATCATTACAAGTAATTTCGTTCATGATGTACTGCCTTTTTTTATATGCTTCCTGAACTTAATTTCATACTGACAATCAGGTTCCTTTCATTGCCAAAAAATGTTGTCAGGTTTCTCGTGTCTTTTTCTGGGAAGTATTTGCATAATGAGTTTTGTGGTGTTGTTTCACATGGAATGATCAAGTCGTACCATGAAATTGGAGATGATCTCCATAGTTCTGAACATCAGATACTCGTGATAAGAATCCATAACCCAGAGCCAGATATATTTGGTCCTGCATTTGTTGAGGTTGGTACATTTGTATTGATGCTGACCTTTATGATCAGAAGTTAGTTGTGCTTAATCTTTTGGTTCACAGTTTTCAGTTAAACTGCATGAAGCTATGTGTCTGTGGAGCTGTAGATGATGACATCCTTTAAAAGCCTTCCATGTCTTTATCAGTGAAGGCATAGTTTATTGCATCTTTGGTTATTTACTTGCTGATCTGGAATCATGTCTCCCATTGAGACTGTTGATTGAATACTACTGCTGCTGTAATGTATCAGAACCAGGATTGAATTTAACTCATCTACTAGAACATTTACATTCTTGATTGAAGCTTGTGACGTGACTGTTATTGTTGCTTTGGTAATTATGCTCTCATCTGTTCCTTTCCTGGGAGCATGCTGTTTTAGATTATGAAAATTGTTGTCCAGGATAATTTAGTCATTGTCATGTAGGGGTAATTTCTGTAAGTATTGTGTAGTTTGGTGGGTCTATGGAAGTGTTTCTCATAGACTGCTGGCACAGGGGCATTTCTGTCCCATATATATATATATATATATATATATGTGTGTGTGTGTGTGTGTATATATAATGAATTTTTTTGTGGTGAATTGGCTTGTCCAAGAGGCTGCGACCCTATTTCTCCCAACCAAACATCTCTTCTTCTTCCCTCTCTTTTCTGGTTCTTCTACATGGTATCAGAGCAGGGGGAGACTCGGACGACATGAAGGAGACTCTCGGACCATCTCTCTTGCACTGCACCTCTCTTCCCTTGGTGCCGACACATTATTTTAGGGCTTTCTGGTGCACAGGCTCCATGCCTCTTAGAACCGCGCATATCCGTCTCTTGGTTCGGCCCTTCTTTTTGGTTCTTTGGGGTGCGTTGTGCTCTTGTTTTTGGGAGCAGTGCTGTGCAGTTTCTTCCTTTGGTGCTGGCCATCTGTCTTGGATTGTGGCCGTCAAAGGGCAGTCTTGGACTTTAATAGAGGAGGGTCATCCTCTGGGAGGTCTGGCTATCCTCTACAAGGCTACGGTGGTGCTGAGCAGGGTGGGGGGGTTGTGAAGTCATCAACCCTAGGCCACCTTCCCTTCTGCTACGGTTTTTTCCTTGTGGTGTTGGGAGTCACCTACACTGCTCTTCCAGTATTTGAAGGGTTGGTGAGTCCTCAACTAGTGAACTTCTCATCATGCCTTCTTCGACCAGCGGTGGGCTTGACCCGCGGGAGCAGGTCCACCCTTTTGATGTTCGTGAAGGGAGCTCCTTGATGATGCATCTTGCGGGTCTGTCCTCTATTGAGAATCTTTCTCTGCAAATGACCTTGATGAAGCTCATAGAGACCAATTTTTGACTGGTCTGTGCTTGATCATATTTTTCGAGGATGAAGAAAGATCGGCTATATCGATGGCAAAGTCAAGGAGCCAGCTCTTGATGATTCTAATTATGCTGTTTAGGATCTAAAGAAAAACCTTGTGATGGGTTGGATACTGAACTCTGTGAGTCTGGACATTTAGCAACTCATTTTAAAGAAGACAGTGACAGAAATGTGGGATCTCCTTGAGCAAATGTATGGGCAGCGACAATATGTCTCATATCTATCAGTTGACCGCAGAAATCCAGGAGTTGAAATGGGGAGCCGTCGGTGTGGTCACTTACTTTGGACTGTTGAAAAGGAAGTGTGAGGAACTTGACTATTACTAATTTACTATTTGTATACCTGGGATGCACTAAAGATCAGAAGCAATACTTAGAACATATTCAGCAGAACCGGATCTTTAAATTTCTTGTTGGTCTCACCTCAGAGTATAAGGACTTGAGGGTTTAAATCCTCAATGCTGTTCTGCTTCCCTTGAGAAAGTGTACCATGAGGTCCTAAATGAATTAGGGTGAAAGAAAGCTATGAATGGATGGGGTGCAGTAACTGGTGATCATAATCTAGGGGAATTCTCAATGTTGGTCACCACATCTGCCAAGTCCGGAAAAGGTGGATATGGCTTTGGCAAAGAGAATATGAAGGTTGGGAGACATTGTACCCATTGTGGGAAGGACAATCATAATGTGGAGACGCGTTGGGATCTATATCTTGACAAGAAGCCGTCAAAGTTCTGGGATGGTTATAGTGGACAGCAAGCAAAGGGCAATGCTGCTATCACTCAAATCTCCGGATAGCCCTCCAAACTCCTCTTCAGACGGTGGCTTCACTTCTTCTCAGGTGTTTGCTCTTTCCTCCAGCAACATTTTTCACTTGCAACGGATTTTTTCACAGCTTAACCTCCCTTCCTCTCCTGCTATACTTACTCCATCAAGTACCACAGGGGTGGCTTTAAGTGTCACCTCGAATCTTCCCTGCAACCCTTGGGTCATTGACTCAGGAGCTATGGATCATATGACTGGTATCTTGTTTACCACGCGGAAAATTAATTTTGTTATATCCATTTGTTGGATAAATATGCGTATATTTCGACATATTTGGTAATTCCACACTTTTGGATTTATCAGATGATTTAGGGTTCGTGTACTGGACTTTTTCCCACCGACCGTAGTCGGTGTTAATTTACATCGGTACAAGTCCGAACACCTTTGATTAACTGCCAAAGAACGTCTTTTGCCTCTATACGTTGTGACATTAATGATCTTGATGATCGCCCATAATGGGTACATACTCCTACGAAGGAATTTGAAGACTTCATTTCCTTGGACATGTGTAATTCACATTACACTCGTCTTTCGAGATCTTTACATATGGTCCCGATTATGTAATCATGTCTTCGGGCTTACATCCAGTCACAACCAAACCCTTTGAATTTGCTTTTGTCACGAGAGGACTGCTGGATTTGCTTCTGTCACCTGATCGGACGGTTGAATTTGAATCCCATCACGATCGGACTGTTGGATCGCCAAGATGATCACTGCCAATCCGTCGGATCTGCTTCGTGGCCATGGCCACTCCTTTGATTGTGATCGGACCCTCAAGCAAGATTTTCCAAACCGGTCTGGAACGGGGCGAACTGCCCGTACCGAACTGTACCAGCCACAGACTGGTACGATTGGTCTGTGGTACGCAACCGGTACGCAACTTAATTTTTTAATATTATATATATTATTTTATATCAAATATGATTTCATAAGTAGTTTGGTTAAGAGCCTTCTTTTGGAAGGTTAGGACTTGAGTTCAAAACACATTAGTGGCACTATTTTCTTATTTTTTTCATTATTCTTTAGGAAAAATAAGTCAAAAAATATATGGCACTTGTGTGATTTGAACCCTTTACCTTACATACAACTAACACACCTACTAACCACTAAGTCACATATAATATTTTGTTATATTTTACAATAACATATATTTATTAAATAACTCTTTAATCTTGGCACCTTGTGGTACGAAGCGGTACGGTGCCGTATCATACCGGCAGAAAACTGGTTCGGCCAGTACGACCGGGTCGGCAAACCTTCCCCTTAAGTTGACTTGGTGTCCATGAAGGACATTTTCGCCTAATGCAGGGTATATTTGTAGGTATTTCTATAGGTTTCCTAAACATAAGGTGTTCTTGCAGTATCAGAAGAACTTTGGACATTTCTGCTCTTTCTGACCCTTTCAGGGCATTTCTATAGCTTCTGACCATTTATGGGTATTTCTTGCATTCCAAACTTTATTTGGAAATTTCTACAGTTTCTGACCCTTTTTGGGCATTTTTGTAATTCTTTTGATTTTTCAGAGATAACCCCGTCACTTCTTGACTTCCTAGGTATATCTACCATTTCTTGACTTTTCGGAGATAGTCCCGTCACGTCTTGACTTCCTGGGCATATATGTCATTTGATTTTCGGAGTTTATTTATAATTTCACCCTACTCTGGGTCTTCCGAACATGATAAGTCTTGGCCATAAAAAAGTATATGGACTTGGATGGCTAGTCATAAACATAACTCAGGAGAGCACACACCGCTTCAAGGAAGGGGCGTGGTCTCGCTCCACCGAGTCGTGCAAACGGCGTGAACTGGAACGAGGGCATTTTGGTAATTTTGAGACATGCCAGAAACTTTTGTGTAGTTTCTAAATTGAACAATGGCTTTCATGCAATTTTCTTACAAATGAGGGTATTTCTGCATTTTTTTGGTATTTTAGGATTTTTCTGTAATTTTCTCACCATTGGGAGTGTTTCTGTAATTTTCCCACCATCGAGGGTGTTTATGTAATTTTTTCACTATTGGGGGTATTTCTGTCATTTTTCACCTTCGGGGGTATTTATGTAAATTCTGACCTTTTCTGTGATTTTCTGACCAACAAGGGTATTTCTGCAATTTGTGGACCTTCCGGGTTCTTTTCAGCAATTTGTGGACCTTCTGGGGTCTTTTCCACAATTTTCTGACCAGCAAGGATTTTTCTGCCATTTGTGGACCTTCCGGGGTCTTTTTTGTAGTTTTCCATTTGTCAAGGGTTTTTCTGCAATTTCTAGGCAGCAGAAAGTGTTTCTGTAGTTTTCCATCTTTCAAGGATTTTTCTGTAATATTTTCACTATCGGGGGTATTTCTACAATTTGCGGATCTCCCGGGGTCTTTTCTACAGTTTTCTAATACTTCAGAGTTTTTCTGCAATTTTCAGAGTTTATTTGCAACCTCTTGGAACTTCTGGATATTTTTGCAATGTTCAGATTTTCTGACAGTGCCCTGTGACGACGGTATGCCTGCAATTTTAGTTTTCGGAAAATTTCATGTGGCAGAAGTATGTTTGCAATTCTAATTTCCAAAAAATATCTCTTGACAGGGGTATATTGATTTTCAGGAAATATCTGATGGTAGGGATATTTGATATCCCAAGTCTTCAAGGCTTCAAAGTCCTCCCAAGTCTTCAAGGCTTCTTGCGCAATCCTCTTGCATGTGCCCCTTGCTGGATGGAGTTGAGAGAAGCCCCGTGTCTTCCTCTTGAGAATGAGGTCTCCTCATTTTATAGGCGAGTGCACCTAGGTGGGGGAACCGCATGGTGCATTCATGGGTGGTGCATTGACTGCACCTTGGGTTCCCCCGCCACCTTGTGAGGTGGAAGGTGGACATGAGGTTCCACCGGTGATGCGCCCATGGGAAGCTTCCCTCCCCCAGCTTGATAAGGGAGGTAAGCTCACCTACCCCTCATTTAATTCATTCCTTTTCTCTCTTTTTTTTGAAAGTTGAGAGGAGGAAGGGAGTGGTTCCCCTGGTGGCACCCGGTAGTGGCACCCAGGCCGTGGTCCCACTGGTACTACCTAGCGGTGGAACCCCCATCCCTGGGTCCCCCCAGTTGGTGTAGGTGGTAGGGGTGGACCCTTTGGTCCCCCGTGGCATTAGATGGTGGAAGAGGACCCCCCAGTCCCTCCGGTGCTTGTGCACAGGTGAGAGGGAAGAGGTGGAGAAGGCGGACCCCCTGGGTCCCCTCGATGGCCTGCACAGGTGAGAGTTGGATTGGAGGTGGAGGCCCCACCTAGGCTCCCCCGGTGGCTGCCCACAGGTGGGAGGGCAGAGGTGGAGGCGGCGGACCCCCCTGGGTCTCCCCGGTGGCCTGCACAGGTGAGAGTTGGATTGGAGGTGGAGGAGGCCCCCCCCTGGGTTCCCCCGGTGGCTGCGCACAGGTGGGAGGGGCCCTTCAGCCCCCCTAGTGACTTGCAGGGATGGGATCGGCCCCTCCTGCTCCCACCGGTGACCTACACAGGTGGAGAGGGGGATGCGGTTCCCGCAGTCTGCTGCAGCCGGCCCTAGGGCCTATAAAAAACTCCTTTGAATATTTAATTTATTTTTTTGTTTTCTTCTGCTGTGCAGTCCCAGTCCGCACGTGGGGTTCTTGTGTTTTTTGTCATTGCTACCTTGCTGTCCAGATCACGCTGTAGTGATCACATTTTTTTTAAAGTACCGAGGACAGTCCCCGGGTAATAAAAGTGACATTAATTGTTGATTGTTTGCACGGGTCTGTGATTTCATGTCGCCCGTCAAGTATTTGACATAATTCTAGTGCATACAACACGCCTAAAGCATGCACATCTATCTGTCAAACGGAATCTCGGAATGCAACGGCGATGCAACAGCGATGATTTAATATCATCTTGTGCCATTGTGGAATTAATTTAATTTTTCTTCGGCTGGCATTAACCATGAAAATTGTGAGGTCCAACATATCTCTTCTCGCTTCACATCTTATTCTTTGGGTTCTGGGAAGGACAAAGTCATCATTGCAGATGTCACTGATGCCACTGTGGCAGGTCAAGGTGTTAATGCACCTCATTGATGACTTAGTTGTATCCTATGTGCTTCATGTTCTTGCTCTTCCTATTAACCTTCTTTCTGTTAGTAATCTTACAAAATCACCAAGTTGTTCAGTGACCTTTTTTCTTACACATTGTGTCTTTTAGGACTTAGAAACAAAGTGAATGATTGGGAGTAGCTGTTAAGTAGGAGGTCTATATCATTCCAATTGCGTTTCAATTTAGCATTGATGGTGATATCAACCAACAAATAAAGGAACTTCATTTGTGGCATAGTCGTCTAGTTCATTTGTCCTTTAGAGTTTTGAAAATCTTGTTTCCTAGTTTGTTCAAGTCAATAACAGCTGACTCCTTATATTGTCAAGTGTGTCAACTTGCTAAACACTGTAGAACTCATTTTCAGAGTTCAATGAATAAAAGTACTTTTCTCTTCCAACTTGGGCACTCTAATGTTTGAGGTCCTTCCCCCATTCCTTTTGTGGTCCTTTTGTGGATGGTTATCATTATTTGATCAAGTTTTATTGATGTTTTTCCCATTGTTCTTGAATATATCTCATAAAATTCCGAGAAGAAGTTCCTTAGATTGTCCAAGTGTTCTATAAGATGGTTGAAACTCAATTTGATTTTCACTTTAACAAGCTCTCAATTTCTTTTAGAAGATGAGGGTATCATCTATGAATACTCTTGTGCTTACTCCAACAAATGGGGTGGCTGAAAGGAAAAATAGACATCTATTAGAGACTTCTCGAGGTCTTCTTTGCAACGTCAAATGCCTAACAAGTTTTGGGCTGATGTTGTTTTAACTGCCTCTTATGTTATAAGTCGGATGCCATCTCAAGCACTTCGGTTTGTGTCTCCTCTTCGGGTTCTTTGTCAAGAACATCCCTTGTTTCTCTTGCTCCTTGGGTTTCTAGGTGTCTCTGCTTCATTCATTCTCTTAGTCATAGTTCTACTAAACTAGATCCTAGAGGCAGTTGTGGCATCTTCTTGGGGTATTCTCCCACTTAGAAGTGAGAAGGAGTTCAAATGTTTTAACACCAAGACTGGAGTACAATACACCCTTAAGGATTGTTGCACCTGTAATTCTCTCGAAATACTTCGAGGATTTTATTTCATAGCAGCCGACGAAAAATATGACGTAGCGCCGATATCGTTGGTCCGCGTAGTACCTCCGCGATGTAGGGTCTATCGGCCCGACCTCATATTATTGCAAGCGGCGTCGCAACAAGGGAAATTAAGGGGACAATGTACATGCATACCTGTCAAAGTGACCGAATAATTGTGTATCACACGGCACAGACGGATGCAAAAACCCCCGAGCGAGCGGCGCACAAACAAATAAGAAACGAACAATCCTTCGCTCCCGCACGGTTCTCCACCAACGCGTTGCTACCACGCAACGAAGAGTGGGCCTTGGAGAGCAATAAAGGCAGGGCGGCGGCTCCTCTCCCACCTAGGGCAACAAAAAATTGCAGAAAACACACGAAGAGGGGCCAAAAAGGCTGTCCTGGGGTCAAATGACCCCGTTGACCTTTCTGTGGGGGCGGCCGACCCCGGGCGGGGTCGCGTCCACCCCGCTGGGCCTCCAGCGGGGTCAAATGACCCCGGGCGGGGCCGGTTGACCCCACTGGAACCCAGCGGGGTCAACGTGACCCTGCACGGTCATTTGACCCTACTGGGTCCCGCCCACGGGTCAAATGACCCCCCGGGGTCCGTGTTCCCATAAAAAAAAAGGGGAAGAGAAAAAGGGATTGGCCACCCCAGCCTGTCAAAATTGGGGCTAAAACCCATTTTTTTTGTCAAAGTTGAGGCAAATCCTCATATTTTGACAACGTGAGTCCTCCCACTTCTATAAATAGCCCCCTGGGCCAAGGATGCGGACAGACACGGAGATACGGACTGACAGACGCAGAGAAAGACCTACGGACACTCGGCGGGATTTGTTTGTTTGTAAAAATGTCCATTAAGGGTATGTTTTATAAATACCCCCGGGTCTTGCTTTTATGCCCCTAGAGGCTATGCATGTAATTTTTTCATGCATCCTAGACGGTTAAATCATGTAGTTCCTTCATATAATAAGGAATTGCAGAAATTCCCCTCTCAGGATTGTAAGAAAATTCAAGTCATGTGGTTCGCAGTTCTATCCTGCAACTTTATGTAATTAGGGTTATGCCCCTACATCCCGCGTCAGTGCGGAGACCCCTTCTTCTTGTACAGTCGACAACTCGTTGACAACCCATGTACTTATACGATTCGTGAAATGTGCCCAGTTGTTCCATTATGGGCTGGTCAAGGGAGAATTGCACATAAATCCCGACTTTTGAAAAATTGTGTACATGCCCCTCTCCCTGCGAATCAACGCACGAACATCTTCTACGAAGTCCACTGTTGCTCCTTTCGCTTAGGGACCTCTCTAGCCCCGTCTTGCACCCAAGAGTCACCCCAAACCGAGGTATGTTCGGGATTTGGTAAAATTACCAAAATACCTCTGTGACCTAGAAATAGCCTAAAAGCCTTCAAAACCTGTCGGAAATCACCTCAGTGTCCTCGGAGGCTGGAGATCTCTCTGTACTTTCCCTCCAACCTAGTAATTCTGGAAATACCCACAACCTAGTAAAATTACCAAAATACCCTTAGAGTTCGGAAAACCTCCCGACACCTCGAAAATACCTATTGCTTCTGCAGAATTGCATTCATGCTCCCAAATCATAGGACTTTTGGCCTAAACTTAATAGGGCCTTTGATAAAGCCCTAGTTCTATCAATCTTTCGGTAGTGAATAAGAGGTAACTGTGAGCCATGCAAGTGAGCCTGCCCTCAGCATCAGAACCTATGTAGGGAACCTTAAGACTTCTTTGACAATTAAACAAAGGTGTTCGGACGTTAGACCGATGTAAATCAACACTGACTGCGGTCAGTGGGGAAATGTCTATCACTCGAACCCAAATCGTTTGATACGATGCGCACCCACGGAATAAACCTTGCACAAGCTATTTATACAGCCCCCCTGTGCAATCCTCACCTCTTTCCTTTCTCAGAAAAGTTAAAATTATATTCCGTGATCCAACAGACTGGCACGTCCAGTGGGACCTTTCCCGCCTTTCTTCTTTTTGTCAAAGAAGTCCGAAACCTTCTTTAAGGTTCTGTCAGCTGTGGCATATAGACCCCAAGTCATCGTCAATCACGCCAGGTTCCATGGATGGCAGTATCGGCCGAAACCGATACGTTTCGGCCAAAACGTATCGGTTTCGGCCTATACCGAAATCGAAACGGGCCTTGTCACTGTAGCAAGTCCGATACTAATAAAAATTAAATTTTTAATGAAACCGTCCGGTTTCGGCCGAAACCGGACCTGCTCAATAATATTTTTGCCTTTTCTGACTGTTTTGAACCTGTTTTGGCCGAAACCAAAACCGATATCGAAACCGATACTGCCATCCTTGCCAGGTTCGGATACCTGGCAACTCCCATTGCGTTCGGCGACTTCCCAGCCGTTATTGGGTCGCCCTTCTTTTTGGGTGTTGTCCCGACGGCTGAGACTGCCCGGGGCACACTCACTACTCCAACTGCTGAGGGTGTCAGGCCCTCTGCTACAGCAGCCGGCCGAGTCCGCTCGGCCAACTCTACAATTGCGGGAGGTGTTAGGCCTTCTGCCTCAACCACTGGTCGTGTCCGCTTGGTCAATAAAGCAACCGTCGGGGGTGTCAGACCCTCTGCCTCAACGACCGACCGAGTCCGATCGGCCGACTCTTCAATTGCTGAGGGTGTTGGGCCCTTTGCTTCGGCAACCGGCCGAGTTCGTTCGGCCAACTGTGCAGTTACGGGAGGTGTTAGGCCTTCTGTCTCATCAATCGGCCGGGTCTTCCCGGTCAACTCTACAATAGCCAAGGGTGTCAGGGGCAACATACTGTCTTTGCAGATCAGGCTCCATTTCCCCCCAACGAGTGCCATCTGACAGATGCTTCCTTGTACTTTGAGAAGCCCACTCTAGCAATCACCGAGCCTATAAAAGACAAAGGGAAGCAAAAGGTGGACTATGAAGCTGTGGAAGGGCAACTATTCACTGTCAACCAAGACTTGGCAAGACTACACAGGTTAAGCCTCAAGGCCGCCTTCAAGCCAACTCAGCCAGAGAGGCGAAGCATTGACTTTGAAGCCAACCTCATCAGTTGGGTCATCGACCATGGTATCTCCTTACCGCCAAACTGTGTTCAACTCTCGTTTCAATGAGAAGAGCACGAGGTGGAGCAGCTGAAGACCTTCACAGTCTCCTAGCAACGGAAAATGAGTAAAAAGGGCAAGGAAGACAAGCCGATTGTCTTTTATAAAGGATATTTGGTCCCGCCAGGCCCTCCTGAGCATGATTTTGGTTGGGATACTCCTGCCAACAGTGCACCGGAGTCAGTCCTAGAGATGGACGATATGCCAGAGCACATAAGGGAAATGTGCAGAAAACAACATATCCCTCAAGCTCAAGACCCCACATGAGCGGCATATTTCCACCAGTTGTGGAACCCTCCCCAGGTCCGTGGACAGCCTCTCTTCTCCCGCAAAGATACGAGAGGACTCGGCTATGACCAGGAGAGGGACTTTGAGGTCCACTATGCAGCAAATGCCATAGGACTGCTATCTCCTCCTCACAGACAAATTGAATCGGAGCCCAAGATCGACGACTCTGTAAGAGAGCCCGGTGAGACGTCAACGACACTATCACCAGAAGTCAACATTGGTCACCTCCCCGAGGGAGGGACAGCTCAGCCCGCTGGGTGTCGGCAAGACGGAGCAGGTCCTTCGACTTCATGCCATGAGCAAGAGAGCTTCGAAGAATTTGAAGTCTATGAAGCAAACACTGATGATGAGGGAGACTTTGTCAACCTCCAACCAGCCCCGCCAGAGCTCGAAGACGGTGGCCAAGCAACTGTGGACGAGTTGATTGAGATCAATCTCGGAAGCAATGAAGACCATCAGCCAACCTTTGTAAGTGCTCTCCTCAGTGAGAAAGAAAGGCAGGCGTATCGGCAACTCTTAGAAGAGTACAAAGATTGTTTTGCCTGGACTTACAAAGAAATGCCTGGGCTTGACCCTTCCGTGGCTGAACACGAGCTGGCAATACTTCCAACAGTTAAGCCAGTCAAGCAAGTTCAAAGGCGTATGCGCCACGAACTGGAGCTAAAGTTAATGCCGAGGTCGACAAAATGTTTGACGTAGACTTCATAGAGCCTTGTATGTACCCTGTGTGGCTCGCCACTATAGTTCCTGTCAAGAAGAAGAATGGCTAAGTCCGAGTCTGCATTGACTTCAGGGACTTGAATAAGGCATGCCTGAAAGATGACTTCTCTGTCCCAATCACTGAGACGATGGTTGACATGACCACTGGTCACGAGGCGTTGTACTTCATGGACAGGTCGTCGGGCTATAATCAAATCTGCATGGCCATCAAAGATAAAGACCATACGGCTTTCCGATCCCCCAAGGGGATTTTCAACCATAAAAGGATACCGTTCGGCCTGAAGAATGTCGGTGCAACCTATCAAAGGGCGATGACCAAACTTTTCGACGAGATGCTACATGACCTCGTTGAATGCTACTGTAATACCCCGATTATTTATTAAGTTTTATTGAGCTTTTATCAATTAAAAATTGAATTAAAATGAATTAATGTTTGAATTTCGAAATATTAATATTTAATTCATTAGAAAATAGAACCTATAAAATTCGACTACCTTAGAAAAATCTGTAAAAATAGTAATTGGGTAAAAGATCATTTTTATAGCAATTTTGTCTTCTGGACTTGACCCAAATTAATTACGTAACCTTGTCTAATTAGAGGATTAATCCCGAATTTGACTTTTACCTAACTTTTACCTAACCGAAACTTAAAACATGAAATTGGACCTTGTTACTCAACCAAATGATCTGAAATCAAGGGCAAATGGAAGGCCACGAGGTAAGGAACATTTACCCTCGATCAATTTGAGGTAAACCTAGTCCTAAAACGTGCTGCCGACATAGTTTTGGTCGAGTCAAGGATTCCGGCGCCGTTTCTAACACGTAACTTGCAGCGCTAAATACTCCCAACTCCGAAGGCTCCAGAAGCCCCATGACCTATAGAAACGTAGCTTTTCGACTCTAGTTTCATTTGGTAGCTGGGTCAGCCGACGAGGAGTCCAGATCTGGGAGTATTCGTCGTTTTGGTGGAAGGTGTTGGTAGTTCGTTGTTCTTCATCTCCAGCCCTTTAATCCGTCGATTAAGGTAGGTACCCTTAACCAAATGAGACTTGTGAATATAGTATCTTGATCAGCTCGACGAGATCTTTCCAATGATAGTAAAAGCCCCAATTTTTATTGGGTATTCAGGGAGATTTAGAGGCATCTTTGGAGGGTATTTCTGGATCGGGTTTATTTCTAGCTTCGATCTTCAATCTTCAATTCAGGTAGGTGATAATGGACCCAACCTAATTGCCATATATCAATGAAATCTACATCATGTTAGCTTCATTTTGACGTTGGAAGCCCTAATTATTATTGATCATGCTCATAGAATTCCTGAGTTTTCATAAGAGTGTCCTGTCGATGTTCCAGCAGCATTAACTTGACTTATCTCACGATTTTGAGTGACCAAATGAAATATTCATATGGCATATCTTACATGGTTGGAATCCTTATCCTGTCAGCTTTCCGTTGATATATAGATCTCTAAATTTCATTAAGTATAGTAGGAGAATTTTGAGTTTTAGTCACTGCCTGTCCAAAACTAGGGTTTCGGTGTTCCAGTAGTTATAAATCCTAATTACAGCAAGTAATCATGCAATTGACACTTCTGTTAGATAGTATTCCCTGTTAGCTTTCCATTGATACCAAAAGCCCCTTAATTGGAGTCCAATTGCCTTAGTTATTAGCATTTTTGTGTAACCCTAGCAAGCCCCCATCTTCCCGGCGTTCACCGGCCGCGGAAGGGACGACCGGAGACACCCAGGGATGGGCGGTCTTACGATAGACCGTCCAACTCCAGCCCACACCCGACCCTGGCTTAGTCAGGAGTTAAACGGTTCCAGACTGACCACACAACTAGTTGGACGGTCAGAAACTGACCACATATCCACCCCAGCAGGATAAACGGTCCATTCTGGACCACATAACTTGTGCGGCCCTGCCCCTGGCCGCACATCTGGATGGGCGGCCCTGCCCTGGCCGCACATCCCTGGGATGGGCGGCCCTGCCCAGACCGCCCAAGCACATGGGCGGTCCAGACCAGACCGCCCAAGACCATGGGCGGCCCTCAGGGAGCCGCCCAACTCCCAGCACCCCGTTCAGCCCCGTTTCAGTCCCGTTTCAGCCGATAGATATGCGGTCCACCCAGAACCGTTTATCTACCCAGTAAATGACTTAGTAATGGTTCTAATGCATTCATTTTCATGTCATTAGTGGTAATTAGTAAAATAGAAACTCATATAATTATTGGCTAATTATGCAACTAAATTTCTGTTAATTGCTTGTTATTCGTGCCTACGCGACTTACGCGATCACGTTCATTAGCTTATCATCTTGAATCATTCCTTTTGGCATTTTAACTTAATATATAACCTAATTCTTATTAATTTGGCTTGAAATTAGGATTAAATATGTTGATTCAACTTGCTAGTTAGCTGCTGTACTACAGTAACATAGCACGATTACTTTCCCAACTTCAAGTAGTCGCTAAGGCGTTAAATAGCATGTTACCTCCGGAAAACTTGATCCGGCGGGATTACCATTAATTCACATGTTTAATATCCCTGTTTAGAAATCCATTGATTAAGTGGTAATCTATTCCAGCAAAGTTATATATGTAACTCTTATTGTGATTTGGTTATCGATCTTCTTGATGATTGTGCTTACCTTGAAATTCTGAAATGAATCTTCTTCCTACTTGAAATTGTTATTGCTACATAGCTTAAACCTTGGAATTCTGGCCATAAATTGTGGAAGTCTAGATTCGTGGGATCTTTGATCCAAAGAAATCAATGCCTGGCAAACAATTAAGGACTCGGTCTAGTCCTGGGAGGAGCGCCCGAACACTACGTGTACCCCCGGGGAGGTGAATGACTAGGTGTGGCATTTGGCACCAGTACTATGACATGTGTTAAATCTAGGACTGTCCACTACTCTCTACTACTCCCTACTACTTTTTGCTTTCCACTCGTTACTGTTCTATACTCTACTTGTTGTTACTTGGATGTGGAAATGAAATTACATACGTGCTTGACATGACTTGAATCGTCTTGATATGGCCAACTCTTTATCGTTATCTCCTGTAGTAAATTCTTGTCCTTGTTATTCCTTTTAAGTATTACCATTCTGTTCATTTATATTTCTTGACCTTGCAAGATCTTTAAACTTTGTTTTACTATATCATCATTATCCTTTTATTGCATTATCCTTTGTAGCATGATATTTTGAAAATGTAATTAAACTGTTAACCACTTATATCTATCTGTTATCTCCTACTGAGCGTTAGCTCACACCCCGTTGTTTCCCCCTTTCCAGGCTATACAGGTGACGACACCCACACCGATGGGGAGGGACAAGAGTGATTACACCTGAGTGTACCAGTTAATAGATGGAGTCGTCTTGTTATTGCTTCTAGTTATGTTTTGGAGTTGTACTAGTTGTACTAGATTTCATCAGAAGTTATGTTTGAGAGTGTCTTAGTAGTTTGATGAATGTTGTAATAGATTGGGATTTTCCATGTTTAATAAATTTGTTCTTTTCCATTGCCTTGTGTTAATCATCTAGTTTAGTAATTCAACTTTATTTCAGCTAGCTCGCCTCTAACTGTACGTCCCGATATTTCCGCCTTGTTCGGGGCGTGACAGTTTAGTTGGTATCAGAGCCCTAGGTTTCACATTCCTAGGTTTTTCTAAGTCATAGGTTTTGCCTTGCATCCCAATAACCGGTATATCAAAAGGTGTTGTCCGAACGTTAGGCTACGCCTATCGGGAAGGTCGCACACTTGCGCGAGTGGTCTTCGGATCGGTTATCTCCGCCAGGTACCGAGTTTTGGTCAAGACTAGGTGCATTAGACCCCTAACCTTGTTAAAGTCTAGAAACTGACCTGGTGAGATTGGGTAGAAACTTGGGTTGAGCAATACCTCGATTGTTGTATTATCTATCTTAATAACCCTAAATGAGTTACTCTACTTGTAGGTAATTGAAATGGCAGCCGAACGTGCTGAATGGAGGAACCTGCAGCGCACGGTTCAAGGCCTGACTCAGGCGTTACATCAGGTAGCTCAAGCTGGAGCAGCGGGTCATGGCACCGGTGACTTATACCGGAACTTTCGAGGAATGAACCCGCCAAGATTTGCTGGTTCGACTAACCCCGACGAGGCCGAGAATTGGCTCAATGAAATGGGGAGAATTTTTGAAGTCATGCAATGCACCGACCAAGAGCGTGTCCTTCTTTCTACCTTCCAATTGGAGCGGGATGCGCGTACTTGGTGGGATTCCGTCAAGGCAACTCTAGGCGATCAACAAGTCACATGGGAAGAGTTCGAGGAATTCTTCAACGACAAATATTTTTCTGATCGTATACAAGAGAAGAAGGCGGCGGAGTTCGCGGCTCTAAAGCAGCGAAGCTTATCGGTGGCCGAATATGAAGCACAGTTCTCTCGGCTTTCGCGCTATGCTACTCACCTTATCTCCACCGAAAAGATGAAAGCTAAGCGATTTCTCAACGGGTTGAAGCTTCACTACATCAATCAACTGGCGCCGATGGAGATCCCTACTTATTCTGAGATGGTGAGAAAGGCACAAGTTCTAGAAGATACCCTAGAGATGACGGAGAGGATCCGTGGGAATGGCATGAGGAAGGAACAACCAACTCCTAAACCCGGACTTGGCACTAGCAAGAAGAGGCCCATGAGTGGGTCTAGTTCATGGATCGGATCGGGAACGTGGAAAGGTAAGATGCCGAGAAATGAAGAGATGAAACCCGGCCCTATTGTTCCATTCAAGGGCAAGTGCAGGTATTGTGATCGTCCAGGTCACAAGATGGAGGAATGCTGGCGCAAGCTAGGCGCGTGTTTACGATGTGGGAGTAGGGAGCACCGTATCCCTGACTGCCCTCTTCTATCGGAACAGGCTACACCGGCAAAACCTCAAGCTACCAAGAGGCCGCAAGGAAGGCTCAAGCTTTACATGCTGATGAAACTGGGATTTCTGATGATGGCGGACTCGTCGAACGTACTCTTACTATAATCGACAAGCCTGCATTTGTTCTCTTTGACACTGGTGCAACGCATTCTTTTATTTCTCGGAGATTTGCGAAGTCATTATCTGTGGAACCTATTATGATGAATACTCCATTAGCTATATCAACTCCTATTGGTTCTGGAGCGGCTATTCAATATTACTACCCTTCTAGTAAGGTTATTATTGATGAACGGAACTTTCCAGCCGACTTAGTTTGCATGGATATGAAGGATTATGATGTAATCCTTGGAGCAGATTGGTTGGCCAAGTATGAGGCCAGTGTTCACTGCAGTTCTAGCTCAGTACTTTTACTGGACATTCTGGTTTGTCTTTTACGGGAATTAAGCACCATAACCCCTTACCACTCATCTCGGCTCTTCGAGCCGACAAGCTGTTGAAGCGAGGTTGCGAGGCTTTTCTAGCCTTTGTCCATGCTACACCAGAGCGGCAAGTTGAGATAAAGGACACTCCTATTGTCCGAGAATTCTCCGATGTCTTTCCGGAGGAACTACCAGGACTTCCGCCTGAGCGGGAAGTTATCTTCTCCATTGATATCGTTCCTGGCACGTCTCCTGTTTCTAGAGCTCCTTACCGTATGTCCCCTGCGGAGCTACGGGAACTAAAGCAACAGCTAATGGAATTGCTCGAGAAAGGCTTTATTCGTCCGAGTACTTCACCTTGGGGAGCTCCTGTATTATTCGTCAGGAAGAAGGATGGTTCGATGAGGTTATGCATCGATTATCGGCAACTGAACCAGCTACTATCAAAAATAAATACCCATTGCCGAGGATCGATGAATTATTCGACCAGATAGCGGGAGCACATTATTTCTCTAAGATCGACCTTCGATCTGGATATCATCAGCTGAGGATTAAGGAAGATGATATTTATAAAACGGCTTTCCGCAGCAGGTATGGTCATTTTGAGTTTGTCGTTATGCCTTTTGGTCTAACGAATGCACCAGCAGCTTTCATGCAGTTAATGAATAATGCATTCCGGCCTTATCTTGATCAATGGGTCGTGGTATTCATTGACGACATATTGATTTATTCCAAGACTGAAGAAGAGCATGCCGAACATCTGAGGATGGCATTGCAGATATTGAGAGATCATCAACTATATGCCAAATTCAGTAAATGTGATTTCTGGCTGCAAGAAGTGTCCTTCTTAGGACATATCATCACCAAAGAAGGTATTTCAGTTGATCCTTCGAAAGTGGAGGCAGTAAAGAATTGGGATCAGCCTACTACAGTGACCGAGGTGAGAAGCTTCCTAGGCCTGGCAGGCTATTATCGGAGATTTATTCAAGACTTCTCCAAGATTGCAGTACCTCTCACTCGATTGACCCGCAAAGACAATAAGTTTGAATGGTCCGAAGAATGTCAGCGGAGCTTTCAAACATTGAAGGATTGCCTCACTACTGCACCCGTATTGGCTTTACCTTCTGGCGACGGAGGTTTCGTGGTCTATACCGATGCTTCTGGTATTGGCTTGGGCTGTGTACTCATGCAGCATGGGAAGGTGATTGCCTATTCTTCTAGGCAGCTGAGGAAGCATGAAGAAAATTACCCCGTTCATGACTTGGAACTTGCAGCGGTTGTATTCGCTCTGAAGATTTGGAGGCATTACTTGTATGGAGAAACATTCACAGTATTTTCAGATCATAAGAGTCTGAAGTATTTATTTTCTCAGAAGGAACTCAACATGAGGCAGAGAAGATGGTTGGAATATTTGAAGGACTTCGACTTCTCTATCGAGTATCATCCGGGTAAAGGTAATGTCGTGGCAGATGCATTAAGTCGGAAGCCTATGGCTAAATTGGCCAGTCTCATGCTACAAGAATGGAGGCTACTAGAACAATTAGCTAGCCTGGATCTTAATGTAGAAAATGATCGGGTGATGATTGCACAAATCCAACTTAAGCCTGATTTGATGATAGAAATTAAATCCTTGCAAGACAATGACCCTGAGCTGGTGGAAATCAAAGGAAACTTGAGCAACAGACCGGATTTCATGATGGCTGATGATGGACGATTGTTATTCCGAGGGCGAACTTGTGTACCCGATGTAGCCGAACTCAAGAACAAGATTCTTGAAGAAGCTCACAGATCCCGATACACGATTCATCCTGGAGGCACCAAGATGTTCAAGGATTTGAAAAGATCCTTCTGGTGGCCGAACATGAAAAAGGAAGTGGCAGATTTTGTGAACAGATGCTTAGTGTGTCAGCAGGTCAAGGCTGAGCATCTCAGACCGGCAGGGAAGTTGAAACCACTTGATATACCCCAGTGGAAATGGGAAAGCATCGGCATGGATTTCATTATGGGTCTACCTAGGACTCGTGGTGGATTTGACGGGATATGGGTGATTGTCGACCGATTGACAAAGTCGGCTCACTTCTTATCTATTAAATCCAAATGGACAGTCGATGTTTTGGCAGCATTGTATATGAAGGAAGTAGTTCAACTTCATGGCATTCCAGTTAGCATTGTGTCAGACAGAGACCCTAGATTCACCTCACATTTCTGGAAGGGACTGCAAGAGTCCTTGGGCACTCGTCTGAATTTCAGTACGGCCTTTCATCCACAGACTGATGGACAGACGGAGAGGACTAATCAGATAGTGGAGGATATGCTGAGAGCCTGCATGATTGATTTCGGAGGCAGTTGGAATGATCATTTAGCATTGATTGAATTCGCCTACAATAATAGCTATCAGTCCAGTATACAAATGGCTCCATTTGAAGCTTTGTATGGAAGAAGCTGTCGTTCCCCGTTGTGTTGGGACGAGGTGGGCGAGAAGCAATGGCTTGGACCGGATCTTATTTCGGAGTCGTCACAGAATATCCGTATCATCCGAGACCGGTTACAAGTGGCACAATCAAGACAGAAAAGCTATGCTGACAACCGGAGAAGGGCATTAGAGTTCCAAGTGGGTGAGCATGTATTTCTGAAGGTCTCTCCTACGAGAGGGATTCGTAGATTCGGCATTCGCGGCAAGCTAAGCCCGCGGTATATTGGCCCGTTCGAGATTCTGGATAGAGTGGGCGAGGTGGCTTATCGATTGGCGTTACCGCCTCAGTTGTCTGGCGTGCACAACGTCTTCCATATTTCTATGTTGCGGAAGTATGTGTACGACCCCACTCATGTTATTCAGCATGTGGATTTCGAGCTGAAGGAGGATCTGACCTACGAGGAAAGACCGATAAAGATTCTGGACCGGAAGCAACAGCAACTCCGGAATCGCTCTATATCGATGGTCAAGATTCAGTGGAGTCGGCGTGGGACCGAAGAGGCTACTTGGGAGTCGGAGGATACTATGCGGAAGCGGTATCCCGACCTATTCTAGGTGATCTATCTTTTCCCTACTTTCCGTATATAGTGCAGTGAATTTGGAGGACCAAATTCTTTAAGTAGGGGAGGGTGTAATACCCCGATTATTTATTAAGTTTTATTGAGCTTTTATCAATTAAAAATTGAATTAAAATGAATTAATGTTTGAATTTCGAAATATTAATATTTAATTCATTAGAAAATAGAACCTATAAAATTTGACTACCTTAGAAAAATCTGTAAAAATAGTAATTGGGTAAAAGATCATTTTTATAGCAATTTTGTCTTCTGGACTTGACCCAAATTAATTACGTAACCTTGTCTAATTAGAGGATTAATCCCGAATTTGACATTTACCTAACTTTACCTAACCGAAACTTAAAACATGAAATTCGACCTTGTTACTCAACCAAATGATCTGAAATCAAGGGCAAATGGAAGGCCACGAGGTAAGGAACATTTACCCTCAATCAATTTGAGGTAAACCTAGCCCTAAAACGTGCTGCCGACATAGCTTTGGTCGAGTCAAGGATTCCGGCGCCGTTTCTAACACGTAACTTGCAGCGCCAAATACTCCCAACTCCGAAGGCTCCAGAAGCCCCATGACCTATAGAAACGTAGCTCTTCGACTCTAGTTTCATTTGGTAGCTGGGTCAGCCGACGAGGAGTCCAGATCTGGGAGTATTCGTCGTTTTGGTGGAAGGTGTTGGTAGTTCGTTGTTCTTCATCTCCAGCCCTTTAATCCGTCGATTAAGGTAGGTACCCTTAACCAAATGAGACTTGTGAATATAGTATCTTGATCAGCTCGACGAGATCTTTCCAATGATAGTAAAAGCCCCAATTTTTATTGGGTATTCAGGGAGATTTAGAGGCATCTTTGGAGGGTATTTCTGGATCGGGTTTATTTCTAGCTTCGATCTTCAATCTTCAATTCAGGTAGGTGATAATGGACCCAACCTAATTGCCATATATCAATGAAATCTGCATCATGTTAGCTTCATTTTGACGTTGGAAGCCCTAATTATTATTGATCATGCTCATAGAATTCCTGAGTTTTCATAAGAGTGTCCTGTCGATGTTCCAGCAGCATTAACTTGACTTATCTCACGATTTTGAGTGACCAAATGAAATATTCATATGGCATATCTTACATGGTTGGAATCCTTATCCTGTCAGCTTTCCGTTGATATATAGATCTCTAAATTTCATTAAGTATAGTAGGAGAATTTTGAGTTTTAGTCACTGCCTGTCCAAAACTAGGGTTTCGGTGTTCCAGTAGTTATAAATCCTAATTACAGCAAGTAATCATGCAATTGACACTTCTGTTAGATAGTATTCCCTGTTAGCTTTCCATTGATACCAAAAGCCCCTTAATTGGAGTCCAATTGCCTTAGTTATTAGCATTTTTGTGTAACCCTAGCAAGCCCCCATCTTCCCGGCGTTCACCGGCCGCGGAAGGGACGACCGGAGACACCCAGGGATGGGCGGTCTTACGATAGACCGTCCAACTCCAGCCCACACCCGACCCTGGCTTAGTCAGGAGTTAAACGGTTCCAGACTGACCACACAACTAGTTGGACGGTCAGAAACTGACCACATATCCACCCCAGCAGGATAAACGGTCCATTCTGGACCACATAACTTGTGCGGCCCTGCCCCTGGCCGCACATCTGGATGGGCGGCCCTGCCCTGGCCGCACATCCCTGGGATGGGCGGTCCAGACCAGACCGCCCAAGACCATGGGCGGCCCTCAGGGAGCCGCCCAACTCCCAGCACCCCGTTCAGCCCCGTTTCAGTCCCGTTTCAGCCGATAGATATGCGGTCCACCCAGAACCGTTTATCTACCCAGTAAATGACTTAGTAATGGTTCTAATGCATTCATTTTCATGTCATTAGTGGTAATTAGTAAAATAGAAACTCATATAATTATTGGCTAATTATGCAACTAAATTTCTGTTAATTGCTTGTTATTCGTGCCTACGCGACTTACGCGATCACGTTCATTAGCTTATCATATTGAATCATTCCTTTTGGCATTTTAACTTAATATATAACCTAATTCTTATTAATTTGGCTTGAAATTAGGATTAAATATGTTGATTCAACTTGCTAGTTAGCTGCTGTACTACAGTAACATAGCACGATTACTTTCCCAACTTCAAGTAGTCGCTAAGGCGTTAAATAGCATGTTACCTCCGGAAAACTTGATCCGCGGGATTACCATTAATTCACATGTTTAATATCCCTGTTTAGAAATCCATTGATTAAGTGGTAATCTATTCCAGCAAAGTTATATATGTAACTCTTATTGTGATTTGGTTATCGATCTTCTTGATGATTGTGCTTACCTTGAAATTCTGAAATGAATCTTCTTCCTACTTGAAATTGTTATTGCTACATAGCTTAAACCTTGGAATTCTGGCCATAAATTGTGGAAGTCTAGATTCGTGGGATCTTTGATCCAAAGAAATCAATGCCTGGCAAACAATTAAGGACTCGGTCTAGTCCTGGGAGGAGCGCCCGAACACTACGTGTACCCCCGGGGAGGTGAATGACTAGGTGTGGCATTTGGCACCAGTACTATGACATGTGTTAAATCTAGGACTGTCCACTACTCTCTACTACTCCCTACTACTTTTTGCTTTCCACTCGTTACTGTTCTATACTCTACTTGTTGTTACTTGGATGTGGAAATGAAATTACATACGTGCTTGACATGACTTGAATCGTCTTGATATGGCCAACTCTTTATCGTTATCTCCTGTAGTAAATTCTTGTCCTTGTTATTCCTTTTAAGTATTACCATTCTGTTCATTTATATTTCTTGACCTTGCAAGATCTTTAAACTTTGTTTTACTATATCATCATTATCCTTTTATTGCATTATCCTTTGTAGCATGATATTTTGAAAATGTAATTAAACTGTTAACCACTTATATCTATCTGTTATCTCCTACTGAGCGTTAGCTCACACCCCGTTGTTTCCCCCTTTCCAGGCTATACAGGTGACGACACCCATACCGATGGGGAGGGACAAGAGTGATTACACCTGAGTGTACCAGTTAATAGATGGAGTCGTCTTGTTATTGCTTCTAGTTATGTTTTGGAGTTGTACTAGTTGTACTAGATTTCATCAGAAGTTATGTTTGAGAGTGTCTTAGTAGTTTGATGAATGTTGTAATAGATTGGGATCTTCCATGTTTAATAAATTTGTTCTTTTCCATTGCCTTGTGTTAATCATCTAGTTTAGTAATTCAACTTTATTTCAGCTAGCTCGCCTCTAACTGTACGTCCCGATATTTCCGCCTTGTTCGGGACGTGACAGCTACGTTGGTGACCTGAAGAAGTCGCCCATATTGACCACTCCTCGCCTAATCAAGTCTTCAGCGAGGTCCTCGAAGGCCTGGCAATCATGGATAATATGGCCTATCACCTCGTGGTATGGGTAATGGCCCTGGTGTAATGCGGCTCCTGGTGCTTGCTGGCTGGGTGACGCCTGGAGGTTTAATAAGCCTTCTCGCCGACATGCGAAGAAGATTTGCGGGGTCTTCTCGCGAGGGAAAGAATATAACTTCTCTGGCTCCTCGCCTTCAGATGACTCAGAGGATTCCTTAGAGAGCCAACCCCTGAGCGGAGTTTGAGTAGTGGGTGATATACCTGCCTCCTGTATATGTGTTGGAGCTAGTCCCCCAGCAAATGGCCCAAAGGGGAAGGTGGCCAACTGCTCGTCAATGCTTCTCAAGAATTGCAGCAGACGCCTTTGTTCCAGCTGCAGCTGTCGAATCTCCCCTCGGATCTTTCGGATAGTCCTCCGCAACGCCAAGCATTCAGGGAGTGAGGAAGGACCGGCTCCGCGGCCAGCATTGGGCTGGTGATTCGATGGCCCGGCTTCGGAGGCATTGAAGCTCGAAGCAGTCGCCACCATATTAACCACATTGGTCGACCGGTTTGGTCGACTCCAAACATGGGGTTGTGGCGGATCGACCGCATGCCCCAGCATGTTTATCAAGCCTTTTTGAATAAGCTCTTCTACTATGTTCTTGAAGATATAATAGTCCCCGACAGTGTGACCCAACCTTCGGTGATACACACAATAAGTAGGGTCATCTGTTTTATCCACCTCTGAGCGCTTCTGTGGATCCGGTAGGGTGATGAGCTTTTCTTTCATGAATAGATCAAAGAGCATCTGGGTATGCTCCTTTCTGAAGGAATAGGGCGCCTTCATACACTCTGCTAACAGAGACGCATTCGCCTTGGCCTCGGACTTTTTGCCATTACCCTTTGATTTTCCTTCCCCTTTGTCTCCATTCGTCGGGGAGAAGTCCACAACATTTAACTCTTTACCGCTGGCCAAGCGGTTCTTAGAGGATTTGCCTTTGGCAGAAGCATGTGTAGGATGGTCCGCGGAGAACATCTCAATCTCCGTCATCCGTGTTCAGTTGATTGAAGTTTCTGATGTTCGAGCCCAAAAGCTTTTCACTTACCTCAGCCGATAGACCCCTGTGACATATGGTGATCGCGTCTTCGGGCGTTGGAGGATTATCGCAGCGCATGTTGACGTCCCTCCACCGCTTGATGAAGTCCAATGCGGTCTTACCTTTTCTCTGCCTAAGGGCACACAGTTCCGCTAGAGAGACTTTGCGTTCGGCCGTCTGGAAACAATCGACAAACTTCTTCTGCATATCAACCCAATCAGCCACAGAATTGGGCTTTAGCCTGGAATACCACTGGAAGGCGGTGCTTGTCAGGGACGTGGCGAAGTACCGCAGCAGATATGACTCTTCTAGCGCCAATTCACCCATGGCCGTCACATAATAGGCCAGGTGTTCATGTGGCTAGCCCTGCTCGTTGAATTTCTGGAGTTTCGGGGCTTTTGGGCAATTAGGCGGAAGTTTCTTAAACTGATGGTGAAGGGGATAGGGCACACTGTACAAATCGACGGTAGCCACACCCTTACCATGTTGAGCAAATTTCGCCTCCACAATTCGCTCAATCATCTGCCTTTGCGCCATGAGACTTTCCGCGGCAGGAGTGGCAGAGGACCGCACATTGGCTTCATGTTGCGGCTCTTCAAATTCCACTGCCATTGGTAACTTTGCAGCAGTGACAGAGGCGTTGGCCGTGACTGGAATGGGAGGAGGCTGTTGTTCCATCCCAGTGGGCGCCATTTGCGGTTGAACATGAACCTCCTTTTCACGCAATAATGCTTGCAAGAGGCTCTTAAGCTCTTGATTTTCGCGTCGGAGCTCTTCCAACGCGAGGGGTCTGACCCTCTCTTCCAAGATCTTCCTCGTGTCCGGGGTTGCTGTCCCCATCGGCACTATGGACATCTTCTTAGTGTTCTTGTTGCCGTGCCGGCTCAGGTTGAGATGTTCTGGCAACCGGCGTCTACTGCATCTGTACAAGGATCCGAGAGACAGGCCTTGACCTCCTCAAAGTTTGGAGAGGCTGATTCATTTCTCCCGAGGTGTCCTCCGACTGCTTATCGGCGGAGGTTGTATAACAGGTGAACACTTTGACAACATCATTGGTCACCTGAACCACCCACTTCTTCCTGGGTGGTTGTCTTCCAGGCTTGGGTGCCATCCCTAGTCTGTCAAAAACAGACACCCGAGATGTGGAGGCCTAGGCCGAGCAATCCTCGTCCGTGTGCGTTGAACTGGTCCACGGAGAGGTCGGCCGGACCTTTCTGCTGGCTCCTCGGTGCTTCTGCCCACGTGGGGGCTGGGTTGTGGACCTCGGGGATGTCGAGGTCTCAATGCTTGCTGGACTCTGCATTTGTTGTAGGTTTGACATGCGGAAGGGCCCTTCCGCCCTTGCTCGCTTGATGATTCGGGCCTCCTCCTTGATGACTCATATTTTCTTCAGGCGGAGTTGGCGCTCCTCAATTGAGTTTCCCCCTGACTTTGATCGGGGAGCTAGTGGCTTGGGTCGTTGCCGCCGGTATCGCGGACTTCTTCAATTTCACTCCGTCCTCCCGGGCTTGCCGAAGAAGCTCGAAGCGGTTGGAGGTAGAGATGGTTGGGACGTGCCGGTCCCGAGGCATAATCGGCTCTCCCCCATTGAGCTGGATGCGAAGATCCCTGACAATTATGGTTTTGCCAGAGCAGGATATCGCGCTGCAGGCTTTGTGCCTTGCTGGCTATGACGCTGCCCCCGTTGAGCAGAGCGGCGTGGCTGACGGCCTGCCGTAGGAGTGGCAGTATTGCTGGCGGGACACTGCCCCCGTTGCGCAGGAGCTAGCTCCTCTGAGGGTGGCCACAGTAGAGTTGGTGCCGTTGCGGCGGCGGCGTTGCCCCCTGTTGAGTACGAGTGCTCGATGAGTAACTTGATTGACTGAGAAGACTCGGCCATTTGCTGGGCAAAGGCTGACACCTTCGGCCTGCTGTCATGGCAGCCGAGAGGACTCGGCCGGTTGTTGAGACGAAGGGCCTAACACCCTTGGTCAATGAAGAGTTGGCCGGGCGAGCCTGGTCGGCTGCTGGAGCAGAGGGCCTGACACCCCAGGAATTGATCTGTTGACCGAGCGGGCTCGGCCAATTGTTGAAGCCGAGGGCCTGACACCCTCAACGGTTGGCTTGTTGACCGAGCGGACTCGGCTAGTTACTGAAGTAGAGGGCCTGACACCCTTAGTAGTTGTTGCAGGCATGGTTGAACTGACTTCAGCCACAGGTACGACGCCCAGGAAAAAGGGCGAGCCGACGACTGTTGAGAAGTCGCCAAAGACGAGCGGAATCGCCAGGTATCCGAACCTGGGGTGGTTGTCGATGACCTGGGGGCCGTATTGGACGGCTGCCACCGTCTCCTTGCTGTCGTCGAGGATGGTGCGTAACACGAATGAAGTAGCACGCTGATGCACAGAAAGCTCTCAAGCGAGCAAAGGAATGCCCTCCTCTTCCCGTCCTGTAAGAGGAGGAGGGGGCGATCAAAGCCTTAAAGAAGGTTCGGAGATTTCTTTGACAGAAAGAAGAAAGGCGGGAAAGGTCCCACCGGATGTGCCAGTCTGTTGGCCACGGAATATAATTTCAAATAGGAATTAGCTGGGGGTTCTCTTTGAAGAGAAACATTTTTATATAAGGGTTTATTCTGTAGATGCGCATTGTATCAGACGATTCGGGTTCAGGTGCTGGATCTTTCCCCACTGACCGCAGTTAGTGTTGATTTACATCGGCCTAATGTCCGAACACCTTTATTTTTTTGTCAAAGAAAACCTTAAAATCCCTTCTATAGGTTCTGATGTTGAGGACCTGTTCACTTGGGCGACTCACAGTTACCACTCCTCGTTCACCACTGACAGACTGATAGGGCTAAGGCTTTATCAGAGGCCTCTTAGGCTTAGGCAAAAGCCCTATGATTTCTAGGGTATAGATGCAATTCTAC
This sequence comes from Amorphophallus konjac, assembly GCA_022559845.1. Taxonomy (NCBI): domain Eukaryota; kingdom Viridiplantae; phylum Streptophyta; class Magnoliopsida; order Alismatales; family Araceae; genus Amorphophallus; species Amorphophallus konjac. Next base: position 358,530,587 of record CM040119.1, read on the forward strand.
AGGAGCCATAGACCTTTTGAAGTGGTGGGAGGTTTCCTGGGCCCGAGAGTATTTTGGTAATTTTATGTTTTCAGGGGTATTTTGATAATTTTACCAGGCCAGGGGTATTTCTGAAATTTTTAGGTTGGAAAGAAGGTAGGATAGGATCTCTGACTTCTCAAGACATTGAGGCCATTTATGGAGAGTTTTAGGGGTTACTAGGCCATTTCTAGGTCATAGGGGTATTTCGGTAATTTTACCAAACCTCATACGGACCTAGGTATGAGGCGGCACCTAAGTGTCGGACTGAGCTGACAGCGTCCCTAAACTGAAGGAGCAACGAGGGGCTTCATAGAAGGCGCACGTGCGTCGATTTGCAAAGGGAGGGATATGTATATAATTTCCCGAAAGTCGGGGGTTTTTCTTATAATTTTCTCTGACGGGTGTGCAAAGAAAAATTGCAAGGTACATTGAATATATTTAAGGCCCAAGTGGGTACAAGGGTTGTCGGCGAGTTGTCGACTGTACATAAGGAGCCTCCGCACTGACGCAGGACGTAGGGGCATAGTCCCAATTATAAAGAGTTGCAGGGTAAAATTGCAAATAACAAGACTTGTATTTCCCGCAATCCCAGGAGGGGCTTTTCCGTAATTCTCCGTTATACGAGCGGAATTACATAATTTAGCTGCCTCGGGTGCATAGAAAATTGTAAACATGACTCGCAGAAGGGCATAATTACAAACATACCCCCCTAGGGGCGTAAGTACAAGACCCAAGGATCACCTACCCCTCGAGGGCCAAAACAACGAATAATACTCCTTGTGTGGATCTCTCGAGGCTTGATCTCCTCGTCTTTTGTCCCTGTCTGTGTGTCCTCATCCCTGGCCCGGGGGGCTATTCATAGAAGTGGGAGGACCCAAGTTGTCAAAAACATGGGGATTTGCCTCAATTTTGATGAAAAAACGGGTTTTAACCCCAATTCTAACAAGGTAGGGTAGCCACTCCCTTTTTTTTTTCTTCTTTCCTTTTTTTTATGGGAACACGGACCCTCGGGGGGTCATTTGACCCGTGGGCAAGACCCGGAGGGGTCAAGTGATCCCGGGTCACGTTGACCCCGCTGGGGTCTAGCGGGGTGACATGACCCCCCGCGGGGCCGGTCGACCCCGTTGGGTCCCCAGCGAGGTGACGCGACCCCGCTGGGACCCAGCGGGGTGGACGCAACCCCGCCCGGGGTCAGCGGCGCCCGCGGGCAGGCTAGCGGGGTCATTTGACCCCGGGCGGCCCTTTTGGCCCCTCTTCGCGTCTTTTTCGTTTTTTTCTGTCGCCCTGGGTCAAGGAGAAGTCGCCGCTCTGCATTTATTGCTCCCTAAGGCTCGCTCTTGCCGCGTGGCAGTAGCACGTTGGTGGCAAACCGTGCGGGAGCGAAGGATTGTTCGTTTGTTGTTTGCTTGCGCGCCGCTTGCCTAGAGGGGAGTTTTTGCATTCGTCTGTGCCGTGTGATACACAATTATTCGGCCACTTTGACAGGTGTGCATGTACATTCTCCCCTTAATTTCCCTTGTTGCGACGCCGCATACAATTATAAGGTCGGGCCAATAAACCCTAAATCACGGAGGTACTCCGCGAACCGACGATATCGGCGCTACGCCGTATTTTCTGTCCGTTGCTATGAAATAAAATCCTCGAAATATTTTGAGAGAATTATGGGTGCAACAACGGTTTTGAAGGGGAAAGGGGTTCCAGTGACGCTGCGGGCGACGATCGGTGGGTAGTCGTAGGTGGAGGGGGCAGCAATCGGTGGTGATGTGCCCGCCGGAACATCCTCCCACCCCTTGCGACCTCCCGCCCTCTCTTCCATGTACAACTCCTCTGTGTGTGTGTGCGTTGTGTATGTGCAAAGAAGAGGGTATTTTCGTCATTTTACGACTAACTAAAGGGAATATTAGAATCTTTGTTTGACAGAAGTTAATCACGATGTCATTTTTTCACAATATGAATTCTAATGCATTTGTAGGAATGATTTTTTTTTAAAATTTCATTTTAGCAATACTTTGCATGCGAAAAACCCTAAATAATAATTCTACTAGTCTAACTTATGTCTGTGAGTCTGTCACGCTTACAACCTGAAACAGCGCCATTGGACTAACGAGGAGGAAAAGGATCCTAATGAAAAAAAAATCTGATTCTCTAAACTAACGAGGAGGAAGAGAAGAGTAGTAGGAAGAAGAAGAAGGAGGAGGAGGAGGAGGAGGAGAAGAAAGGACCTTGGTCCTGCGACTTCTGCCGGAGTGGGGGAAGAAGACGAGCAATTTCTGATGTCTGAAGAATAAAGAGTCTAAATAGGAGGAGAGGAGTAGGAAGAAGAAGAAGAAAGAGAGGACGCCATGCCTAAAAAACAGAATGTTGCGACTCGTTACCTGTAGGTGTCGTGCAGCCCGTGCCGGTGGTGACTATGGTCGCTGCTTGCTGGAGATGCCAAGCTGCCAAGATTGCTTAGTGCTTATGACGTCGCCTCTCACTGAACCGCTTGCCAGAGTCACCGGCTACTAGACCGCTCGCAGTCATTGGAAGTGGAGTCATCGGCCGCCGGACCTTTTGCGGTCGCTGGAGTCGTCGGCTGTTGGACTTGGACTGCAAGCAGTCGCTGGAAGTGGAGTTGCCGGCCGCTAGACCTCTCGTAGTCGCTAGAGTCGCCGCTGGTAGTCGCTGGAGTCACCGTCGCCGGCCGCTGGACCGCTCACAGCATGCACCGATGACGAGGTCCTTTTGTGCAAGAGAATGTTGTTTTCAGACGCAGGCCGCAATAGAGATGGGAGTCATGGCTCATGGGACCCAATGTTTAAAAGTGAAACCCTATTTTAATATTGGGTTTTTTGCATATTAGTCCCTACAAACATGACGAATTATATTTTAGTCCCTCAAATCTCACTATTGTTTTAATAGTCCTTATAATCTTAATCGTTACACGTTTAAGTCCCTGCCGTTCATTCATTTAACTAAACTATAGTTACCTTATACCCAGGGAAAGGAAAATACTAACTTACCCCTAGTTAAGTGTGAGTGTGTGAGAGAGAGACAGAGAGAGGGAGCAACTGATTCACCTACCCCTCCTTGTCTCCCTCCTTGTCTCCCTCCCCCTCCCCGGCCCTCCGGCCTCCTCCTCCCCCTCCGGCCTCCCCTGTGACCTCCCCCCTCCTCCTCCCCTCCCCCTCCCCGTCCGGCCTCCCTCCCCCTCCCCTGCGACCTCCCCCCTCCCAGGCCCTTTGGCCTCCTTCTCCCCCTCCAGCCTCCCCTGCGACCTCCCCCTTCCCCAGCCCTCCGGCCTCCCTCCCCCCTCCTCTGCGACCTCCCCCCTCCCCGTCTGGCCTCCCTCCCTACCCCACCTAGCTTGTTCTCTGCCTCATCCACGGCGCGACGCTGTTGACCAGCCAGGGCATCTCGATGGAGGAGGTAGCGTAGAGGTAGTGGGTGACGTGGTAGGACCAGTCCGGGAGGCCGACCTGGTGGCGGTCGGAGGGCTGCTTCGCCGGGTTGGAGTGGAAGGCATGGTAGGATGTCTGGACGAACTCCCCGTAGCGTACGATCTCCCGGCGGAGGTCCTCATCCAGCGGGTCGAGCAGGCCCGACCAGTCCCTGGCATCGTGGAGCTCCCGCCACCGGCCGCCGATGCCGTTGCTCGGGGATGGCCGGGGTGTGCCGTTGAGCAGCCGCTGGAGCTGGTTCAGGCTTCTGGGGGACATATCCTCCACCTTCCTGGCGGTTCATACCAGCGCTTGGCAGATGGTGAAGGAGAATCAGAGCACCGAGATCTTCGACTCGGAGCTAACGGGGACCAAGTCCGGCGAGGCCGAGCTGTACCGGTACCTCAAGATCGCCTGCGAGTGCCTGGACGATAGGCCCCTCCGGTGACCCACCATGATCCAGGTGATGGCCATGTTCAAGGAGTTGCAGATGGACAGTGACAGTGACCTGCTTGATGGGCTCTCTCTTACTACCTCGGTCATCAACGAATCCTCCAGAGAGAAGATCTCGTGAACTCCATTGATTGATTCATTCAAACTTCTGCAGATTAAGAATTTTACTATGCAGAGGGCTCTGGTGACACAACTATGAGGATGTCCTTCACAGAGGTTTTGGTTTGCTGTTGTAAATAATAGCACACGGATACACACCATTGTTATTACTTGTTAGAACATAACAAAAAGTGAATTGTAGAGAAGTTTGGGAGGGCATCAAGAGGTCGACACTTCACCCTTAGAGTGTTGACACTTCAGTTGAAGTCTGCTGGAACATAGCTTCTGTTATGCATCAAGAGGTCGACACTTCATGGTAGTGAGGTCGACACTTCACTAAAAGTCCTCTCTCCTCAACTGATGGGCCTGAAGCTTAACTGCGTGGGAGAGACAAGGCCGCTTGGTGCGGTTACTGTTAGAGTGTGGAGTCAGAACTCTTCATCATGCGCCTCTGCACGGGATCACTCTCTGACTCAGGGGAGCATCCACTGCTCCAGGGGAGCAATCGCTGCTTCAGGGGAGCATGGCGAGCACATGCTATCTCCAGGGGAGCATCCACTTCTCCAGGGGAGCAATCGCTGCTTCAGGGGAGCATTCTCAGCGTCAGGTGAGCAGGGCGAGCACATGCTGTCTCCAGGGGAGCATCCTTCTGTCTCCAGGGAAGCATCCTTCTGTCCCAGGGGAGCATCCTTCAGTGCCAGGGGAGCAATCGCTGCTCCAGGGGAGCATATGCTGTCCGGGTTCTAGCAGGGAAGCATATGCTGTCTCTGGAGGGCATTCATTGCCTCAGGAGAGCATCACTGGCATCAAGAGAGCATGCATTGCGGGCTCAAGGCAAGTCGACCTGCATGAAGAAGTGTCGACCTGGTTCTGGCAATGCATTAACCTGACTGATGCTAGGGGAGCATCTGCAGCCGCTGAAGGGCATACTCGGTCCCAGGAGAGCATCCGGTGGGACAAGCGAGCATGCGCGTCTAATGTATCCCGGAAGAGGGTTTCTGTTTATCAGGGGTATTATTGTCCTTAATGTCCTGATTAATGACGCCCTAATCTCCTAGTATAAAAGGGTGGACTCTCTCATTGTATTGTAACTCAAGTATGTGATTATCTTAGTGGAATCCTGCTGCGGCCGTGGAACCACGTAAAAAATCCCTGTGTGTTCTTGTGTGATTTCTCTTCTCTCCTTTCTCCTTCCTCCTCTGCTGGTTGTCCTCCTCGTCTGGGTACTCCATATCCCCAACAGTTACCATTAGCGTCAACCAGGCACGCACAGTGCCCAGTCGGACCCTTCTTCATCCTCAACCTCGAGAGATCCACCCCGCTGGAGCTCATGTTGCGAACGAATTGGCGGCCCTGATGTCAGCCATTCAGAGTTTGTGCACCTGTAAGGACATATTTTTTCAGGACATCGTCAGGATGTATGGTTGTTTGAAAGAAAAGGTTACACGGTCACACACAATTCACTGAAAGGATATCACCTTTCTACGAAGATTTCCAGGTCATGTGAACAACAAGGTCCAGGATTGGGTAATGCTGAACTGGTAAAAGATAAATTGCTAACAGACTGTGGTCCAGACCAAGAATGTGTAACTGGATGTATTGTTGCCTTGGGAAAGTTTTATGCCCTTCATATAGGTCATCTAGAACTTGCTGTACAAGCATCAAAGGCAGGGACTCCTTTCCTTCTTTCATTTGCAAGCATGGCAGAAGTATTTGGTTGGGAGAATGAATGCCCACCAGAGACAACATGTGCTTCCCTGACGACAGTGATGCTCTCCTGAGACAATGAATGCCCACTAGAGACAGCATGTGCTTCCCTGCTAGAACCCAGACAGCATATGCTCCCCTGGAGCAGCGAATGCTTCCCTGGCACTGAAAGATGCTCCCCTGGAGCAGCGAATGCTCCCCTGGAGATGCGATATGCTCGCCATGCTCCCCTGAGCTGAGGATGTTCCCCTGGAGCAGTGGATGCTCCCCTGGGGCAGCGATTGCTCCCCTGGAGCAGCGAATGCTCCCCTGAAGATGGCATAAGCTCGACATGCTTCCCTGATGCTGTGAATGCTCCCCTGGAGCAGTGGATGCGCTCCTGAGGCAGAGTGTGATCCCGTGCAGAGGCGCACGAACAAAAGAGTTCTGACTCCACACTCTAACATCGGCACCGTCGTGCCTTGCTGGTACCCCTCCGCCCCGCCCTAGCTGGGCCGCCTCCATGGCCGACCGCCTCCATCCTCGTGTCTCGCCGGCGACGAGGTGCTCCCTGCGGAGGTGCCGCCCTGCTCTCCCACTCGACACGTTGTTCTCCACTCGGGCACGCCACTGTTGGCGGGAGACTCCACTGCGGCTTCCCAAGGCGTTGACTGCCTCCGTTCGTTGACTGATGACGCGGCCGCGTCCTCTCTGGATGCCCATGCGCTTGCCACATACCCCCCCCCCTCGATGGGACGCACCCAAGAAACGGTGCTCTGTTTCTTGGTGCGTCCGGTTCCTCTACGGTTGGCGTTCGCCCGTCGGCTTCAGGTTCTGCTCCCAGTGGCCTTCCGGGAGTGGGTATCTTCGACTCGGGTTCGCCAGGCCCTTGCTGTGGGCGACGTGAAATATGCATCAGAACTTCTGGGGAGGAAACACCGTCTTGTGCTGACAGTGAACGAGGGATGTGTGGTTGACAGTGAAATATGCATCAGAACTTCTTGATATTTCTTCTCCCAATTTGACATTCTTGTGAAGTCTGCATGCACTGGGCAAGGCACATTTGGTGCGAACGTCATATTTCGTATAAAATTTTGGGCTTCACCCAGATTACCTCTACGTCCCAGAAGATCAACCATGATAAATAATGTACATCTGGTGACACATCCCCCTCTCATCCCCCTCCACCTTCGGTCCCCCTCCCCCCCTCCAGTCCCCCTCCTTCCTCTCCCTCCGGTCCCCTCTCCCTCCGCCTCGGACCCCCCTCCAATCGCGGATCGCCATGAACCTCAACCGGAGGGGAGGTCGACTCCACAGGAGGGGAGGTCGACTCCGCAGGAGGGCGGTGCAACGTGTGTGTGTTTACAGTGTGAGGGGGAGAGAGGAGTGAAGGGTGTGGAGAAGGAGGCGACAGCGGCGAGGGGTGAGTGTGTGCGTGTGCGTGTGAGGGTTAGAGAGAAAGAGAGTGAGACGGAGGGGGAGGGGGAGGGCGGCCGGAGGGGGAGAAGGGAATCGGAGGGCTCCCCTCCGATCCCCTCTCCTTGGACCTGCTCCGATCCCCTCTCCCTTGACCTCCCTCTGTGTGTGTGTGTGTGTGAGAGAGAGAGAGAGAGAGAGAGAGAGAGAGAGAGAGAGAGAGAGAGAGAGAGTCAACGTTCAACAAGGGTATTTTAGACTTTTTACACACATTTGATGGAATATTCTACGGAATATTCTTTTCTGTGGACGGCAACAAACTACAGGGATTCATTTGTAAAATGTTAAAAATTATAGGGACTTTTAAGATAATAATCAGATTTGAGGGATTAATCGGCAATTCACTAAGTTTGTAGGGACTAATATGCAAAAAACCCTTTAATATTTTGTATGATGCAATCCTGACCGTAGAATAGCCCCCATGCAGAGGCGTGCACCTCTCCAATCCCCCAGTGTCTCTACTGCCTCACCCGCGAAGAAACATACGCCTCATGTTATTTGTCAAAAGCGCAAGCCTTGAGGCTTTTTTGGAGTGCTTCGCCTTAAGGCGTGCGCCTCAACGCCTCAAGGCAGTGCCTTTTTAAACAATTGTAGCCATCACCGCCACCGGCCACCGGCCACCGGCCACCACCTCCTCCTCTGCCCCAACCCCATTGGTCACCAGCCAGGCAGCCACCTCCTCCTCTTCGTTCTGCTCCAAGGCACCGGCTGCAAGCCTGCACAAAGAAGGGAGAAAAGATGCCTTGACAGGTAGGGGAAGGTAAAGTTGTAAAAATTATATAAAACCCTTGTCAAATAATGTAGGAACAGAAAAACCTCAAAAATATGGCCAGGGCAGGACTGGTTGGGAATGGCCTGATCTAGCCCATCTAGATAGGTTTTTGGACCAGCAATCTGAGTCCGATCTCCGATCCAGCCTTCCTTGCATGTATGTGTATATATATACACTTTTTGTGGTGGATTGACCTCTCCAAGAGGCCGCGACCCTGTTTCTCCCAACTGAGCATCTCTCCTTCTTCCGTCTCTCGTCTGGTTCTTCTACAAAAATGTGTGCCATGACAAAAATAGTATATATTTGTCAAATTGCACAACATTTCGCTGGATAAGCCTCGTAAGTCTAGGCTTTCTGATGGTGTGTGCAGACGAAAGAACAGGTGCTTGGTGGAGGGAAACATGCACAAGTTTTGGGGAAGAAGAGGACTTCTCATTAGAAGGCTAGATCTGGGGAGAGAGAACATCCTTTTGTAAATGACGATCCCCTTTGTGAGGGACATGGGAGGACTGCAGAGGGAGCCAGGATGTAGGTGTATCTTTGTATGGGTTGCTTCCTGCTTTTTTCTGTCCTATGTGGATCTTCATGTTTTGGGATTTGATGATTTGGTGGGTTACTGATACTTTGGGCCGTAGGGACAGAGAGGGTGCTTATCTGGCTTTCATGGGTCTTACACTTTGCGTTTATCTTTTTTTTGTTGATTTTATAGAGATCTGGTACTATCCACTTCAAGAAAAGAAAATGAAAGAAAAAAGAAAGTCAATCATGTTATGATTCAAAGGACTGGGCTTCATTGGCATTGGCCTTGGCAGTAAGCAGTGCAATTAAGGCCATGTTTGGGGCAGCTTTCCATTGGAAGAACTTTTGGGATTCCACAAGTTTTGGCCCAGTTATTTGAGGGGAGGATGGCAAGTCTTGGAAATTATTTATTAAGTTTCACGGCTGTTTTTGGGTTCCAACCAAAAGCTTCATATATGGGGTGTGAAATGGGTTATTAAGGAAGATTTGACTTTTGTAACCACCCAAAATCAGTTATAACTGCTGCTAGTTTATCTTTTTCATGTTAAAATTGAAAGCCAAAAGTGACTCCCAACTAAAAGTTTTGCCAGACGTACCATAACAGTGGGTAAAGAATGACCTTCTTGAATACAGCTATAAACAATATTCAGTAGTATGCATGAGATTGTGAGTTCCCAATTCAGGTTATTGTTTCTTATTTGTGATGCACTTGAAATGATTTAACGTGATACTGAGCCATAACAAGAAATTTGATTAGCATGTGATTGTTAAAACTCTTTGTTTAGGTGGAAAATGAGTGTGGCATATCCAATTTCATCCCGGTCCTATTTGGGAACCAAAATGTATGTACAGATATCATGAAGGTTCAAGGATCACTTGGTGACGCTCTTCGGTCAGATATTGTCTCCCAAACCAGAGGCACAGAAGCTATTCCTTCTCTGTGTGACCATTTTGTATCAAGCCAAACTTCAACATCTGATCTGCTTTTAGATATTGCATGGTTTCTGAAGAAGCCAGCATTGGACAAGAATGAGATGCTTTCAAGTTTGTTGCACATTCAAAGATTGAGTTTTTTGTTGAAACATCTACTGCAGAATGAGTCTTTCAGTACCTTGGAAAAGGTATTGGATTATTTGGATATCCTAACTGAAGGAAAGGACTTAAAAGAACTTACAAGCAGAGTTTGTGATCCTGAAGTTGAATTCTTTTTGACTTATGTGAGTAATGTGAGGAACATTCTTCATCAGAAAAGACAACTTAATGGGAAACCCGAGTTAGATTCAGAAGATTGCAGTGATAAAGGAATTTGTCAACAAGATAGTGATTTGATGGTTCAGACAACTTATACTTTAAAGAATAGCACCCAAGTATGTACTCCACTTTGTTCCTTGCACTGTTTCTGCTACTCATTCATTTCTTCTTTCCATTTTTTTTATTAATTACATTTATTATGATTCCAATTGCTGTTATTATTTACTGCTCTTATTATTATGCTGTGGTAATGTTAAGATTTGACTTAGATATGAAAATTGTTTCTTTGTGAGGTGCTTTATACAAAAAGCTCCCCACTTCTAGAACTCTCTTTCCAAAAATAATAAATTTCATATTCTGAACAGAATGTCTCCGAGAAATAAATTCTTTGTTGTAATTGTGTATATTACAAATTAAGATTTTTTCCCCCTTATGCGACACTAGTGTCCATGTAATAGCATTTTTTGAGATCTAAAACATATGGCTTCATTATCAGATTTTGAGCTGACAACCCTTGCATAGGTGTTTACGAGGTGCATCATATTTCTTGTAGAAGATTACTTAGGTATGCTTGGGAATGATTGTGGTGAGATTTTGGGGCAGCATTATTCTTGATAGCCCTATAATCATTCTGGAAATGTGCCATGTAAAGTTAATGCAGGGATCACAAGATTGCAGAACTTTGTTCATGTTTTGGCTGGCAGGTTAATCCAAAAAATCCAACTCCCCACCCTTTTGTGCCAAAAATCCGATCATTATTGTTTGTTGGATATTCTTGTTGCTATCAAAATGATACATCATTGCTCTAAGTCCGCAAGAATAAGGAATTTAAAATTAGAACTTGGAACCTTTAACCAGTTGGGATTGATCTGGTTTCAATGTTGTTTCTCCCAGTCCCATGTGGCTTTAGGTAAAGAATGAAGCACAAGTTGAGAAAGGTTATTGCGGAGGGAGGTGTGGCAGCAATTATAAATGCATTGTTGGGAGATAGTGCATGTGGCTAACAAGAACCACCGTTGCCTGCCTTAGCTCCTCCCTGATAAAGGGTGTGGATTGGCAGAAAAATGCAGCTCTAGATCCATACACCTTCAAATCCCTGATGACTTCACTATTGCCCAGTGGATGGCTTAACCTAGAGGGGGGTGAATGGATAAATAAAATTTAATCGTGGTAAAACAATATTTTAGATCAAGGTACGACAGTGCTTAAATAGATGTGGAATATAATTCAAGCACAGAAAGCAATCACACAGATGAGCACAGAGATTTTAGACTGGTTCGGCCCTGATCTTCAGTCAGTCGCACGTCCAGTACCCAGCAACCACTGAGATTTTCACTATCTCCCCGCAAGGAATAGTTACATGGCTGTTTTTGGTCAGGTGTTCAGCCACACCACAAGCACCCTTATCCTTAAGAGCCCTAGTTGTTTTTGCTCAGGTGTTCACGCACACCACAGACACTTACTCACTGGACCCCCAGCTGATTTCTGGCACAGCCAAACTCAGGATATCAATCTCCTGTAGGGCTGTAGGCACTCTTGCTCGCAAGCAAGGACTTCTCTCCTCAAGGAGAACTAAACCACTTCACAAGTGGGTTTACACAGAGTTTGCATCTTAGCTAGGCAGATTGTGTACAATGAAATACATATCGTTCAAGATGAAAATATCAGAATAAAAATGTAGCTATCTCGAACTACTCAGAAAAGCCTTTTTGAAGAAAAGAACTCAGAGTTACGTGAAAGGCTTTTTCTGAAGAAGCAGAGAAGAATGTAGTAGAGAATGTGGCGCGATTTGCTTCTTCTTCACTTGAGCTTGTAGGAGAGGATTGTTGAGAAGTATTTAACTTTGATCTCTCAACACTTGGAAATGTAGATTGTGATGGAAACTGGGTTTCTCACTTGGTTAAGCTCGTGTGTGTTCTCTATCTATTTTTCTCGTTTTGTTCATCGCTTTATATAGCTCTCTGGTGTTGATTCTGTTAGATACAGTTTGGGAACGTTAGACTCATCTTTGTAGTCATTAGACCCAGCTTGGTATCTGTTTAGATTCAACCTTGTAAATCATTAGAGAGCTTTATGATCTATCTTGAGCGATTGACTGTCTGTTAGAGAAGAGGTTTTTATTTGATACCTGTGGTCCTTTTTCTATGCGAAAAGACAGAACCAAATCTTTTCTAGGGCGGCTCTTTTTGACTTCGCATGTTTTGTGAGAAACATGAAGATCTTCCTTAAAGTAAATGTTCTTTTCTAGGATGTCGTTTCTTCATAAGCCTGTCATTCTGGCAGAAGGCATTTGTTTACTCCATGAAAATATAAAGTCAGGAAGTGCTGTATAGAGTACCCCTTCTTTTTGCTTGTCTTGATCCATATATATACTCCTATTCCCGTCATTGTCTTTTATGTCTCTGTCTTCTCGAAAATAGATTAAGAAGACTGATCTTTCCAGGTCTTTAGACAAGTATATATCATGGAAAAGGAAACAAAGCTTTCGTGTTTTTTCTCATACTACATAGGCAACAATAAATGTCTACACGATTGCATTAAATGCATTTAAAATTTGAATTTCGTTGAGATAGTCGCCAGAACATTTGTGATAGTCGATTAGAAGGAATTTTAATCTAAATGATTGACTAAGCTATTTTGACATAGTCAGCTATCACAGATATTATGATAACATGGGCGATAGCCTTTGACGTAGCTGATAGTTTAAGTTATTTGTAGATAGTCGAAGGCAAGGTGAGATAGCTGCTGCTACACTTTGACTATGTTTAGATAGGTGATCATTTAGTTCAACTTATTTTATCAGTGACTATGTTAACAAATAGGCGTTTGAATGATGAGATAGTCGATTATCCGTGCGCCTATGTTTATGAGATATGTGATGGGATGCGTCTATGTTAAGTGCTTCTTTCATATAGGCGATGGAAGTGCACCTATATGACTAAAGATTGTCGGCTATGTTAAGATAGTCGGCTATGTCAAGGGACTAAGTCAACTTAGTTTTTAAGTTCTTCGACTATGTTACTTTTGTTTCCTGTGCCTATGTGATTGAAGATAGTTAGCTATGTTAAGATAGGCGGCTAAGTCCAGTGACTAAGTTACCTTGAGCTTTTAAGTACTTCGACTATGTTAACTTCATTTCCTGCGCCTATGTTAAGTTTTAGGGTGCTTATGTGAGTGTGAGACACGGAAAAAATCTAGATCGACTCTTATCGTGGATAAAAGGTAGATTTTCGTTCTTTTTGAAAAGAAACATCTCCCCCCCCATCTGAGTAGAAGGGTGATTCCGTGTGTGCGCATCGTATCAGACGATTTGGGTTCGAGTGCTGGACCTTTCCCCACTGACCGGAGTCAGTGTTGATTTACATCGGCCTAACGTCCGAACACCTTTGTTTAACTGTCAAAGAAATCTCAAAAGGCTTCTACAAGGGTTCTGATGTGTAGGGCAGGCTCACTCGAGAGACTCTCCATGACCACTCATTTACCACCAACAAGTTAATAGAATTAGGGCTAAGTCTGAGCAAAACCCTAAGATTTAGGAATAGAAACGCAAATATGCGGGAGCCATAGGCATTTTTGAAATAAAAGGGAGTTTTCTGGACTCCGAGGATATTTTGGTAATTTTACCAACCCAGGGGTATTTTGGTAATTTTTCAGGCCAGAGGCATTGCTGAGATTTCTGGGCTGGAATGGAGGTAGGACTGGATTCCTGAGTCCCCAAGGCATGGAAGCCGTTTCTGGAGGGTTTCAAGGGCTCTGAGACCAATTGTTAGGTCATAGGGGTATTTTGGTAATTTTACCAGACCCTAAACCTAGGTTTGAGATGATACCCGAGTGCTGGATTGAGCTGACAACACTTCCGGACCGAAGAAATGACAAGGGGCTTCATGGAAGGCACACATCTGTCAATTTGGCCGAAGGAGGGGTATATACACAATTTTGGAAAGCCAAGGGTCTTCATGCAATTTTCCCTCGAGGGTACACATGGAGCATGCTGAGTGCTTTTATAATTCCAGTGAATACATGAGTTGTCGGCGAGTTGTCGACTGTACAAAAGTCCGCATTAGAGAGGGAGATAGGGACGTAGTCCCAATTACAAAAGATTGCAGGGTATAACTGCAAATTACAGGACTTTGGTCTTTTACGATCCCGGGGAGGACGTTTTTGCAATTCCGCCATTGTAAGGACGGAACCACCTGACTTAGTCGTCCCGAGACGTACAGACTTACAAAACATGGCCCGCTGAGGGGCATAATTACAAACATGGCCCGCTGAGGGGCGTAAATGTAAATATACCCCGTAGGGGCATAAATACAAGACCCGGAGACTTACCCCACACGGGCCGAAACAAACGAACAAACTCCAAATGCTCCGGGTGCGAGAAGTGCTTCGTACGTTGTAGCTCTCTCCCTCTCCACTTGGACCCTTAGGGTCTATTTATAGAAGGCGGGAGGGCCCAGAGGGGTCAAATGAACGAATTTGCCCCGATTCTGTCAAGGTGGGGTGGCAAAAAGCCATTTTGACCCCTCTGGCCACCAAAAAGGGCCAAATGACTCCTCTGAGGCGGTTAGAAACCTTCTTTTTTTTTAAATTATTTTTTTTTGAAGGCCCGGACCTCGGAGGGGGGGCGGACCGGGGCGCATGGTTGGCGGTTTCGGCCGAAACCGATACGTTTCGGCCGAAACGTATCGGTTTCGGCCATAACCGATACGAAAACGGGCCTAATAACTGTAGCCAACCCGAAACGTAAGTGAGATATCGGTTTCGGGCGAAACCGATACTGGTTTCGCCCGAGCCCGGTCGGTTTCGGCCCGAAACCTGTTAGTTTCGGCCGAAACTTGTGATATTCCTTTCGCCTCCCTCCCGAAACCCCACTTCCGCAGAAGTTCCGCCGCTGCTGCAACGGTTTCGGCCGAAACCCTCCCCCCCGCCGTGCTGTGCTGCTGCCGGGTGCTGCTGCTGCCGGGTGCTGCTGCTGCCGCCGCTCTGCTGCTGCTGCCGTGCTGCACTGCTGCGGCTGCTGCTGTGCTGCAGCTGCTGCCTCCTGCCTGCTGCGGCTGCGGCTGGCCGGCTGCGGCCCGTGCGAGCCTGCTGCCTGCGAGGTGGGCCTGCGACCAAGGCACCAAGCTGCTGCCTGCTGCGGTGCTGCTGCTGCCTCCCTGCCTGCTGAAGCTGCTGGCTGTTGCTGCTGCTGCCGGGCCTCCCTGCCTGTGGAGTGTGGAGCTGCTGTGCGCTGCCGGCTGCTGCTGCTGTGCTTGTTTAGGCCTTTAGGGGGCAGGGGGCTGTCCACACTCCACAAGTCCACATCGACCGTCCGACTGCTATTGCGGAGGTAAATTTTGTGGAGGTAAATTTAGGGTTTTTTATGTTTTGTGTTTTTTTGGTTGAGTTGTTGAATTTTTTTTTGTTGTAGGTTAAATGTTGTATTGTAGGTTAATTTAAAACCATGATTAGATTTTTAACACTTCTAATTAAACCCTAATTAGAAGTTTATATTTGGGGCTTTTCTTTAATTAGGTTTAGTAAGGGTCAATTAGGGCGCAATTAAGTTTCATTGACTAATTTGAAGCGGGAGCATGCTGGTAGTTAATTAATTCGAAGGGTGATTAAGGGTTAATTGCTAATTAAGGGTTAATTAGTTCATAAAAATTGGGGCTTTTGTCTAAATCGGTTTGTTTAGGCTAAATTGAAGTTCAATTAAGCTTCATTGAAGATTTTGGGGTGGGATCATGCTGACAATTGATTTTTTCAAAAGGTGATTAAGGGGTAAATGATAATTAACGGTTAATTAGTATATAAAATTTGGGGCTTTTGTCTAAGTCAGTTTGCTTAGGCTAAATTGAAGCTCAATTAAACTACATTGAAGATTTTGGGGTGGGATCATACTGGTAATTGATTTTTTGCAAGGGTGATTAAGGGTTACTTGCTAATTAAGGGTTAAGTTTTTAATTGTACTTATACCTTTTTGTGTGTCACTGTCTTAATGCAGCATCATGCCTAGACGTCAGCAAACACAGGAGCAGCAAGGGCAGGAGGATCCGGGGTGGACCCACATGTCTTTAATAGATGCTAAGAGAAGAAAGGTGAAATGCAATTACTGTAGTAAGGAAATGTATGGCGGAATTACCAGAGGAAAACAACATTTGGCAGGGGTAAGAGGAGAGGTCAGACAATGTGACAACTGTCCCCGAGAGGTGCGAGAAGAGATGCGCCAATGCCTTCTGGGGAAAAGGGAGAGGGTGCAACAAAGGGCTGAGGATGAGGCTGAAATTGCTGAGGAGATTTCTGGCAGAAGGGTTAGAAGGGATGATGATGAGGAAGGCACTGAGGATTCTGATCCAGAGCTGACTGAAGCAAGGGAGCGTGAACAAGCCGCTCGAAGGAAAGGGAAGGGAGCCATGGGATCAGGGACCTATGAGAGTACAGCTGCACGACGTCCTGACGTTGGTGCTGCCCCACATACGCAGGGAACAGGTCCCATGGACAGCTATCTGCACAGAAGGCCCCAAGCTACACAACCTAAAATCAAGCAAGCAATGAGAGGGGTCAAAAAATCAGCAGAAGTTGCAGGGCATGCATTTAAATCTATTTGCAAATGGTTTTTTCATGCAGGTGTCCCTGCACATGCAGCTTCAAGTGAATATTTCCAACCTATGATAGATGCCATAGCAGATGCTGGCCCTGGCTTGCAAGCCCCCTCACGTCGAGACATATACGGGCGTGGCCTTGAGGGAGAGGTTGAGGAGCTCCATGATTGGGTTGAAAGCTTCAAGCATATATGGGTGGAGAGAGGATGCACCATCATGTGTGATGGTTGGACTGGTACCACGAAAAAGTCCATGATAAACTTTTTGGTGTATTGCATCAGCGGTACAGTGTTTGTGAAATCAGTTGATGCATCAGATTATGAAAAGAATGCAAATTATTTGTTTCATTTGATGGATGGCATGGTAGAACAAATTGGAGAGGAGAATGTTGTGCAGGTGGTGACTGATAATGAAGCCAGTTACAAGGCTGCAGGGAAGAAATTGATGCAAAAGCGCAGTCATTTATATTGGCTCCCATGTGCAGCACATTGTCTTGATCTGATGCTTGAAGACATAGGGAAGGAAAAGCATGTGAAGAAGACAATTGACAAGGCACAAAAAGTCACACAGTATATCTATGGCCATCCTAGGATACTAAATATGTTCAGGGCGCATGCCAGTGGAGGGCGAGATATCATCCGTGCAGGCCCAACCAGATTTGCTTCCAATTTTATTTCTTTGGAGTCTTTGCACAGGTATAAGATTGATCTCAATTCTTGATACTTTATCCTTACTGATATGTAGCAGTTGATGCAGCTTCAATTTTCATTTATCTGCACAGGTACAAGAATGAGCTGAAAGCTTTCATGTACCACAATGCCCTGCGGGAATACATCGACAAGGGCAATGTTGATACACAGATGGATTATCTGGATGTCTGCCACGTCGTGGACGACAACAAATTCTGGGACAGGGTGTCACGGTACTTGAAAGTAGTCACACCTCTCGTGAAGGTCCTAAGAATGGTGGATGGCGATGAGAAGAATGATATGGGCTATCTATACGAGGCCATGGACCGTGTCAAATTGGAGTTGCAGCATTCCCTTCCCAAACATTATGCAAAATGGTGGAAAATTATTGACCAGAGATGGGACAACACATTACACCATGACTTGCATGCAGCTGGTGAGTGATTAATTGTACTGAAATTGAGGTAATGCCTTTATGTTATTTTATAAATTTTATTTAGTTAATTATACACAAATGCAGGTTATTTCTTCAACCCTCGATTTATGTACGGTGCCGATGCACATGTTGATGGCGAGGTGCTTCAAGGGACTTTAAAAGTCATTGGTCGTTTATCGAGGAATCCAGAAAAGAGACTAGAGGCCGAAGTAGAGGTTCGCCTTTATTTGATACTGTCAATAACATGTATAGAATTTATTTAAGTAGTTATGTTAATCTATTACTTTATGTTTGTAGATGAACCATTACAGAATGAGGACTGAGACATATGCTGACTCCCAATTGCAATACGCTGTGGGAAGAGTGAGCCCAGGTATATTTTATTTTTTGGATTTCTTAACCTGATGAATATATATTTTTACAACTAAAATGCATTTTTTTATGGTTGGTGGAACAGCTGACTGGTGGATAATGGTTAACAACCGAGATATGGGTAACAATGCATTGGCTTTCATTGCAATTAGGGTGCTCAGTCAAACAACATCAGCAAGTCAATGTGAAAGAAATTGGAGCACGTTTAGCCTTATACACTCAAAGGTTCGCAATCGGCTAAAGGCTGAACGGTTAGAGAAATTAGTGTACTGCCACTACAATATGAGGTTGAGAATAAAGAATATGAGGTTGAGACAACAGCTGCGAGACAAACGCGCCGCCGGGGATGCCGCCGCAGAAATTGATGTGGATGCCTTATTTGATGATGAGAATCCGTTGCAGTCTTGGGTGGAGACACGAGAGCAGGTTGATGAGCCCGTTTTTGATGATGATGATAGAAGATGGGCAGAGGGCATACTAGATGAAGATGAGCAAAGGGATCCCGAATTAAGAAGAAAATCAAAGAGGGCCAGAGATACTCATGCCCACATGTCTAGGGTTGTTGAGGACACTGAGGAGCAACATGATTTTCAGCCAGCTAGACACTCCGACTCAGATAGCAGGCCAGTCACTCCTAGAATGGGCAAGGCACCTACATCCTTAAGAAGAAGTACATCAGTGCATGGGCAAACTGAGAGAACAAATATTGCTGCTCGAGAGGACCCGGCAATTGAACAGTTAAAGCAGATTTATTGGAGGCACACGCCAAGGGGAACAAGATTCATGTCAAGGGTGCAAGAAGAAAGCACACCGGCACAGGAAAAAGCATCCCCAAAGGCCAAAAGGCGACTGGAGACTGCAGGTTTCGTGATCCTTTGATTTTTTATTTTGGAAAGTAACTTAAATTCTTATTATCAGTTCGAATCAGAAAAGGTTTTGGTAGGAGATAAATTATATATTTTCGTATGTGCCAGGTGCTACAGGTGCTACTACTGGCGGTGGGGATGCTGGTGGTCCTTCCTCCTTCCACGCAGACACAGGCAGAGGATACAGTCAGGGTGAGGGAGGACATGAGTCACAGAGTCAATATGGGCATCCATCAGGTTATGGAGGTGGCCAACAGGAGGCAGCGATTTATCGGTCGTGGGGTTATGAACCATCATTCAACTTCCATCCGGCCAGTTCCTCTTCTCTTCCTCAAGATTCTTATGCTGATACTGGATTCGGCTCAAGCCAACCAAACACTCCAAGAGGGATCCAAAGAGGGATGCAGGACTTGGCTACCTCATTGTTTGGTTATAGTGAATATAGACCATACATGCAACATGGTTATGGGTATCAACATCAAGGGCCAGACGATGAGGGAGAAGGTTTTTCTAATAATTATTATCCATATTAGGTAAGAATCAATGAATTTTTGTAACAATTATTTTATCTATTTTGTCTAATTTTGTACTGCTTGTATTAATGTACAATGGAATATTACTTTAACTATCACATGTTCAATGTTTGAAGTTCAATTTTTGTAGTTGTCTACTTCAAAGTTATTGCACTAACTTATTCAGTCAAATGCATGTGTAATGATTTTTGTGATTTTAAGTGATTATTAATATTTTTTATGATTTTTTATCATATTTTTTAGAATTAATTTAATTTTTTTGACCTTTTATATGGGTTTCGGCCGGTTTCGGCCGAAACCGAAACCGAAACCGAGTCAACTCGGTTTCGGACCCGGGCGAAACCGAGACCGAAACCGAGTTTGCCATCCTTGCCGGGGCGGGGTCGCACGACCCCGGGACGGGAGCGCGACCCCGCCAAAGGGCGGACCCCGGCGGGGTCGCGCGGGCCCCCGGGGGGTCGCGTGACCCCGCCAGGGGGCTAGCGGGGTCGCACGGCCCTCGGGGGTCGCGCGGCCCTCGGGGGTCGCGCGTGACCCCCCCGGCGGGGTCACGCGCGCCTCGGGGCGTGCGCGCGACCCCGCTGGGTCCCGGGGGGGCCGCGCGGCCCTTGTTCCTCCGCGGTTCGCCGCAAAGGGGTCGTTTGACCCCGGTGGACGCCTTTTGACCCCTCTCGACGCCGTTTCGCTCCGTTTTCGTCGTCCCGGGTCGGAGAAGAGCCGTGGTGGAGCTATATATCTCGGGGAGATCGCTCCTTCGCCGCGTGGCAGCATCGCATCCGCAGAGGGAGCATTGTTGGTTTGTCTGGTCGCTCGTCGCCGCGTAGGGAGGAAGCTTTGCGCCCGTCTGTGCCGTGTGATACACTTGCTCGGCTACTCGGACCGGTATGCATATGTTTCTTCCTTGTTAACCTTCTTGCCGCGACGTCGACCATGATAATATTGTCGGATCAATAGACCCTAAATCACGGAGATATTCCGTAGTTCGACAGTGTTGACGATACGTCATCCTTGTCGTCGAACGTTGCATAGCAACAATCTCTCAAAGTAACTTGAGATAATTTCGGGTGCAACAGTGAGTTTTTGCGCCTATGTGAACTTTATTGCGCCTATGTTAAGATAGCTCATTCTAACACCTATGAGGACTTAGACTAAGTTTGCAACGCCTATGTGAATATCTGAGATTTTTGCGCCCATGTAAATAGTCTTGTGACTATGCTACACCTTAGAAGAAGTTTAGTCATTTTTCCCTTCTTTCTCTTGTTTTGTTATCATCAAAATTAATATACTAACAGGATTTCGGTTTAACACTCAATGATTTAACTCAAGTATGAGGCGTTAATCCATCATTCACTACTGAGCCAAAGCATTGAGGCAAAGTGTAGTGATCTGAGGAGTTTCCTTTGATATAAGAAAAGGATAGAACATTTATAAAGACAGATGTCAAAACATTTTTAGTTAATCATTTTATTAATGTAATAGAGAATCTATCATCATCATCATCATCAGAGTCTTATCTCAATTATTTGGGGTCGGCTCCATGAATTCTGTTTCACCAAAGATTTCTATCAAGTGTTATCCCACCATCTCATTTTAGGTTTTCCTGAGCTCTTTTAGTAGCATCCACTAAGATTCGATCACATCTTTTAACCGGCGCTGAGCTAGGACGACGAAGCATATGTTCAAATCACTTGAGTCTATTTTCTCTCATTTTACTATCAATTGAGGTTATTCCTAAATCCTTACGGATGCACTCATTTCTAATCTTGTCTTTCTTAGTCTTGCCGCATATCCATCTCAGCATCCTCATCTCTGCTACACATATTTTGTGAATGTGTTCCTTTCGTACTGCCCAACACTCGTTACCATATAAGAAAGCAGGTTTCACAGCCGTTCTATAAAATCTCCCTTTGAGTTTCATATGTATACGACGGTCACAAAGGACTCTTGATGCGTTTCTCCATTTTAACCGGCCTACCTTAATCTTATGTGCAATATCGTCATAAATCTCTCCATTCTCTTGTATGATAGACCCTAAGTACCGAAAGCTACTACTCTTCTGAATGTTATGTCTATCAATTAGAACCATGTCTTCATGTACCACTCTCCTATTACTAAAATTACAATGCATAAACTTTGACTTGCTCCTATTAATTTTAAAACCTTTAGACTCCATGACATGTCTCCAACTCTGTAACTTAGCGTAATAGAGAATATATATATATATATATATATATATATATATATATATATATATATATATAGATGTATGTGTGTATGGATATATACATACATTCATTTTAGTTGGTTCAATGTTGAAGTTGGACAATGGAGGTGGAGTAGGAAGGGGATCTTCTCAGTTAGGTCTGCATACACCATCTTGGACAGCGGGGTGCGGCACAACGTTTATCCCTACATTTGGAGACTGACGAGTCTGTTGAAGGTGAAACTGCTGATCTGGAGGATTTTCCATGGGAGGCTTCTCACTAGAGACTGGCTCCTGCGCTTCTTATCGGGTATCTTGCCAACCTGCTGCTTGTGTGGCTTGGAGGATGAGTCCGTGGATCACTTGTTCTTAGGCTATCTTTACTCACAGGCTGTGTGGGAGGGTGTGACTACGAGAGCCCGAAATTTTTGCGGTCAGCAGTCGGATGTGCAATCCTTCATCAGGTTTTAGGGCAGGAGTTGACCCCTCAGAGGTGATCGTGTTGTTTGGTGGCTCATCCTGCATGCCACTCTTTGATCCCTGTGGTGTAAAAAGAACAACAGAATCTTCAGAAGGGAGGCTAGAGCGGAGGACTCAATTATTTTTTCCATTTGTACTAGAGTGAGGGAATGGGTAGAGGTGCCTTGTAATGTGAATGCCCTCAATTCTACTCTTTTTGCTTTGTTTGGGGGGGGGGGAGGTGAGCGGCTATATACCACCTTGGTGTGGCTTCTTGTACAGGGCCTATTTTTGGGGTTTCTTTTGACTACACTTGTACACCTTCTTTTGCTTTTAATACACAGTGGTACTACCCACTTTCAAAAAAAATATGCTGAAGTTGGACAGACTGGACTAGCCCTCGGTTATTTAAAGTGGGTCAGCCAGTAACCAACACTCTGAGTCCTATCCAACCAAATTTAACTGTTTGTGTTGGATTTTCTTTCCCAACCCCTATTTGAATTCAGGCTAGCTCAGATTGGGTCAGCCCAAGCCCAACCCAAGGATCCAACTGGTTCCAACCAAAGCTGGACCTGTGTTGTGAAACATTTCATAGGGCCTTTATATATTCATATCTGATGATGAAGTTTATCTAGTGTTGTTAGAATAATACAGTATCAAATGTAAACTACGGAAGTATTATGAAAACTGATAGAGTAAACCCATGCACCCAGGATCCAGCCCCGCATCACTAGTACCCTGTGCAATGAGCCCGCCAAACTCATTCTCAGACAGTGGGCCCCCCACTGGCTTGCCGAATCATGTGGTCACATGTAACCTTGAGTGGTACTTGTCCTGCCTTTATGCCCATGGCGATAGTTGATACCAAGGTCTCATGTTATGCATGCGGCCCCTTATCCATCTTTTCCACCACCAGTGGACCCACTATGGAAGTATGGAAGTATTTAGTATATCAGTTTAGTCATGGTATTGTAGTCATATGGCTGATACTAAGGATAATGAAGAATTAGATAGATGCTATTCAATTTATCTGTCTTATCTGATGACAATGATTTTATCGAGTGCATAGATTATACCTCTTTCTTTATCCAAATTGAACATGTTATACATAGTGGCTCTCCTCACTGGATTTGGTATTCTGTCTGCACCTTTTACCAAAACCGACTTCTTGACTTCGTAGTCCAAACTGAAAATGGGCAAGTGGTTATTTGGAGTTGAAGTTACCCTTTCTTCATACCAAAACTGGCCTGTTGTCTTTATGGTGCAAGCCCAAATTAGAGAAGTGGCCATTTAGTGTTGAAATTGAGCCAACTTTACCTTTCCAAATTGATTGAGATGAGTTTGGGTTGAACTCCTGACATTCCCGTTGGATTACTCCAGGTAGAATTCAGATTGGTTTGAATTGAATTGGTCAGCTTTCCAGTGAATTCCAGCTAGCCTTTGTTGTCACCAACCCAAGAAAACTAACCAAATTTGCGTGGGGAGGGAGTGGGGAGGGAGGGAGGGCGGAGGCCAATGAACCCATCGTTTCAAATGAAAATGAAAAAAAAATGAAATCCACCAAATGAGCCTGATCATTTAATATGTATGCCTAGGCCTGCCAATGAAGAGGATGCAAAATGTATATTCATCTATCCATATCTCTTCTCTTTTTACATTTAAACTGTCCAAATTGTCTCTCTTATTCAGCAGGCCATTAAAATGTCTATTCATATCTGAACTGGATTAGTTTCGTGAATAATGTAAGTTACAGTTTTTCTGTTCTGTAATTCCGTTCATATGTTACCCCGTGAACACCATACACATAGTATGTCCCATAGAGTACACAAACATGAGATACAAATGATAATAGAATTAATATGTTTTGATAACAAACGCTTGCAGTCCTGACAGAAGTATTAATCCCCACAGAAAGCACAGAAAGCTCTACCCTCCCCATCTTCCCTTGACAGGAGATCTAGAAGTGAATTGATTTTTGACTGCCCAGCAAGAGACATAGTCTTGACATGCTAATGCTTGCTCTTACCCTATTTGTCAAGTTTGTTGGATGACAATTTACACGTGTTGTACAAATGGTGGATGGAACATTTTCCATTGTAGATTCTTACAATGCATCACCGCACTTGCCCTTGAGTTGAATTGGTTTCTATCTGTTTGCAGACTCAACATGCAAAGGACATAATCAGCAGACAGGCTATAATCAATCGGGCCTCTAAAGACAGTGAGGAAGATACTGCTCTCCTAAACAAAGTCATTGATCAAGGCACTGATTGCCACCCTCATTTGGCATCTGACTGGCAGCAGGATTCATGGTTTCATATGTTTTCTGGAAGAATTACGGGTACTCGCCTTGCTGTTCTTGTTATGGTTAGTGTAGTTATGTGCTGTGGGATCTGTGTCGCTCTTCTCCATCCTCACAAAGCCGGGGATTTTGTAATTACGGTGCGGCGGTGCTTGTTTGGTGGATCAGGCAATCGTAGATAGGTGCTTAGGGTGTCTGTACTACACCAATTTGCGTGTAAAATATTTGAGCTACAGAGCAAGCAGGTTTTTTTTTGTGCTTGTATTTTTCTAAATGTATGCACATCGCGATTATGTTTTGGTAGTAAATGATCATCTCTTTAATCATTTTTTTTTGGAAGAAAAAAATTGTGTCAGCAGGGGCAGCAAACATTTCTGATTGATGTAGAAGCTCTACAGAAGACTCTGTTGGTAACTAAAAAATGGCCCCAAACCCTTCCTACGAGCATGGAGTTCCTTACAACCGGAGAAATTCTCTTAAAAAAGGTCCCCTTTGATAACCGGTTAGGATAGTCTACCTGGGTTTACAGTGGAATGAGTTGTCCACTGTTTATTCCTATTTTAGTTTGATAACACAAATATTATTCTAAGTGGATTCCTTCAAACTCAGCCATTATTCCATCTGTTTTGTTAAATGGATGACTCCACTCAAAGTTGAATGACGTTAATGGCGCAAACTTCTTTTGCATAAACTGCCAACCGCACTCTCCTCTCTTTACCTAAATATAAAATGGAGATGTCATGCTGAAGTCTTACCGTTAACATAATATCATAGTTATTTTACATGCCACTGTCAACTGCATAATATTTTAAATTGTCGTGCATTTTTAAACTGTTCATCATAGCTACTTCGCAGACATATATACCAACGCTATATATACATATAAATACCTATGACCAAGACTAAGACATTTAATCCAAGTTTCATGTCCACATGAAGTCTGATCAATATTGTAACAAAGGAAGACTACTGAACATACAAAAGAGGAGTAACACAAGAACAATATATTGGGTCATATGACTACACAAAATTCATTACAATGGACAATCATACTTAGTTTTACATTTTAATGTAACACTAACAAATATTTACATATGAACATTTCGCAAGTTCAGTACATTTGAATAATTGACCCCAAAAATTGGGATTGTGAAGAATAACAAATTTGGCACAGTCATTATGACAGAACATTACAACAGATGGGAAGCAAAGCAGTGGTAGTGCATGCCCTGCTGTTATTAGTGGTGTCATTCACTTGGCATTTGTTGAGGATGGCATGAAGCTTCACCAAGCTTGACAGTAGATCCTACCTAGTTAGAGCCGGAAGTCAAACATTCTCCTCACCCTGGCATCCTCGGTCCTTGCTGGCAGAGTGACACCCAAGCATAACAAACCTGTATGGAGAACCCACATACAAGTGAGCATACACACCCAACTGGTCAAGTACTTAATATTAAGATGCAAAATACTTGTGGACACAAAATTTGATAATAACGAATGAAACCCAGCAATATTACCCTCCCTCTTCCTAATATACTTGACCTGAAACATGTGATCCATCATCCACTTTGAAGTAGCATTGGACACCTTAATCTAGCAGGTAAACAGAGATTACAATATAATGACAATGATTAGTTGGCAATGACATACACAAAAAATGGGAGAGGATTTCGGGCAGAGGACATGAAACTGAGACAGTGTTGAAGAGATGGTGAGACAGTGTTCAAGAGATTACCAGAGGATTGGCCCCCCTGCAAATGGGTAACAACAAACTTACATAGTGGCCCTGGGGTACTGTTGGTTCTTGACCATTAATAACTCTATGCATATCATTCAACAATTCACTATGATGCCCAAAATGATTGTATCTGAGCCTCACTCAAACTTTCCCATGCTATGCATGTTGGGAAGAAAATGGGATTCAATGGAGGCTTCCTGAAGGTATACTCAGATTGCAATTGTTGTACCAAATTAATGTCAACCTTTGTTGTAGTATGTCATACCCCCTGTCTTCAATTGATGTGGACTTACCTGTATGGGATTCGATGGAGGCTTCCCGAAGGTATATTCAGTTTGTATTTGCTATACCAAAATAATGTCAACCTTTTGTAGTATGTCATACCTGTCTTCAATTGCTGTGGACTTCCCTGTATGGACTGACCCGACCTTCCTTATTTGCAGGCTTACTTTTTA
Organism: Amorphophallus konjac; assembly: GCA_022559845.1. NCBI lineage: Eukaryota > Viridiplantae > Streptophyta > Magnoliopsida > Alismatales > Araceae > Amorphophallus > Amorphophallus konjac. The sequence goes on from CM040119.1 coordinate 358,556,920, forward strand.
CCAAGTAATAAATTACTTGGTCAGGTAAGCGTGAGGGCAATGATGAGATTCAATGGTCTGAGGGAAGGTTGGATGGCCTTGCAAATAAGGCAACCCCTTCCACTGTAAACCTACAAATCAAGAAATATATGAGCACCTTAAGCATGCAATAATGAATCCGGGTAAATGAATGCCGGTCATTTGATAAAAAAAAAGTGAACGTAGTAAAATATATTTTGGGGCTTGAATTGGGTGCAGACTGATGCTGTGGGCGAGAGGTTTTTGGCACCCAATTTAAGTTTACCACAATTCCACATTGCCCTTTTAATAGCTGCAGTTGATCATACCAAGTCTACAAAAAGTGAACCTGGGTGATAGCCCGCCAGTTGGGGGTGTCGACCCCTTGCACCAAAAGGGGTTCAGCCATATATAAATCCAGTAAAATAGCCCGAGGGAGCATCTATTTTGGTGGGTCACATACCTTGGATTATATGAAGACATGGAAGCCCTTTCCCACCTGTCCAATTATAAGCAAAAAAATCATTATGATCAACATATACATGAGTCACAATATTTAATGACTTCAGTGGAGATGAGAGAACATTTTACACCTGTCAAATTCATACAGCCTGCAAAGCCAGAAGGTGGCCAGTCCATACAGCCCACTCCACATCAAATTGAACAAAGGTTGTATGACATACTACTTAGGTTGACATTATTTAGGGATAGCAAATACAAATGATGGTTTGAATATACCTTCAGGAAGCCTCCATCGAATGCCATTTTCTTCCCAACATGCATAGCATGGGAAAGATTGAGTGGGGCTCAGGTACACTCATTTTGGGCATCACAGTGGAAGGGGTTGCCTTACTTGCAAGGCCATCTAACCTTCCCTCAGCTCAAATGTTTCATCATTGCCCTCACGCTTACCTGGCCAAGTACTTAATTACTTGGTTGGAAGGAAGCCTGCAAATATGGAAGGTCGGGTCAGTCCATACATGGAAGTCCACAGCAATTGAAGACATGGGGTATGACATACTACAAAGGTTGACATTATTTTGGTATAGCAAATACAAACTGAATATACCTTCAGGAAGCCTCCATCGAATCCCATTTGCTTCCCAACATGCATAGCATGGGAAGGTTTGAGTGGGGCTCAGATACAATCATTTTGGGCATCACAGTGGAAGGGGTTGCCTTATTTGCAAAGCCATCCAACCTTCCCTCAGACCATTGAATCTCATCATTGCCCTCACGCTTACCTGGCTAAGTAATTTATTACTTGGTAAAAAGTAAGCCTGCAAACAAGGAAGGTCGAGTCAGTCCATACATGGAAGGTTGGATTTGAAGACAGGGGTATGACATACTACAAAGGTTGACATTATTTTGGTATAGCAAATACAAACTGAATATACCTTCAGGAAGCCTCCATCGAATCCCATTTGCTTCCCAACATGCATAGCATGGGAAAGTTTGAGTGGGGCTCAGATACAATCATTTTGGGCATCACAGTGGAATGGGTTGCCTTATTTGCAAGGCCATCCCACCTTCCCTCAGACCATTGAATCTCATCATTGCCCTCACGCTTACCTGGCCAAGTATTTTATTACTTGGTTAAAAGTAAGCCTACAAATAAGGAAGGTCCGGTCAGTCCATACAGGGAAGTCCACAGCAATTGAAGACATGTGTAACGACCCGAGAATCCGATTACCGGGAAGGCCCGATAACCCGAGACTCGTACCGCCACCCACGAGTCCGAAGACTCAGAAGGGTTAGAAGGATGGTGTGGAGACTACACAAGTATCACAAATAATTACAGAAATTAAACAGCTAATATAATTAAGTAGGAAATAAATTAACATTTTTACATGATACATGGTCCGTCTGGCCCTCTGACCGGATTTCCCCTCGGCCGGACTCTGATTTGGCTCGAGATTGGCTCGATGAGATGGAGCGGGTGTTCAGTTCTGCATGGTGTGCTGCAGAGGACAGGGTGATGTTGGCCTACAACCAGTTGCAGGGTACAGCTCGAGCATGGTGGTCTTCCGAGTGGAAGACGTCTTTTCAGTCCCGGCCACTTGAGCAGATTGAGTGGGACGACTTTGTCAGCGCTTTTGAGCGTACGTACTGTCCAGAGTATATTACTACGCAGCGGATGCGTGAGTTTTTGGAGCTGGTCCAGGGCCACATGTCCGTGTTGCAGTACAGGGCCCGATTTGTTGAGCTGGGTCGTTACAGCTGGTATCAGAGCGCAGTTGTGGGATTATACGAGAATCATAAGTAATTATAGTGGTCCACTAGTCCACAGCAATGATGTACAGTTGACGCTGGCATCGGGCATCGTGCGTTTTTCTTGACCTTGCCATTTCCGTGTTTTCTGTCTTTTGCTTCAGGTGCGAGTATGGTGCCGAGGCGGGCGACTCGCTCTCAGCAGTGGCAGTCGACGGAGGTTCAGGAGGCTTAGCAGGAGGCTCAGGAGGAGCAGAGTAGAGTGCCACCAGCGGCCACCGAGGCAGCGGATGCTGTGAGAGTTTCAGGGGCCGAGGATTTCTTTCGAGGCATGTACCAGCTTATGTCGCAGCAGTTCGGCGGAGAGGCTAGTGAGGGATCGTCGATCAGGGGTGGGCCAGGCCGAATAGTGAGGGATTTCATGCAGTTCCATCCACCTTTCTATGGTGATCAGCCAGACCCTGATTTGGCTCGAGATTGGCTCGATGAGATGGAGCGGGTGTTTAATTCTGCGCGGTGTGCTGCAGAGGATAGGGTAATGTTGGCCTACAACCAGTTGCAGGGTATGGCTCGAGCGTGGTGGTCTTCCGAGTGGAAGACGTCTTTTCAGTCCCGGCCACTTGAGCAGATCGAGTGGGATGACTTTGTCAGCGCTTTTGAGCGTACGTACTGTCCAGAGTATATTGCTACGCAGCGGATGCATGAGTTTTTGGAGCTGGTCCAGGGCCACATGTCCGTGTTGCAGTACAGGGCCCGATTTGTTGAGCTGGGTCGTTACAGCTCAAAAGTTCTCTTACTTATTCGAGTGAGTCTTCCTCTTCTTTCCCCTTGGGTTGTTCTCAATTTCGAGGACGAAATTCCTTTAAGGGGGAAGGGCTGTAATATCCCGGACCTTTTGGATCCTTCTTTTCGGATCTCGGATCTGCTTTCTCGGAGTGTCCGAATCCGTTGTATCTAAAATTTTGTTTCGAACATCTTTCGTGTTCGGATCGGCACGATCCGGAGTTGTTTCGGAGGCCCGGAGTGCGTCCGCGGCTTTTTCACGCGTGTTTTCCGATTTCCGGTACGGGTTTCGGCAATTCCTTCCGAACCTCGTTGCGAGTGAACCGGGTCATTCACCTAGGCGAGAGTGGTACCGTTGCGATCGGTGCGTTTCGAGGATCGCGGAAACGTAATTTTTAATTTTTTGGTATTTTCTGAATTTTCTGGATTTTCTATAAATATCTCCCATTTCCTCTCTCTCCCCACCCTTCTCTTTCTTCTTCTTCTTCCCACCGTGAGAACCGCCCCCTCTTCCTCTCTCTCTCCCATTTTGACGTGGCGGGCCTCTCTCCGGCTGCAGATGGCGGCGGGGCGACCGCGCGGTGACGTGGGCGGCGGCGAGGCGAGCTCGTGGGTGTGCGGTGTTTGTGGGAAGCGTGAAGGAGCGGGGTTTCTAAAAGCTTTCATCATGATTCGTGAGCGATCCGACGTGTCTCGGGGTGAAATTGAGGTAGGGTGACGTTCCCTAGCTCTCTGCGTTTTATTTCCGTGGTTTCTAACCCGGTGTGAGGACGAGAGGGGTCGATTCCATGCTGGGAGGGTAAAACCATGATTTTGGGAGAGTTCGCCCGATCTATGATTTTAGGCCATGATTTCGCGTCTTGATGGCTTAGAAGCATGCTAGGGGTCCCCAGGGGTCTTCCCCTTTGATTTCCCCCTCTCCTATGGAGGTATGGGGGCGTGGTTAGAATTTTTGAGCGTTTCATGCCGTTTCGCCGTCGGGCCGGTGTGACGGTCCTTCCAGTGACCGTCACACCATATGACGTCCCAGGATGGGAGTGTCACAACCCTGTTGTTAGGCGGAGAGGCTAGTGAGGGCTCGTCGATCAGGGGTGGGCCAGGCCGAATAGTGAGGGATTTCATGCAGTTCCATTCACCTTTCTATGGTGGTCAGCCAGACCCTGATTTGGCTCGAGATTGGCTCGATGAGATGGAGCGGGTGTTCAATTCCGCGCGGTGTGCTGCAGAGGATAGGGTAATGTTGACCTACAACCAGTTGCATGGTATGGCTCGAGCGTGGTGGTCTTCCGAGTGGAAGACGTCTTTTCAGTCCCGGCCACTTGAGCAGATCGAGTGGGACGACTTTGTCAGCGCTTTTGAGCGTACGTACTGTCCAGAGTATATTGCTACGCAGCGGATGCATGAGTTTTTGGAGCTGGTCCAGGGCTACATGTCCGTGTTGCAGTACATGGCCCGATTTGTTGAGCTTGGTCGTTACAGCTGGTATCAGAGCGCGGTTGTGGGATTATACGAGAATCATAAGTAATTGTAGTGGTCCACTAGTCCACGGCAATGATGTACAGTTGACGCTGGCATCGGGCATCGTGCGTTTTTCTTGACCATGCCATTTCCGTATTTTCTGTCTTTTGCTTTAGGTGCGAGTATGGCGCCGAGGCGGGCGACTCACTCTCAGCAGGGGCAGTCGGCGGAGGTTCAGGAGGCTCAGCAGGAGGCTCAGGAGGAGCAGAGTAGAGTGCCACCAGCGGCCACCGAGGCAGCGGATGCTGTGAGGGTTCCGGGGGCCGAGGATTTCTTTCGTGGCATGTACCAGCTTATGTCGCAGCAGTTCGGCGGAGAGGCTGGTGAGGGCTCGTCGATCAGGGGTGGGCCAGGCCGAATAGTGAGGGATTTTATGCAGTTCCATCCACCTTTCTATGGCGGTCAGCCAGACCCTGATTTGGCTCGAGATTGGCTCGATGAGATGGAACGGGTGTTCAGTTTCGGGCGGTGTGCTGCAGAGGACATGGTAATGTTGGCCTACAACCAGTTGCAGGGTACAGCTCGAGCGTGGTGGTCTTCCGAGTGGAAGACGTCTTTTCAGTCCCGGCCACTTGAGTAGATCAAGTGGGACGACTTTGTCAGCACTTTTGAGCGTACGTACTGTCCAGAGTATATTGCTACGCAGCGGATGCGTGAGTTTTTGGAGCTGGTCCAGGGCCACATGTCCGTGTTGCAGTACATGGCCCAATTTATTGAGCTGGGTCGTTACAGCTCAACAGTTCCCTTACTTGTTCGAGTGAGTCTTCCTCTTCTTTCCCCTTGGGTTGTTCTCAATTTCGAGGACGAAATTCCTTTAAGGGGGGAGGGCTGTAATATCCCGAAACTTTTGGATCCTTCTTTTCGGGTCCCGGATCTGTTTTCTCGGAGTGTCTGGATCCGTTCTATCTGAAATTTTGTTTCAGACATCTTTCGTGTTCGGATCGGTGCGATCCGGAGTTGTTTCGGAGGCCCGGAGTGCGTCCGCGGCTTTTTCGCGCGTGTTTTCCGATTTCCGGTACGGGTTTCGACAATTCCTTCCGAACCTCGTTGCGAGTGAACCGGGTCATTCACCTAGGCGAGAGTGGTACCGTTGCGATCGGTGCGTTCCGAAGATCGCGGAAACGTAATTTTTAATATTTTGGTATTTTCTGAATTTTTTGGATTTTCTATAAATATCTCCCATTTCCTCTCTCTCCCCACCCTTCTCTTTCTTCTTCTTCTTCTTCTTCTTCTTCCCCCCGTGAGAACTGCCCCCTCTTCCTCTCTCTCTCTCTCCCATTTTGACGCGGCGGGCCTCTCTCCGGCTGCAGATGGCGGCGGGGCGACGGCACGGCGACGTGGGCGGCGACGAGGCGAGCTCGTGGGCGTGCGGTGTTCGTGGGAAGCGTGAAGGAGCGGGGTTTCTAAAAGCTTTCATCGTGATTCGTGGGCGATCCGGCGTGTCTCGGGGTGAAATTGAGGTAGGGTGACGTTCCCTAGCTCTCTGCGTTTCTTTTCCGTGGTTTCTAACCCGGTGTGAGGCCGAGAGGGGTCGATTCCATGCTGGGAGGGTAAAACCATGATTTTGGGAGAGTTCGCCCGATATATGATTTTAGGCCATGATTTCGCGTCTTGATGGCTTAGAAGCATGCTAGGGGTCCCCAGGGGTCTTCCCCTTTGATTTCCCCCTCTCCTATGGAGGCATGGGGCCGTGGTTAGAATTTTTGGGCGTTTCATGTCGTTTCACCGTCGGACCGGTGTGACGGTCCTTCCAGTGACCGTCACACCATGTGACGTCCCAGGATGGGTGCGTCACAGCCCTGTTGTTAGCCAGTTGAGGGTCTGTTGGCTGTGACGGTCCCACGATAGACCGCCAGGGCGCTATGACGTGCCTGGGTTGGACCGTCAGGGATGATTCGACCGTTGGCTTTCGACCGTTGGTTTTGACTGTTGGGGGTCAAGGCGTGTGACGCCCCTGTGTGGGTGCGTCAGAGTTGACGCATACTCACCCTGTAACGCGCTAGAGTTGGTCCGTTACAGACTGTGACGCAGCGAGTGGCACGCGTCACAATTGGTTTCCACTTGTCATGTGACGCACCAGGGATGGCGCGTCACAGACTATGACTCACCAGGGATGGCGCGTCACACGCTGTTTTGCACTGAGGATCTGACGCCCCTGTGTTGGGCCGTCAGATGGCTGTGACGGTCCAGCCTTAGACCGTCAGAGCTTGTGGCGCGTCTAGGGTAGACCGCCAGGCTCAGGATTGCTCCGGATGGTTTGCAGTCCCGTTTTCCTTCCGACTGTGGTCACCGTGCGATGGTACTGGTGCGTGGGATGGTCCCCGTACGTCGTCGGATGCGGACGTTATTTTCCGTTGACTTGAGAGTCTACTCCTTCAGTGACCCTCCACTAGTCGTAGCCTACCTGCACGCGAGTGGACCCACCAGAGAGTGGTGGAGAGGCTACCCTGAGGACGGTTTTTAGACTGATTTTCGTCGGGCCCCTCGTCGGTAGCCAGAGTCTGGCTCCAGGGGAAAACCAGTTAGAGGCCAGACCTAGGACGCATGGTCTGTGTGTGCACACGTGGTTGTGGGCGGTTAGACCCACGCCGACCGACGTGACCCCAGCTAGTCACTTGTTTGAGGTTACTTGTATGGTGTCCGTGCCTCTGGTAGGCGCTACCACGTCAGGCAGTTCACCTGCGGTGCGGTGTAAGACGTCAGGGGATGCTACCGACTATGCTTCTAGTGGGAGGTACTCCTGTCGGGTCGGGAGTGACAGACTGTCAGTCGTTGCGACTTTGACCTTCGGGTTTTTTTGTCGTGTTGGCCGTGGTTTTCCGGTCGTTTCATCGTGACACGTGTGTCGGTTTTCGTGCCGTGAGACTGGTGTTTTGTAGATGGCAGGGCTTCTCTTTCTGAGGTACTCGCTTACTGCTAGTGTAACGGTTTCTCCGTTTTACGAGGTAGGGTTCGAGTGATCCCTACTGAGTCTTGTTCTGAGACTCATTCCCTGCGTGTTTTCACCGTGTTTCAGGCGAGGCGCGGCTTCAGGGGAGCGCGTCTGAGGCTCAGCGTGGTTCAAGTGTCCAGCGTTAGTGCCAGAGGTCAGAGCTGAGGTATGCCCCGTGTAGCTGTACTTTTCTTTCTTGTCTCTATACTTGTTGTGGACTACTGTTGTTATTTATTTATTTTATTATGGACCATGTATCATGTAAATTGTTAAATTTATTTCGTGCTTAATCATATTAACTGTTTAATTTCTGTAATTATTTGTGATACTTGTGTAGTCTCCACACCATCTTTTTAACCCTTCCGAGTCTTCGGACTCGTGGGTGGCGGTGCGAGTCTCGGGTTATCGGGCCTTCCTGGTAATCGGATTCTCTGGTCGTTACAACAGGGGGTAACGGTTGACATTATTTTGGTATAGCAAATACAAACTGAATATACCTTCGGGAAGCCTCCATCATATCCCATTTTCTTCCCAACATGCATAGCATGGGAGCAATTGAGTGGGGCCCAGATACAATCATTTTGGGCATCACAGTGGAAGGGGTTGCCTTATTTGCAAGGCCATCCAACCTTCTCTCAGACCATTGAATCTCATCATTGCCCTCACGCTTACCTGGCCAAGTAATTTATTATTTGGTTGGAAGGAAGCCTACAAATAAGGAAGGTCGGGTCAGTCCATACAGGGAAGTCCACAGCAATTGAAGACATGGGGTATGACATACTACAAAGGTTGTCATTAATTTTGTATATGAAATAATAATGAGAAAATACCTTCTGGAAGCCTGCATCGAATGTCACTTTCTTCCCAACGGTTATATAATCGAAAATTTTGAGTGGATCTCAGATACAAGACAGGACATGGGAGGGTTTACCTCATTGCAGAAATCACAGTGCATAATAACAAGAAGGAAGCTAGCAGTGTTCAGATAGAAATATTAAGTGCATGATGAGAACATACAAGAACATAAAGAAGAAGGTACAATGTAACTTAGAGTCCCAATAGGCCTAACAATTTCATCCCATCAATTGAGGCCCCAAATATCATCCGCAATTTGATTCCTCAACACTTCCCCCGCTGCCACGTCCAAGTTGTTGACACTAATGTTGTTGGGAATGTCATCATCTCCCACATCGTCAACCCCCACCTCATCTGAAACAGCCCTATTAAAATACCAATCATAACCTTGCTGACGTCGAATAAAATTTTGCACCACACAACATGCAATGACTATCTTCTTTTGCACAGGCCACGGATAATTATTTCCCTCTCGCAGAGTTTGGAACCTCATCTTCAAAACGCCAAATGCCCGTTCGACTACATTACGCACCTGAGCATGGCGATGATTGAATTTCTCCTTCTTGTTGGCATATGGCATATGTCCTCGGCCCCGGAAGGTTGCAAGATGGTATCGCTGCCCTCGATATGGTGCGAGGAAGGAGCTTGTGTTTGCATATCCAGCATCCACTAGGTAGTACTTGCCATTTGGCACCGTGAAGCCTCCTTCCTCCAATGTCCATTTCAGCACCCTCATGTCGGCATCCGACCCTTCCCAACCTACACAAATATTTTGAAATAGCATGTCAAACCCTACAACAGCCATCACATTCTGGGATATACATTACTTTCGATTGTGAAAACGTCCTTGGTCTTCAATAGGTACGGTTGCCGGGACATGCGTTCCATCAATTGCTCCAAGTGCATCCTACATATAACATAGACATGACACCACAATTCTTAGGAAATCTATTTGCCATAAGGCTGAAATGGTGAAATAGATGATTGTAGTGTGTAATTACCTTGAAGAAAGGGTAGAATCTTTCCTTACCATGAATGAAGGGATGACATTCACCGGTATGTGTGGGTAGTTGTATGAATTCCGACATTAGAGACGTCAATGCGTTAATAACACGATTCACATAAAAACTAATTGTCTGGGAAGAGTGTTGAAAATGTTCACATAGAGCTCCTGTTGGGACCCCATGCCCAGCTGTATAGAGGAACATCGCGAGTTGTTCATTTGCGGAGACATATCGTGAGTCCTTCAATAGACCCTTGTTTACCAGCATATCTCTCAGTTGTGTGAACATTGTTGCATGAACACGGAATACATTGTAGCACCTTTGTTCGTGGCCACTCAAAATCTCGTGAATCCATACATGTCCACCATAAATAGATGAGTGCATATGGCGCCTAGGAAGCACGGGGGCCTCTTCTGCTTCAACTTGGTCGAGAATCGCCTCTTCGATGTCATTGTACATCTCATCTTCTTCCTCAAGGAAGTCCACGAGCATTTGGGTATAAGCTACATCACATTTGACATATCCAGAAAACTATTAACATATATAAGGATAGAATAACACAAGCACTGTTCATCTAATCTTTCATATCAACCCAAATAAAGGCTATACATTTTTTTGTACATGGACTGAACTTAACGCAAAGGATAGAACCTAATGATGAAGTACGAGCATGGAAAAAAGTCCTACTAAAATTAGAAATAGTAGAATAACACATAGCATCAGTAGAAGTACGATGAGGCATGACATCGGCATGATTTTCATAGGTAATTTCTTATTTAGCATTGGAGGAGTGACAACCATTGACGTCGATGGGTGTATTGCACTAGGAGCAGAAATTGTGCTCGAAACGTCCTGGCGTGTCGTGAGGACACCGTAGAAAGTCTCTTGTGCCTCCTCCATGGATAAGAATCCCTTATAGCGGGCTCCTGGATATCCATTTACTTGAGCGTAACATTCTGGCCAGGTGGAATATATGCCAGGTGATCGACCAACCCACACTACGTAACACTTATATTTTCCCATTGTACAAGTTTTCAGAACCCTGCATAACAAATTTGTATATTGTAAAGCATCATCATCTAAAGGCCATAGTATGTAAAGCAAACGACAGAATTCCATATCATTACAATGTAAGGAAGGGTTAAAACCATATTTGTCATCATTCTAGGCAGGAAATTTGATAAACACTATGTCCCCCATAATACGTAGCAAACATATAACCTCCAAATGGAACAACAAACATAAGCGATGGACAAACACTATGTCCATCAAATACATAGTACACCTACAACCGACAAATGAAAGGCAACGAAAATATAAACGACCATGAGACATGACACACCTAACCCAGGGTGGCTAATGACGGACCCAACATACACTAACAAAGGAACTAGAATTTGGTGTGAGCCCGAATCCAGTCAATCCTGTCATCCTCACTGAGGATCATCAAAAGTGATCAATTACTGGGATCCTTTATTAGATCCAGCGCTGCGATGTATAGCTCTCTCAGCAAATCCTCCATAGCTTTCAAGCCTGCAATGCGCTCCTTCATACTTGGGATGACTTCTGACGGCTCATGGTCAAGATCAATAATATCCGTGCTGGCAGCAGATGATGCATTTGCTCTTAGGTCCCGACGAAGATATTTAACAAGGTCCATCCTCTCTCTACTAGCAACCACAAAATTATTTAGGGAGTCATCCCCAATCTTCTTTTGCCGTCTTTTCGACGACGAAGCAATGGAACGCTTGCCTCGAACCGGAGACCTTGAAGAGTCATCGTTAATATGCACAACCTGGGTGGGAGTTTCATTTGCTCTTTCATTTGCATGAGGGATGCCAATGGATAAGTCCATGCTTTCGGGACCTAAACTAGTACCCAAGGCACTTAAGAATTCATCAACATGTAGGCTTTCGGATTGCATTTGCATGTTAGGGTTGGACCCTACAACATCATCTCCTCTTGCAATGCTACTTTCACAAATATGCTCCATTTGCCTTAGGTGCAAGAAAGATTTCCCCTTTATGATCCGATATTCTGGGTATTTCTGGAGATGTTATTTAAGAAGGACAATTGGTATAGCAACACTAGGAATGATAATTTTACAGAAATGATGTAACATATGTACATGTGTTTTTAATTTATACCTCCAGTAGATCATCCTATGCCCCTGCGTAACCTGGGACCGGCATGTGGGTCATGTCATCCCACCCCCATCCACTCTTACGCTACAATTGTGCATACAGCAAATATAACTTCTTCAAGGTCTTCCAGCGGTTATATAATCGTTGTCTATCGTAGGTCAGGTTGCATGTCTTGTTGAATTCTGCTACCATGTAATTCCATACTTGTGACTTGAAAGTTCCACTCATGCACATATTCTTATCGAACTGCTCCATTAACAGTGAAACAAGCACCCCATCTTGCTCATTAGTCCAATTGGGTGCACGACTCTTCCCCCCCTTGCTTGTGGACCCACCTTTCTTGGTAATGTCATCTAAAATGAAACAAAATTTGGCAGTTCAGGGGAGTAGACATATAGCTAGGGAACACATTATGAGACCTAACATTGCCACTCGAAAAATATATTCATGCAAAGTGTTTGTCATCATCAAACTATTTTTCTGTTTACTACATTGTATTATTATAACAATGTGTAAATAATTACTTGGATATTTATCCTAAAAATTCAAGATATCATGTATTACAATTGTCATATTCATTAGTTCAATACATACAAACAAAGAACTGAAAAATTGAAATGTTAGCTACACATGACACGACAATTGTCACATTAATTACTTGGGCCCGTTCTTTTCTTTGTTTTTGTCATTGCCACTTCTGCCACTAGAGTGAGACCTTTTCCACGGAAAATCTGTGCCCATTACTTGGTCCCATCTTTCATGTTTCTCATGAAATATATATACATATATTTATTCAATGGTAGTTTGTTTTCACCTTCAAAACATTGGGAGTAGACATATAGCTAGGTAACACGTTACGAGACCTAACATTGCCATTCGAAAAAGATATTCATGCAAAGTCTTTGTCATCATCAAACGGTTTTTCTGTTTACTACATTGTATTCTTATAACAATGTGTAAATAATTACTTGGATATTAATCCTGGAAATAGAACATATCATGTATTACAATTGTCATACTCATTAGTTCAATACATACAAACAATGTTCAGAAAAATTCAAATGTTTACAGAACTTCACATGACACTTCAATGAACAAGCTATTGAAAAGTGTTTACATATCATATTATATGCCCATTAATAACTGTGAACCATGGGCGTGTATAAACCGAAGAGCTATTAACCAAATACAGCAATATAGAATCTGAAATTTGACACTAGTGTAAGGCACCAATATGTTAAATGTTAAAGATTCTTACCGGCTGAAGACAATGATGCGCTTCCTCTTCCTCCTCAACCTGCTCACACTTCATATATGTAAATCGGATCAAAGGAAGAAATTATAATTAGTGGGTTAGATATGACAGAAATTATAAAGAGGTGGAAACCCCATTGTTAACCACTCCAATGATGTCCACAATCAAAAATAATAATGTAGCAAAGACAAAAAAAATCAATGATTGCCTTCTGCGAACAAGAGCATGAGAAATGAATGATAAAGACAACGGTAAAAAATAGAGTTTAAACTACTAGTCGCTAGCATAATGTAATGAGGCAACTAAAAAATATTAATTGACAAAGATAACATGTTTACCAGAAACCATTAGAGGGCTCAGCAGCACATTGTTGATATCTAATAATCCAAAATGATCATAATCACAAATTTAAGATCTTCCTGCTTGAAACAAGGCCAAAACAATTAAACAAATTGCAGCAAAAAATAATGACAAATAAAACATGGTTTTAGATCAGCGGCTATGAGTATAGGGTGAGCAAATAGTCTCCACACACTGGCAGTCACATGGTTTTAGATCAAGGGCTATGAGTATAGAGTAAGCAAACACTCTACACACACTGGCAGTCACAGGAAATCGAACATGCACTGTACAGATAACATGGTCTTCAAAATGTTGTGCACTCAGCAGCCCAAGGGCGAATGGCCCAAATCCCATTTTTCTTATTACACTGCAAACAACGTAATGGGTGGTGTGCTATTGTACTTTTTATGTGCACCATAAAAAATCAGACAGTCCCAACAGATTAAAAATACGGTGGAAAATGAAACCCAGCCCCAGTTTAACCGAAACCATGTGAGGTCCTTCCTCCCCTTCGCATCCCACCGCAGCCATAGACAAAAATCAGCTGAGGGTAGAAAGCATAATCCCATCCCGTATGAAATATAGAAGATGGATTGTCGGATAATCAAGAGAGACCCAATAGATATGAATGATTGTTCAAGAAATTAGAGCATGCAGAATGAAAATCGATGCAAACCAACCTGCACAGAATCAGAAATAACAGAAGATAGGGGAGAAGGGTTTATCTGAATGGCGGTCACAGAGCATCTATTTAGAAGTAAAATGCCCAAATACCAGGGAATATGGGGATCGTTTGAGACGACCGACGATGCAATAGATGCCGGTGAACCCAGCGGTGAAGGACCTTGCACAGAGGAAGGAAGGCAGGCGATGTCGTCTCCACGGCTACTGGCTACCATCGCCGGCCTTCTTGTAGAGGAAGCCTGTCGAAGGTGGGATGAAGTCGCCAACAAGGAGCGTCGTCGCGTCTCGTCTTATCGCAGGATGACGTGAAGGCCCCCCGTCGCGTCTCGTCTGGACGGTGCCATCGATGTCCTTCGTGTGCAGAGAGGTCGGCGCGCAGTAGGTGAGGTCGGGTCGCTTCACCTGCAACCGTAGACGCGAGGCAACTGTGAGAGAGAGCGGAGGGAGGCCACCCGTGAACCCTAGCCGCAGTGCAGACGGGGAAGCGACGGGTGAATCTTTCTTTTGCGTCCTCCATTCGGCAAACAGGCAGCAATGCGTTACTCGGGCGGACATCGGGCGAAGCCGGATATAGCCCGTGTAACCTAACCGCGTTGTTAAACAGGAAATGGGATGCACCGCCGAAATTAAGGGCCTTATTCGCCCGCTAATCGGTTATCAAAGGAGCCCTTATTGTCGTATTACAGTCATACTTTGAGCAATAAGCCAAGTAGAGCATTTCAGAGGCTGATTAGATATGCCCTGGTGTCATAATACTATGGGGCTGTCCACCTCCATGCTTCCACTCTCCCCCGTTCTATTCATAAAGGCAGTTTCAGTTTCGATGTCAGTTTCAGCCGGGTCCAAAATCGAAATCGTTTCGATTTCGATTTAACTTGAAATTAAATAAAATATTATTTTTTGTTAATCAAAGAAGTTTCGATTTCGTCCAGTTTCGACTGATAAGTTTTGGATCGTTCCAGTCCGAAATCAATACGTTTTGATCGAATCGTTTCGATTTCGGCCGTAATTGTCATCCATGATTTTATTTCTATTTTTTACCTATCTTTTTAGGACCCTCTCTTGCCTTCATTTTAAGATAATTTCAGAATATGTAACCGAGAGGGCTGGAGAGTGTGCATATGTACCGGAGACGTAGATGTGTTTGCCATCATCCCCTGTTCCCGTCTTTTTATTGTCAACAACTGCAGAATACAAAATGAAAACTATTGCTTCTCTCCTCTCCGACATCTCTCTGCTGTCCTCTATCCCAACTGTTCTTCTTTCTCTTCCAATATATTGCAGCTCTTTAGTTAGGGAGATGAGTGAAATTATTTTTTTTTAAAAAAAATAGTTGGGGAGTTGTTTATTAATGGGGATGTTTAATGAAAGGCTAATAATCTTCTTGAACCATTTGGGTAGTCCAGTTAGTTTTTCGTCTCGTGAGAAACTATGAGATCCTCAATTTAAACTTAGCTCTCTCGTTATTTGGAGTGTAAGATCCTGAGTTTTTTTGGGTCCCAGAACTGGTTCTTCGTCTCGTGGGAAATTATGAGATCTTCAGTTCAAACGTTAACTCTCTCGTTACTTGGTAGAGTGCAAGTCTTGAGTTTTTTGGGTTCCAACTTTAACTCTCTCGTTACTTGGTGGAGTGCAAGATCTTGAGTTTTTTGGGTCTCAATAGGTGAAATGAAAAAAAAAGAGTTTTTAAAAAAACTAAAAAGTATCCTTACAAATTAGGAAATGTGACCCAAAACAGGTTTTAACCTCCATTCTTCCCTCAAAAGATGAAAATACAGATGCAAAGGGATAAGAAGGATGCTAAGATCAAAGAGAGAGCTTTCATTTGAGCCCATCACTATCCACTACATTCTTGAAACATTGATTATGTGCATTGCCATTTTTGTTTTCTTTTTGATGGCCCTCAGCCATCAACCTCAGCAAGAGGCCCCCTTTGGACCCATGGACTCCACTGCTCGCACATCATGGGTTCTATGAACTAGGACAGGGAGCGAACCTGGTCAAACCTTTGAATGGTGCTGTGTAGACCCGAGCCTAAGAACCATCCGTCGCTGTAGACACTGTGGCGAAGTCATTTGTTGTATGCATTCACTAGTTTATGAAAGCCCTAGTTCAACTCCCATGTGGTCTGGAGTTGGCATATTTGATCTTCACATTAAATTCCAGCCTCTGAAGGTCAGGTTACTGTAAGTTGCGTTTGACTGTGGGGGTCCAAGGGCCATTGGATCAGGACGGAAAGGAAATCCATTAGGTCATGATCTTCCATCTTGTCAACCTCCGTGTTATGAACGGTGTCTTAAACCCTAGATCTGATCAGCCTATGAACCGTGAAGAAAATCTGATCAGTAGATTCAGTACACTATGTGGACCATGTGATGCCTAAAACCCTGTGAAACCCATTCAAACGTGATGGATTTTTCAAAACCCATTCTACCACCCCCCCAAATCTTTTCTAAATGGGCCATAGCCCTAGTCACATTAATTTTTTAAAAAGGTAGATTTTGAAATGAGGAGAGAGATAAGAAGGAAAAAGTCAAAATTTTAAAATTCCTAAAATCTACCGACGATCAGATTTCTCTCTCTCTTTTAAATTATGAAAAGAATCTGTAATCCACGGGCCTTTCCAAAATAGGCTTTTAGTTGCCTACCAAGTTAAGACCGTATCTGGAAAGGCATTGGCTTTTGGCGCTTTTTTTTTCTTTTCAAAATCCTCCATTCCGTTCCATGTACGATCCACGAGAGATTTTTCTGACAAATTTAAATCCCATTTGGTTAGGGTGTGGTAGCTTTAAAAATCCCCAGGGACGTTCGAACCTTTAGTACCATTATGCCCCTTTTAACCATCATCGACAGTGCTACGAGAATTTTGCAAAACACTGTTCACGATGAATTCACTGTGCAATTTGAAATGGGGTGAACATTGCCCACTACTCTCTATGTCGGAGAGGAAGAAGATGGCCGCCCGCAAGTCAAGGGCGTATGTGGCGGAGCGATGTCTGCGGCGTAGCCGACAAAGGGCATCTACTCTAGCAGTGATATAGGAGGAAGAAGACAATGTAGGCATTGTGACGTTTCGAGCTCGACTAGACTTGGGCAATTAGAGGTGGGAGAAACAAAGTGCCGACCATTCAGCTCCACCGTTGCGTCCACCGATTTTGAGAGAGGAGAGATCAAACATAGAGAGAGAGAGAGAGACCATAGAGAAATGGGAAGAGCATCATTGCGGCGGTGGTAGCAAGAAGGGCTGGTGGTTGCCGACGCCTTCTGTGGTTCGCAGAGGACTTGGCAGAGGAAGAGGGTGGCGGCAGCAATTGGTCGAGGTGGCATTATAGCAGCAAGGGGGGTGGCGGAGGGAGCCGTTGATGCTATAGTGGTAGGGTGGTAGTGGAGTAATCATTGCAGTGATGGTAGGGCTAGCAAGTGGCATCGGAGTTGGAGATGATGTTGTAGTCTTGCCGACGATGGGGACGAGGGTTGTAGAGGTTGGGAGGTTCCGATTGGGTGACGAGGGGGTGGTGGGTGGAGTTGTAGAGGGTCGGGGTTTCCGGTGGGGTAGGGGGGCTCTATACATAGAGGGGCTGGGGGGGTTTCAGGTCGAGGTTGGAGAGGGTGGGAGTTGTGGGGGGGGGGAGGTTTTGAGAGAATGCTGGCACTGGAGTGGGGGGAAGAAAGGATGGGTGATGAACATTTAATGGTGGTAGGGCATGCTATCTTTAGAATCTGCTTAGAAGCTCCCTCGGCCAACTTTTCTGGATTTTGAAAATGGCTTCTCCTTGGATCTATCTTCTCTCTCATCAGGAATCTATTGTGCACGCACCAATGCCCCTTACGTGTCATTTGAAAATGCATTGGGCAAAGTTCTAATCATTGGAATCTCTACCTAACATCATTTCCAAACGCACCCTAAGTATATTATAGATTTCTTTCCATGCCCCTTTTCTCCTGAAACCCAACTTTAATCATTGAGGGGAAGAGTCTCCTTCCAATACTTTCGTTTGTCGGCGTTCTAGAAACATGGAACAGTGGAAAGTTTAAGAAGAGATGTTGTCTAAATCCATTCCTTCTTTTCTTCTTTCTCGTGTGAAAAACCTGAGAGACAAACTTACTAGTTTGCAGTGGACCAAATTGTTGCATCTAGTGGTTATTGAGTGCATTTTGTCTCCTTTTTTTTTTAAAAAAAAGGTAATAATCTACCTTTTTTTTTTTTGGTTGGAAGCCAAGAGAAACCTAAAATGACTTTTAACATAAGGTTGATAACTTAGGTGCTTTGTTTGATAGCGTTATTTTTTTTTCAATAGCCTCTAATTTTCAAGTTGATAACTTCTTTAAATCTTTGAATTCGGGGGTACTTTGTTTGGGTTACTATAAAAATGCCAATTTGAGAAATCAATGTATTTATATTTTAGTTTCGAATAATTTTAGACACTGAAGTCTGAAATGAAGGAAAAGGGCGCTTGTAATGCATCATGTATTGACAGGAATTTTAAAAATTTTCAAACATAAAAATAGTATAAGATGATGTGTGATGGCACTTCAGACAACCCCTTGGAACTCAAAATCCCTTCCTCAACTGAGCCTCTACCAACTCACCTGTGCCATCAAAGAGCACAGTGGTATATCCTGAGAATAGCAGAGTTTATTTCAGAGAATGACTTGCTGTGGCAAGTATTGGACACCATGTTTGGGTTGATCCACATGGTAGGAAGTATGCTGAGC
This sequence comes from Amorphophallus konjac, assembly GCA_022559845.1. Classification (NCBI taxonomy): domain Eukaryota; kingdom Viridiplantae; phylum Streptophyta; class Magnoliopsida; order Alismatales; family Araceae; genus Amorphophallus; species Amorphophallus konjac. Next base: position 358,575,361 of record CM040119.1, read on the forward strand.
ATATTAAATGTGTTGCCTGCATGCAACTCGATGTGTTCTGCACGTAGATTTATACACTTGTGCAAAATCCATGTGAAGTGACTGTAGATAAGTGTGATATAGATGATAGGAGCGAAAAATAATCTATAAACTCACGTGAGTGAAAAATAATCGGTAAGAGTGAAGAATATAGAATATTTTCAATAAGAGTAAAGAAAAATCTATAATATAGAATATGAAGAATTGTGTCCATTCTTCGCATTCTGTACTGCAGGTGATTATTCACTCTTATAGAGTGTAGAGGTAGGAAAGTGTTCTCTGAACCTCATACCACACCTTTAAGATTTATTTGTTGGGAAAGAGTATCCGGTCATCCGAGAAAATCTGTAACCATTAGAGAATGACATTAGAAGGAGTCTTGGGAGTGATCCAAGGGGACGACGCTCCGATGCTTAAGTCAGAGATGTGTAGAAGTAAGGAGAAGGAGAGCTGGAAGAAGGGGAGAGCCAGAGAAAGAGAAATCGATGGGTCTGAGTGGAGGAGGGAATGGTGGAGGAGGGAATGCTCAGAGAGTGCTCTGAGAGGCAGTGGGAGAAGAATCACAAAAGAGTCTCTCGGACCCTACTTTCCATACGGAGATTCCTTTCGCCGCGACGCGAGAGAGTCCCTCTCTCCTCCTTGGCGTGGAGCTGTGCTAGCTCGAGGATGCCTTTTCTCTCTACTTGTGTCTCTGTGTAAGTCTGCCTATAGGCATATATGTGTGTGTCCCCACTCTCTGGGTCCGGTGAGGGCCTATTTATACAGGCCGTGGTGGCGTTGGCCGTTCCTCAACTGGGAAAGTGGCGAAGATCATGGAGGAACACCTCTTTGATTGTGAGGAGTTGCCCGTTGTTCCCTTGCCTATTACTGGAAGGGAGATTTTGTGGCTGGGATTTTGGCGGCGTGAGTGTGACTTAGTCTACGTCGAGGGAATGCCCATAATGATAGTGGCAATGCCCATCTGATGGTGAGTTCTACGGCGTCCAGGGCGCGTGCAGTAATTTTGCTTGGGGGCCGATGGAACTTCCTTGAGCCTCAGCTGGGCCACACTGGATGGGTTGAGGGTGGAGTGGTCCATTGTGGGCTCGTTCGATCCGGGCCGCAATGGGCCTGGCGATGTTGGGGCGTACTGGGCCTAGCGAATTTTACTCTCCTCATGGAGAATGTTTCACTCCTATGAACTATATTTTATTGATCTGGAGTATTTTTCACTCTATTTGGATTTCACAAAACACACGGGAGTACATCGGGTTGTGTACGGAGAAGATCGGATGACGTGCATTCAAGCAGTAAGGAGGCAGTGAGCACCAGCGCCGGAGAGGAAGGTTGTAGGAGTACCGCCCTAGGCGCTTCTTGCCTTTCTTAAAGGCTCCAGAGAATGACGTATTTGCCTTGATCGAATGCCTAATCGTCACCGCCAATTCACTCAGTAGGAAAGCTAAGGGTTGCACCAATGACCGTTTGATCTCGCTTCTCTGAGTACAAAAAGACGCTGTCATGATAACGGTGACGTCAACCTGTACACATGAGAACCTCCTTGCACGCCAAGAAAGACGGTAGGTCGCACGGTTCCTCGCTTCAGAAGTATGAGAAGGTTCGCGAAAAGTTCACTGAACATTCCCCTCACCTAACCTCGTACAATTCCTCCTGAACACAGAGCACTTTCGCTGCTTGGGAGTGAGGGGCTAGTGAGGAGGGAAAATACGTCAGATCCAGCATGGCCCAGTAACTCTAGACCCAGCATGACCCAATAACGCCAGCCCCGGCATGGCGCAATGTCACAAGGCCCATAGCTGCCATCGTCAGCCACCTGACGGTCCAGGAACATGGCCCAATCGAGGCCCACTCAGGACTGGCCAACATATAGGCATGATCCCTGCACGCGTGCGTCTCGGATGCCGTGAGATCTGCCAATGAGTGGAGGTTTTGGCCACGATCACAGGACTTACTTTGACGAACACTGGATCACGCTCACACCGTCAAGATACCTGCCATGATGCCCTTCCTCAGAGAGTAGGCAAGTGGGCAACAGATGATCTCACGATCAGACAGCGCACCGCTCCATCAAACACGCCATCGCTAAGTCATGAAAGGTATGACACCACCACAACTAGTATAAATAGATCCCATACGGATCTACAAAGGACACACACACAAATCCAGAGAAGGAATCTGTAACGACCCGAGAATCTGATTACCGGGAAGGCCCGATAACCCGAAACTCGCACCGCCACCCACGAGTCCGAAGACTCGGCAGGGTCAAAAGGATGGTGTGGAGACTACACAAGTATCACAAATAATTACAGAAATTAAATAGTTCTATAATTAAGCAGGAAATAAATTAACATTTTACATGATACATGGTCCACAAGATAACAATAAAATAACAACAGCAGTAGTCCACAACTAGTACAGAGACAAGAAAAAAAAGTACAGCTACGCGGGGCATACCCCGGCTCTGACCTCTGGCACTAACGCTGGACACCCGAACCACGCTGAGCCTCAGACGCGCTCCCCTGAGGCCGTGACTCACCTGAAACACGGTGAAAGCACGCAGGGAATGAGTCTCGAAATAAGACTCAGTAGGGATCACTCGAACCCTACCTCGCAAACGGAGAAACCGCTACGCTAGCAGTAAGCGTGTACCTCGGAAAGGTAAAGTCCTGCAATCTACAAAACACCGATCTCACGGCACGAAAAATGACACACGTGCCACGGTGGAACGACCGGAACACCATGGTTAACACAAAAAATTCGAAGGTCGAAGTCGCACGACTGACAGTCTGTCACTCCGAACTCGACAGGAGTACCTTCCACTAGAAGCAAGACCGGATGCGTCCACTGACGACTTAGTCCGCGTCTCAGGTGTCTCCCTCCGGCCCAGCAGAAACTGAGACACCGTACAAGTAACCACAAACAAGTGACTAGCTGGGGTCACGCTCGTCAGCGTGGGTCCAACCGCCCCCAACCACGTGTGCACACACAGACCGCGAGTCCCTGGTCTGGCCCTTTGACCGGTTTTCCCCTCAGCCGGACTCTGGCTGCAAGACGTGAGGCCCGACGAAAATCGGTCCACAAACCGTCTCTAAGGGTAGCCTCTCCACCACTCCTTGGTGGGACCACACGCGTGTAAGTAGGCTACGATTAGTGGAGGGTCACTACGGAGTAGACTCTCAAGTCAACGGAAAATAACGTCCGCATCCGACGACGTACGGGGACCGTCCCACGTACCAGCACCGTCACACGGTGACCACGGTCGGAAAAGAAACGGGGTTGCAAACCACGCGGGGCAACCCTGAGCCTGACGGTCTACCCTAGACGCGTCACAGGCTCTGACGGTCTAAGGCTGGACCGTCACAGCCATGTGACGGCCCAACACAGGGGCGTCAGGTCCTCGGTGCAAAAATGACTGTGACGCGCCTACCCTGGTGCGTCACAGTCCCTGACGCACCCAGCCTGGTGCGTCACAGGCTCTGACGCACCCAGCCTGATGCGTCACAAGGCACGAAGGAACAAACTGTGACGCGTGCCACTCGGTGCGTCACAGACTGTAACGGACCAAGTCTGGTGCGTTACAAGGTGGGAATGCGTCCACTCTAACGCACCCACACAGGGGCGTCACAAGGCTGTGACGCGCCAGTCCTGGTGCGTCACAGGCCTTGACTCACAACGGTCAAAACCAACGGTAAAGCCAACGGTCGACTCGTCCCTGACGGTCTAACCCATGTGCGTCACAGCGCCTGTGGCGGTCTATCGTGGGACCGTCACAGCCCCCAGACCCCAAATGGCTAAAAATAGGGCTGTGACGCACCCACCTGGGCGCGTCACATGGTGTGACGGTCACTGGAAGGACCGTCACACCGGTCTGACGGCGAAACGGCGTGAAACGCCCAAAAATTCCAACCACGCCCCCATGCCTCCATAGGAGAGGGGAAAATCAAAGGGGAAGACACCTGGGGACCCCTAGCATGCTTCTAAGTCATCAAAATGTCGAATCATGGCCTAAAAATATAGATCGGGCGAACTCTCCTAAAATCATGCTTTTGCCCAAACCCGCTCAAAGACACCCCTCTCTACTCCCATTCGGCCTACAAAACGCGGGGGATGACGGGATGAGCATAGGGATTCGTCCCCCTACCTCAATGGAGCGAAAGCTCCGTCGAATCGAGCTCAAATCACAAAGAACGCTTTTGGAAACCCCGCTCCTTCACGCTTCCAACGAACACCGCACGCCCACGAGCTCGCCTCGCAACTGCCCACGCAACCGCGCCGTAGCCCCGCCGCCGTCTGCAGCCGGAGAGAGGCCCGCCGCGATCGAATGGGAGAGAGAGGGGGAGAGGGGGGGCGGTTCTCACAGTGGGAGGAGGAAGAAGAAGAAGAAGAAGGGTGGGGGAGAGAGAGAAAAGAGAGGGTATTTATAGAAAATCCGAATATTTCAAAAAATACCGAAAATCAAAAATTGTATTTTCGCGATCCTCGGAACGCACCGATCGCAACGATACCACTCTCGCCTAGGTGAACGACCCGGTTCACCTGCAACGAAGTTCCGAAGGAATTACCGAAACACACACCGGGAATTGGAAAACACACACACAAAAATCGCGGAACGCTTCCAGGCCTCCGAAACAACTCCGGATCGCGTCGATCCGAACACGAAAGATGTCCGAAACGGAATTTCAGACACAACAGAGCTAGACACTCCGAGAAACCAGATCCGGGACCCACGAAGAAGGATCCGAAAGGTCCGGGATATTACAGCCCTCCCCCTTAAAGGAATTTCATCCTCGAAATTGAGAACAACCCGAGGGGAAAGAAGAGGAAGACTCACTCAAACAAGTAAGGGAAGTGCTGACGTATCTCGTCCTCACGCTCCCAAGAAGCTTCACCACCAGAATGCCGCTGTCACACCACCTTAACAAAGGGGATGACCTTGTTCCGCAGGCGCTGCTCTCGCCTATCCTCCATGCGGACTGGAAACTCTGGGAGAGAAAGATCTAGAGTCACCTCGGGCCAAACAGAATCCTCGAGCACATGAGAGTCGTCGGGCATATACTTATGCAACATCGAGACGTGGAACACGTCATGCACCGACGCCAACTCAGGGGGTAACTGCAACCGATAAGCTACCTCACCGATGCGCTCCACGATGAGAAAGGGACCAACATAGTGGGGACTCAGCTTCCTACGCCGCCCAAAGTGCATCACCCCCTTCATCGGAGAAACTCTCAAGAACACACGATCGCCCACGGCGAACGCAAGAGGCTGCCTCCTCCGGTCAGCATAACTCTTCTGTCGACTCTGGGCCGCCAACATGTTCTAACGGACCATGTGCACAACATCAACACACTGATGTACCAACTCTGGTCCCGTCAAAACACGCTCACCAATCTCAAACCAATCTAGTGGAGTCCGACACGGACGCCCATACAACGCCTCATAAGGAGGCATGCCGATGCTCGAATGATAGCTGTTGTTGTAGGCAAACTCCACCAATGGTAGGTGGTGAATCCAACTCCCCTGTCACTCCAGGCAGCAGGATCTCAGTATGTCCTCCAAAGTCTGGATGGTCCTCTCTGACTGACCATCTGACTGAGGATGATACGCCGAGCTAAATGCTAAATCCGTGCCAAGAGCTCGCTGGAAACTCCTCCAGAATCCAGAAGTGAAGCACGGATCCCGATCCGACACGATGGAAATGGGAATCTCATGCAACGGGATGATCCGCTCCACATAAAGACGAGCCAACTTAGGCACGCTCCAGCTGACTTTGACCGGTAACAATCGAGTCACCTTCGTCAGCCTATCCACCAGCAACCAAATACTGTCCTACCCACTCGGAGTCCTCGGTAATCCCACCACGAAATCTGTGGTCACGTGGTCCCACTTCCACGCGGGAACATCTAAGGGCTGGAGAGTACCTCCCGATCGTTGATGCTCCGCCTTCACCTACTGACAGATCAGGCACCTGGCCACAAATTCGACGACATCTCTCTTCATGCCAGGCCACCAGAACTGCCTCCGCAAGTTCCGATACATCTTCATCGCACCCGGGTGTACGGTGTACCTGCTCCTACGAGCCTCGCGCAACACCGCACGACGAACCTGCTCCTCAGCTGGGACGTACAGCCTACCACAGAATCTCACGGCTCCGTCCTCGTCGAGCTCCACATCAGCCAAAGCTAAAATCCAGGGCAACCCAGGGTCAGCATGCTGAGCCTCTGTCACCTGACGACGGATAACAGGGGTGACAGTCAGACTCGCAAGCACCGCTAACCCTGACTCCTGGGGAATCTTGAGCCTAATTGAAACTTCGGACACTTATTCCCAGAGCCTCCACTTCCTCAACATGAAGGCACTGACTGCGACCTTCCGACTCAAAGCATCGGCGACGACATTCATCCTGCCCGACAGATAAGATAGGGTGAAGTCATAATCCTTCATGAACTCCATCCAACGTCTCTGCCTGAGGTTAAGGTTCCTCTGCGTGAACACATACCTCAAACTCTGATGGTCAGTGAACACCTCGAACCTCTCACCGTACATATAATGCCTCCAGATCTTCAGCGCGAAGATCACAGCCGCCAACTCCAGGTCATGGGTAAGGTAATTCTCCGCGTGGGGCTTCAGCTGTCGAGATGCATAAGCCACCACTCTATCATGTTGCATCAACACAGCACCTAATACGACCCAGGAAGCATATGTACACACCACAAAACCTCCCGATCCAGAAGGAAAAACTAACACCGGAGCCGAGGTGAGTAATCTCTTCAGTTCCCTGAAACTCTGCTCACACTCCTCAGACCAGACGAAAGTCACATCCTTCCGCGTGAGCCTGGTCATCGGGGCCGCAATGCGAGAAAAATTCTGAATAAACCGCCGATAATAGCCTTCAAGCCCCAAGAAACTCCGGATGATGCGGGATGGACACGGGAGACGACACTATTAGGTGCCACCCTCGGACTCTAGATGAAGACGCGACCAGCAACACACACCAAGGAGACACTAAGCCCGACACTACGAGCTCCTAGTGGCAAAACGTCGCTAACAGAAGTGGAAGCTCACTCGTCATCCCAAGCGAGGGAAAGCGCGGACCGTGCGTGGTTAAAGAACCGGCGGAGGTCAAGGGTAGTCCGACTCAACTTCCGGACTCGGATCGAGTCACGGGACGGGTCACTCTCACTCTCACAGCGGTGACATGGACACACGGGCTAGTACCTACACTCTCGGCTACGGCAAAAGACCGTATACTAGCTAAGCAAATGAACGCCAAGAGGTTCGGACCATTACCTCCATGCACCCGGCGTGGCGAAGACAACCCCGGCCGAATCACGGACTCCCGGTTAAACAATATCACAGCAATACAAAGATTTGACCCACTCCACGCAGGGAGGTAAAAGGTCACATGTGGAGCCCGGGAATCACGTAACTCGGGTTGACGGGCAGCATCTTGATGTCGCCCGGCGGTGCCGAACTCCGCGTTTTCGTGCTTTCCGAACGGCGGGTTCTGCGGGTCCGCGGGGCCCACGGATGGCGCTGTCCTCCGGATCTGCGGGGGTGGGACCCACTATAATGGGGACCCCTGGTGGCGCGCCTCCACGGACGGCGGTCGGCCGGGAACACCGATCGGGGGTCGATCGGCCCCGATTCCCAATTGTTGAACCAGCTGCCCACGGATTTTTAGTTGCTGTTTTCAGGCGCGCGCTCCGGCGAAAACGGCCACTGCGATCAATCCCGAAGTCGGATCGGGACGCATGAGCTATCGTTGGAAAGCTCTCTTCAAATGCTTCAATCTAGACCCAGAGAGATCTGCTGGATCTGGTCGGATCAGAACTTTAATGAATTTACAAGCCCCTGTTGTACAGTAACCAAAATCTCAGATCTGCAGGGTACTTGTCTGATAACCACCGTTGACCGCCTAGTAAACCTCCGATTCAGCTCTTGAGCTCTTCTTCAAAGTTGTAGGGTATCAAACCACGGAACTGGGACTATTTTTAGAATTTGATTTGGAGGTGGTGGTGATTCACTATGATTTTTGGGGTGACTGGTGGTCGGATCTGGGAACAGAGGGACAAAACTGTAGCTGGGACTGAGAACGATTTTTATAAAATATGAGATGGGTGAATGAAAAATTAATAAAAATTGTGGATGAAGGGGTGGATGAATGGAACCCCCAGTAAAATTGGGCGAACCAACAAAACTCAAAAAGTGGACCTAAGACATGAAACTCAGGGCGGGGATGAATCTGGACAGAACTCTGGCAGAACCGAAATGGAAGAGTGGACGAAAATCAAAAAATATGAAACGAGATCTGAATGGCAAACCAAAATTTGTGGGATGTCCTTGACACCTCTGAAACATCCACTAAAATCTCCAGATCTATCTGAGCTCGGGGCTGAGACATGAAATTCGTGGAAGCTTCTGTGGTACTGCGCGGGCAGAACTCCGTTGATGGCGATGGCGGTGCGGTGGCGGCTCGTGGCGGCGGCGGCAGTGACCGGAACTGATAGGGTGGAGTCTCACCACCAGAAGGAAGCCTTCACAGCTTCAAGGGGGAGAGGGAGAGGAGAAGGGGGCGCACCAAGGCTGGAGCTTCAAGCTTTTTTTCCAATTCAAATGGCATTAATTCTACTAAAATGGAAAATACAAGCTTAAATAGGTTACATCTCACATCCATCCACAACCATTGGATCTAGGGGAGGGGAATGGAGGGTTGGGATGGAGTGTGACACACACACACAAAATAAATAAAAAACTACAAGGAGGGGGGCGGCCCTTGGACTAGAATGGCAAGGTTGAATTGGTAGGTGGGGTGGGTGGCCAAAATGTGGACTTTCCAAGCCACTTGTCCCCCACTTGGCCCACCCATCTAGAAGCCTCCATTTGACATGTTGACTGACCCCACATGGGGCCCATGGGTGAGGTGGCTCAATGGGATGGGGCCTGGGGGGCCCGTGGGGCCTACGGGGTCTAAATTACACATAAGCCCCTCTTACAATCAAAATAGCAAACCGAATACAACGAAATAAACACAAATTACACACACATAAAGGCTAACTAAATATGAAAAATGGGGAGACTCAGGGCGGAGTCTCCAGGCTGTCTCCGAGCCAGATGGATGCTGAGGTGGCTCGTGTCGTGCTCCGTGTGCGGTACCGATGGCTCGGTGTATCGTGCCGATCAACTGCTCGGGTGTCCGCACCAATTCTCCCCAGGTGGGAGAAACTCGACCCTGTCGAGTAAGGGTCTGCATCGCTCCTGTATCGCTCCAAAAGGTCTGGATCAATCCGCTGCAACTCGCCATGTGTGATCCATGTGTCCTCAGTAGCGGGTCGTCCTCTCCATCGCACTAGGTAGCGCGGGTAAGATCCACTCCTGGTAACTGTCACTTGCTCGTCCAGTATACGATCTATATGCTCACGCTGCCGTGAAAAAGGGGCTGGAGGTGGAAGTGGACACTCAGGTGTGGGATCACTCTCAAGGGGAGGAGATGACTCAAAAGGCTCACTAGGGATCACCGCTGGGTCCCTATATGCAACAAGATCTGATACATTGAAGGTAGAGCTTATACCATATTCCTCGGGCAAGTCCACAACGTACGCATTGGATCCAACGCGTTTCAACACTCTGAATGGACCGGCTCCGCGAGCTTGCAACTTCTTAACGGTTCCAGAGGGAAACCGTTCAGGTCTTACCCTGATCATGACGTATTCGCCCTCGTGGAACTCTCGGTGGTGTCGGTGGGCATCGGCTAACTCCTTGTACCGTGCATTGCTGGCCTCAATGTGACGACGGATGTCGTCATGCAAACTCCTAACATGCCTAGCAAACGACTCGGCCGACTCCGACACTCTAGCATGGATAGGCATGGGGACAAGGTCAACGGGTTTCCTGGGCCTACGACCTGTGACAATCTCAAATGGACTCATGCCGGTAGACCTATTCACCGAATCATTGTATGCAAACTCAGCCATAGGTAAAATGAGATCTCAATCCCCAATGCGGTCCTTAACTAGACACCTCAAAAGATCTCCCAGACTCCTATTGACCACCTCGGTCTGACCGTCTGTCTGGGGATGATATGCAGTGAAAAACTTGAGGTGAGTACCCATCATATACCATAGTGTCTTCCAAAAATAGGAAGTGAACCTAACATCACGGTCAGACACTATAGTGCGAGACAACCCGAACTTGCACACCACATGAGTAAGGAAAAGGTGGGCTACCCTAGAAGCATCCGACGTCTTAGAGCAAGGAATAAAGAGGGCCATCTTCGAGAAACGGTCAACCATCACATAGACCGAATCATGCTTCCTGGAGGTACGTGGCAATCCCAAAACAAAGTCTATGCTAACATCCTGCCACGGGGCATCAGGCACGGGGAGAGACGTATAAAGGCCCGAGCTTTACTTCTTCATCTTGGCCGTAGCACATGTACGGCACTGAGCCACGATGTTAGCAACATCGCGCTTCAAGCTCGGCCAATAAAATCGATGCTCCACTGCCTCAATAGTCTTGTTCCGACCAAAGTGGCCGGCTAGACCTCCCGCATGTAGTTCCCACACTAAGAAATCTCGAACCGAAGTTCGGGGAACACATAGCCTGCTACCTCGAAAGAGGTAACCCTCCTGAAGCACATACTCATCAAGGTCTCTCGAGGGTCCGGCCTGGAGAGTGGTAAAAATCTGACCGAAGTCAGGACAATCAACATAGGCCTCCTTCATCTTCTCTAACCCTATGACCTCGGCACTCATGGTGGTAAGCAAACATGCTCGCCGACTCAAGGCATCAGCCACCTTGTTCTCCACTCCAGCCTTATGTTTCAGCACAAAGGTGAACTGCTGGAGATACTCGACCCAACGACTATGACGCGAGTTAAGCTTCTTTTGCGAATGGAGGTACCTCAATGCTTCGTGGTCGGAGTATAGGACAAACTCCTGATGTAAAAGATAGTGCCTCCAATGCCTAAGAGCCTGAACAACTGCGTAGAATTCTTTATCATATGTGGAATATCACAGCTTCGCGTCATTCAGCTTCTCGCTGAAATATGCGATCGGGTGGGACTCCTGACTCAAAACTCCTCCAATTCCCACGCCCGACGCATCACAAGAGACCTCAAACACCTTCGAGAAATCAGGCAGTCGAAGGATAGGTGTCTGGGTCATGCGCTCCTTGATGTCCTTGAAGGCGGCAGATGCGGCCTTCGTCCATACAAATGTGCCCTTACGGATGCAATCCGTGATCGGGGCGGTGACGGAGCTAAATCCGCGGATGAAGCGACGGTAGAACGTCGCAAGGTCATGAAAGCTGCGGACATCATGAACCGTACGGGGTTCCGGCCACTCAACAATGGCCCGGACCTTCTCCGGATCGACGGAGACCCCAGTACTAGACACAATGAAACCCAAGAAGGTAAGCTGAGGTGTCATGAAGGCACACTTCTGTGGGTTCGCAAACAGCTGCTCTCGCCGAAGAAGTAGACAGACCTGCCGAAGGTGGTCTAAGTGGTCCCCTGTGGTGCGGCTATAGATAAGGATATCATCAAAATACACCACTACAAAGACTCCAATGAAAGGTCGAAGGACCTGAGTCATGAGCCGCATGAAAGTGCTAAGGGCATTGGTCAACCCAAAAGGCATGACCAACCACTCATATAGACCGTCCTTGGTCTTAAATGCGGTCTTCCACTCATCACCTGGCCTAATCCTCACCTGATGGTAGCCACTCTTAAGATTAATCTTCGAAAAGATAGTGGCACCTGCCATCATGTCTAGCATGTCATCCAGGCGGGGAATAGGGAACCTATACTTCACGGTGATCTTGTTGATGGCACGACTATCAATACACATTCTCCATGTGCCATCCTTCTTCGGGGCGAGTAATGCAGGTACAACACATGGACTCATGCTGTCCCGGACAGATCCTCTCTGCACAAGCTCATCGACTTGCCGTTTAAGCTCGGCATGCTCCGTGGGGCTCATTCGACAATGAGGAAGGTTGGGCAAAGAAGAGCCCGAACAAGGTCGATGGCATGCTGAATATCCCGCATGGGTGGGAGTCCCTCGGGAAGCTCATCGGGAAAAATATCATCAAACTCCTGCAGAATAGGAATAACCTCGGGTGGGAGCTCACCCTCGGAGTCCCGCTCCACCTCTCGGACCGTAATGGCAAACACCGGACAGCCCTGACTAAGCTCCTGCTCCATTTCCCGGGAGCTAATCATCATCAATCTCCTCGTCGAGGGCTCTCCTGGGCCAGAGGTAACGGTCATAGTCCGAGCTGGGGATGGGGTACTGGGCCCGGGTACGGAAGGCTTTGGAGTACTAGGGCCAGTAGGACCCCTGACTGATGGGCTCCTGGGCCGAACGGGGTGGAGGGTGACCCGCTGGCCATCGTGGTCGAAGGTACAGGTGTTCGACCGACCATGGAGTGTGGCATCTCGGTCGAATAACCACGGCCTACCAAGAATGATACTTCCCACTTCCATGGGGAGAACATCACACCAGATCTCGTCACGGTAGGAGTGGAGCTGCAGCGGGACCAAGCACCGCAGCCTGACCGAAATGGAAGTGGTATCCACCCATGATACCTGATAGGGACAAGGATGGTCTACGGGTGTGAGACCAAGACGAGCGACAGCGTTCGTGGAGATTGCATTGATACAACTCCCGCTATCGATGACCACCTTGCAAATTTGCTTTCTCAGCCTACAGAATACCTGAAGGATAGTGGTCCGACGCCAGTCATCACTGACCTGTGGCTGGGTGAGGATACATCTGACGACCCCCACGCGGGTATCGTCCGACTGCTGGACATCCTGGGCCTCACCTCCCATCTCATAGTACTCGTTAGCTAACTCTTCATCTGCCTCATAGCTGACTAACTCAAGGCCCGTAGGGGTGGTATCCTCGGCCTGTGTGTCCCCAATGTGAAGAGATGGGCGGGTGGGACACTGGTTGGCGAAATGGCCAAACCCATTGTAGCGATAACACTGCTGCCGTGATCCACTAGGCTCCCCAATCATAGGTCCTTTACCTTTATCCTCCCGACGGATAGGAGGCGTAGGCAACAAAGGACGTGCAGGCGGTGCGGGTGCCGGTGGACGGGCTATGGGTGGGGCCGTAAGATGCTGGGGACGAGGAAGGTCCCTCGAGGGTGGAGGACGGGGCCTAGGAGCAAACGGCTCGGGACGAGCGGGCTCCTGAGGTCGAGTCATGGGGTCCCTCGGATACGTGCCAGATGAGCCACGGGGCTCGACACTACGAAGGGGAAAAGAGCCCTACCGATGGGGTGACTCGAACTCGGCCTCGAACTGCTCCAATTCGAGAGCGATCTGATATGCCTGCTCCAAAGTGGTTGCATTGCGGCGAAAGAGTTCATATTGATAATTGGGCCGCAAACCTCTTCGAAAGCGGGATATAGTCATTGTGCTCTCTTCCGTGACCCCACACCGTAAGTAATACTCATCGAACTCGGCGGTGTACTCGGTCACGGATCGGTTCCCTTGGGAGATGCTTTGCCACTTGTCTATGAGACGTTGGCGATATGAGGCGGGAAGGTACTTCTCCCTCAACTTGGTTTTCATATCATCCCAAGTACCGATCTGGGGTTGACGTCGCTGGTTGAGCAGGCTCTCCACATTGATCCAATAAGTTTGGGCCTGCCCTTGCAACTTCATCTTTGCGTATCGGACTCTTCGGTGGTCCGTCATATCAAACCACTCGAAGTACCGGTCCATGCCGGCCTCCCAATCTAAATACACCCTAGGGTCCAAGGACCCGCTAAAAGTGGGAGGGTCCGCACGCACACCCCTAAGAATGCGGTCGTCATCCTCGTCATCACGATTTCGTCGTTGATGACGACGACGACCGTTACCCCCTTGATCATTATCAGATGCATAATCATCCACCACCTGCACCTGTTGAACCCCAACATTCTCCGCCTGAGCCCTTGGCACAGCAGGCTGCTGAACCGGCTCCTATTGGCCGTTCGTCGGCGCGGGTTGCGCCGCTACTGGGCCCCTCTCTAGGACGGCAATTCTCCCAACTAGGCCCTGAATGGACTGCTCCGAAACCCCGGCCCGATCCTCGAGGACCTTCATCCGCCCTTCTAGACGCGTCCCTATGCCATCCATACGCGTACTAAGACCATCCATACGCGTGTCTAAACGATCCATGATGGCCCGGAACATCTCGGCCGTGGAAGACTCATCGGAACTACAGGCTCGGGACTCCGCCATAGGTGGTGGTGACGAGTACTGGGTATCTCGACGGGTGGGCATGCAACTGACACACGACCTAGAAGACACTGACTAATGCAAACACACACTAAATGATGCACTTAGACCTAAACCAATATCCGGTACGGGGCGGAGTTAATCGATCCGAAGATCACTCCCGCAAGTGTGCGACCTCCCGATAGGCGTAGCCTAACGTTCGGACAAAACCTTTTAAGATACCGAATAATGGGTGCAAATACAATTTAAAACACACTTTTTTTTTGTTGTTTTGAAAATAAGGATGATCCTAGACTCGACTTAGACCATGATGCATGACTTATGCAACGACTACCCTAGACTCGACTTGCTCTGATACCAAACTGATGCGGGATGGACACGGGAGATGACACTATTAGGTGCCACCCTCGGACTCTAGATGAAGACGCGACTAGCAACACACACCAGGGAGACACTAAGCCCGACACTACGAGCTCCTAGTGGCAAAACGTCGCTAACAGAAGTGGAAGCTCACTCGTCGTCCCAAGCGAGGGAAAGCGCAGACCGTGCGTGGTTAAGGAACCGGCGGAGGTCAAGGGTAGTCCGACTCAACTTCCGGACTCGGATCGAGTCACGGGACGGGTCACTCTCACTCTCACAGCGGTGACATGGACACACGGGCTAGTACCTACACTCTCGGCTGCGGCAAAAGACCGTATACTAGCTAAGCAAATGAACGCCAAGAGGTTCGGACCATTACCTCCACGCACCCGGCGTGGCGAAGACAACCCCGGCCGAATCACGGACTCCCGGTTAAACAATATCACAGCAATACAAAGATTTGACCCACTCCACGCAGGGAGGTAAAATGTCACATGTGGAGCCCGGGAATCACGCAACTCGGGTTGACGGGCAGCATCTTGATGTCGCCCGGCGGTGCCGAACTCCGCGTTTTCGTGCTTTCCGAACGGCGGGTTCTGCGGGCCCGCGGGGCCCACGGATGGCGCTGTCCTCCGGATCTGCGGGGGTGGGACCCACTATGATGGGGACCCCTGGTGGCGCGCCTCCACGGACGGCGGTCGGACGGGAACACCGATCGGGGGTCGATCGGCCCCGATTCCCAATTGTTGAACCAGCTGCCCACGGATTTTTAGTTGCTGTTTTCAGGCGCGCGCTCCGGCGAAAACGGCCGCTGCGATCAATCCCGACGTCGGATCGGGACGCATGAT
Source organism: Amorphophallus konjac (assembly GCA_022559845.1). NCBI lineage: Eukaryota > Viridiplantae > Streptophyta > Magnoliopsida > Alismatales > Araceae > Amorphophallus > Amorphophallus konjac. The sequence continues at coordinate 358,590,820 of CM040119.1, forward strand.
CTATCGTTGGAAAGCTCTCTTCAAATGCTTCAATCTAGACCCAGAGAGATCTGCTGGATCTGGTCGGATCAGAACTTTAATGAATTTACAAGCCCCTGTTATACAGTAACCGAAATCTCAGATCTGCAGGGTACTTGTCTGAGAACCACCATTGACCGCCTAGTAAACCTTTCGATTCAGCTCTTGAGCTCTTCTTCAAAGTTGTAGGGTATCAAACCAAGGAACTGGGACTACTTTCGGAATTTGATTTGGAGGTGGTGGTGATTTACTATGATTTTTGGGGTGACTGGTGGTCGGATCTGGGAACAGGGGGACAAAACTGTAGCTGGGACTGAGAACGATTTTTATAAAATATGAGATGGGTGAATGAAAAATTAAGAAAAATTGTGGATGAAGGGGTGGATGAATGGAACCCCCCAGTAAAATTGGGCGAACCAAAAAAACTCAAAAAGTGGACCTAAGACATGAAACTCAGGGCGGGGATGAATCTGGACAGAACTCTGGCAGAATCAAAATGGAAGAGTGGACGAAAATCAAAAAATATGAAACGAGATCTGAATGGCAAACCAAAATTTTTCGGATGTCCTTGACACCTCTGGAACATCCACTAAAATCCCCAGATCTATCTGAGCTCGGGGCTGAGACATGAAATTCGTGGAAGCTTCTGTGGTACTGCGCGGGCAGAACTCCGTTGATGGCGATGGCGGTGCGGTGGCGGCAGCGGCGGTGACCGAAACTGATAGGGTGGAGTCTCACCACCAGAAGGAAGCCTTCACAGCTTCAAGGGGGAGAGGGAGAGGAGAAGGGGGCGCACCAAGGCTGGAGCTTCAAGCTTTTTTTCCAATTCAAATGGCATTAATTCTACTAAAATGGAAAATACAAGCTTAAATAGGTTACATCTCACATCCATCCACAACCATTGGATCTAGGGGATGGGAATGGAGGGTTGGGATGGAGTGTGACACACACACAAAAAATAAATAAAAAACTACAAGGAGGGGGGCGGCCCTTGGACTAGAATGGCAAGGTTGAATTGGTAGGTGGGGTGGGTGGCCAAAATGTGGACTTTCCAAGCCACTTGTCCCCCACTTGGCCCACCCATCTAGAAGCCTCCATTTGACATGTTGACTGACCCCACATGGGGCCCATAGGTGAGGTGACTCAATGGGCCCGTGGGGCCCACGGGGTCCAAATTGCACATAAGCCCCTCTTACAATCAAAATAGCAAACCGAATACAACGAAATAAACACAAATTACACACACATAAAGGCTAACTAAATATGAAAAATGGGGAGACTCAGGGCGGAGTCTCCAGCCTGTCTCCGAGCCAGATGGATGCTGAGGTGGCTCGTGTCGTGCTCCGTGTGCGGTACCGATGGCTCGGTGTATCGTGCCGATCAACTGCTCGGGTGTCCGCACCACCGGATCTCCGTCACAGACCTCGGCCTCGGCCATTACATTACTGTCTCGACCTTGGCGGGGTCCACGGAAATACCATCACCAGAAATCACGTGCCCCAAAAAGTGCACCTCACAAAGCCAGAACTCGCACTTACTGAGCTTCGCATACAACTGGTGATCTCGCAACGTCTGTAGCACTACACCCAAATAGTACGCGTGCTCCTTGGCAGACCGCGAATAAACAAGGATGTCGTCCACAAATATGACCACGAACTGGTCTAGATACGGATGAAACACCCTCTACATCAAGTCCATGAAGGCTGCGAGTGCATTGGTGAGCTCGAACGGCATCACCAAGAACTCATAATGCCCGTACCTCGTACTGAACGCAGTCTTCTCCACATCGGACTCGCGAATTCTCAGCTGATAGTAACCGGATAGCAAATCAATCCGCGAGAACACTCGCGCAGACTGAAGCTGGTCGAACAAATCATCAATCCGCGGCAACAGATACTTGTTCTTAATGGTCACCTCATTCAGCTGTCGGTAGTCAATGCACAACCGCAAGCTACCATCCTTCTTCTTCACGAACAACACTGGCGCACCCCAAGGGGAAAAGTTAGGACGAATGTACCCGTTGGCCAACAGCTCCTGCAACTGCGCCCTCAACTCCCTAAACTCAGTAGGAGCCATACGGTAGGGAGCCTTCGCCAAAGGTCCCGTACCAGGCACAATCTCGATCACGAAATCAATCTCCCGCTGGGGAGGCAATCCAGATAAGTCATCTGAAAAAATATCGAGAAACTCGCACACCACCGGAATGTCCTCGACATCCGGCTCCATCCGGTCTGCCACAACCACGGAGATGAGAAAACCCTGAGAACCCGCATCAAGCAAACGACGAGCTCGAATCGCAGAAATAAGAAAGCGGGAAGAGGAAGACCTGATACTTTGGAAATAGAAGGTGGGTCCGTGAAGTCGCCGGAAATAAACCCTCTTCGAGCCGCAATCCACCAACGCATGATGTGCCTCGAGCCAATCCATGCCCAAAATCACATCAAAGTCATGAAGCGGCAACGCATAGAGCCTAGCCGGCAAACTCCGCCCTTCCACTCACACAGGAACCTCATCGAAACAATACTGAGTGATCATAAAATCACCCGAAGGCAACTCCACTACCAAATCACAGGACAACTGGGTCACCGGCTCCTCAATACTCAACGCGAAATCCTCTGAAACAAACGAATGACACGCACCAGAATCGAACAAAACACGAGCCGCACAACCCAAAATCTGAACGGTACCTTCCACGAGCTGCGACGCCACTGCCTCTGCCTTGGTCATGTGTGTGATCTGGCCTCTAGCTCTCTGCCTGCCTCTCACACTAGCTGACCTGGGTAGCGGCGGATACTGTCCCTGCTGCTGTTGTCTCTGCTGCTGAGGAAACTGCTGCTGCTGCTGCCTCTGAGGACAGTCACGCGTCATATGCCCTGGCTGGTCACACCGGAAACAAACTATCGGTGATGTGCACTGCCTGCCTGGATGGTACTCGCTACACCGTGGGCACGGTCCTCACGATCCACCCACTGTTCCCTGACGCTGAAAAGGAATCGGTTGCTGTACACTGCCCGATGACGCCTGTCTCTGATCCTTGGGCTTCTTCTTACCGAACCCCTTCTTGAGGAATTTCTTGACCTTCGAGCCAAAAGACACAGATCCTGTCACCGACGCTGCCAGTGCGGGCGCTCCTGAACCACCCGATGCATGCTGAAAGGAACCCTGCTCTTGGGTAGCCGACTGCTGGCTGCGACCCGACAAAGACTGCCCCTGGCTAATCGGTCCGCGAGTCCTCTACATATCTATCTCCAAAGAAGCCGCAACACGAGACGTTGTCTCCAGATCAGTGGCCGCAATCGCGATCAAATGGTGCCTCAGCTCCTGCCTCAAGCCCTGAACGAACTGTGCGGTCTTCACCCTCTCATGCTCCATGATATGAGGTGCATATCGACCCAGCTCAACAAATCGGGCCCTGTACTGCAACACGGACATGTCGCCCTGAACCAGCTCCAGAAACTCACGCATCCGCTGCGTAGCAATATACTCTGGACAGTAGGTACGCTCGAAAGCACTGACAAAGTCACTCCACACGATCTGCTCAAGTGGACGAAGCTAGAAAGACGTCTTCCACTCGGAAGACCACCACTCCCGAGCCGTACCCTGCAACTGGTTGGAGGCCAACATCACTCTGTCCTCCGCAGCACACCGCATGGAACTAAACACCCGCTCCATCTCGTCGAGCCAACTCCGAGCCATATCAGGGTCTGGCTGACCGCCATAGTAAGGTGGATGAAACTGCATGAAATCCCTCACTGCTCGGCCTGGCCCACCCCTAGTCGACGAGCCCTCACCAGCCTCTCCGCCGAACTGCTGCGACATAAGCTGGTACATGCCACGGAAGAAATCCTCATCCCCCGGAAACCTCGCAGCATCCGCTGCCTCGGTGGCCGCTGGTGGCGCTCTACTATGATCCTCCTGCTCCCGCTGAACACCCTGCTGGATCTCCTGACCTCCAATCGATTGCCCCTGCCGAGAGCGAGTGCCCCGCCTCGACGCCATGCTCCCTCCTGAAGCAAAAGATAGGAAACACGGGAACATCAATGTTAATCAAAACACACGATGCCCGATGCCAGCGTCACCTGTACATCATCGCTGTGGACTAGTGGACCACTACAATTACTTATGATTCTCGTATAATCCCACAACCGCGCTCTGATACCAGCTGTAACGACCCGAGAATTCGATTACTGGGAAGGCCCGATAATCCGAAACTCGCACCGTCACCCACGAGTCTGAAGACTCGGAAGGGTTAAAAGGATGGTGTGGAGACTACACAAGTATCACAAATAATTACAGAAATTAAATAGTTCTATAATTAAGCAAGAAATAAATTAACATGTTACATGATACATGGTCCACAAGATAACAATAAAATAACAACAGCAGTAGTCCACAACTAGTACAGAGATAAGAAAGAAAAGTACAGCTACGCGGGGCATACCTCGGCTCTGACCTCTGGCACTAATGCTGGGCACCCGAACCACGCTGAGCCTCAGACGCGCTCCCCTGAGACCGCGACTCACCTGAAACACGGTGAAAGTACGCATGGAATGAGTCTCGGAACAAGACTCAGTAGGGATCACTCGAACCCTACCTCGCAAACGGAGAAACCGTTACGCTAGCAGTAAGCGAGTACCTCGGAAAGGTAAAGTCCTGCAATCTACAAAACACCGATCTCACGGCATGAAAACCGACACACGTGCCACGGTGGAACGACCGGAACACCACGGTCAACACGACAAAACCCGAAGGTCGAAGTCGCACGACTGATAGTCTGTCACTCCGAACTCGATAGGAGTACCTCCCACTAGAAGCAAGACCGGATGCGTCCACTGACGACTTAGTCCGCATCTCAGGTGTCTCCCTCCGGCCGAGCGGGAACTGAGACACCGTACAAGTAACCACAAACAAGTGACTAGCTGGGGTCACGCTCATCAGCGTGGGTCCAACCGCCCCCAACCACGAATGCACACACAGACCGCGCGTCCCTGGTCTGGCCATCTGACCGATTTTCCCCTCAATCAGACTCTGGTTGCAAGACGTGGGGCCCGACGAAAACCGGTCCACAAACCATCTCTAAGGGTAGCCTCTTCACCACTCCCTGGTGGGACCACACGCGTGTAAGCATGCTACGACTAGTGGAGGGTCACTACGGAGTAGACTCTCTAGTCAACGGAAAACAACGTCCGCATCCGACGACGTACGGGGACCGTCCCACATACCTGCACCGTCGCACGGTGACCAGGGTTGGAAAAGAAACGGGGTTGCAAACCATGCAGGGCAACCCTGAGCCTAACGGTCTACCCTAGACGCGTCACATGCTCTGACCGTCTAAGGCTGGACCGTCACAGCCATCTGACGGCTCAACACAGGGGCGTCAGGTCCTCGGTGTAAAAATGACTGTGACACGCCTACCCTGGTGCGTCACAGGCTCTGACGCACCCAGCCTGATGCGTCACAAGGCATGAAGGAACAAACTGTGACGCGTGCCACTCGGTGCGTCACAGACTGTAACGGACCAAGTCTGGTGCGTTACAAGGTGAGAATACGTCCACTCTAACGCACCCACACATGGGCGTCACAAAGCTGTGACGCGCCAGTCCTGGTGCGTCACAGGCCTTGACCCCCAACGGTCAAAACCAACGGTAAAGCCAACGGTCGACTCGTCCCTGACGGTCTAACCCAGGCGCGTCACAGCGCCTGTGGTGGTCTATCGTGGGACCGTCACAGCCCCCAGACCCCAAATGGCTAAAAACAGGGCTGTGACGCACCCACTTGGGCACGTCACATGGTGTGACGGTCACTGGAAGGACCGTCACACCGGTCCAACGGTGAAACGGCGTGAAACACCTAAAAATTCCAACCACGCCCCCATGCCTCCATAGGAGAGGGGAAAATCAAAGGGGAAGACCCCTAGGGACCCCTAGCATGTTTCTAAGCAATCAAAACGCCGAATCATGGCCTAAAAACATAGATCGGGCGAACTCTCCCAAAATCATGTTTTTGCCCAAACCCGCTCAAAGACACCCCTCTCGGCTCCCATTCGGCCTACAAAACGCGGGGGATGACGGGATGAGCATAGGGATTCGTCCCCCTACCTCAATGGAGCGAAAGCTCCGCCGAATCGAGCTCAAATCACGAAGAACGCTTTTGAAAACCCCGCTCCTTCACGCTTCCCACGAACACCGCACGTCCACGAGCTCGCCTCGCAACCGCGTCGTCGCCCCGCCGCCGTCTGCAACCGGAGAGAGCCCCGCCGCGATCGAATGGGAGAGAGAGGGGGGGCGGTTCTCACGGTGGGAGGAAGAAGAAGAAGAAGAAGAAGGGTGGGGGAGAGAGAGAAAAGAGAGGGTATTTATAGAAAATCTAGAAATTCTAGAAAATATCAAAAAATTAAAAATTACATTTCCGCGATCCTCGGAACGCACCGATCGCAACGGTACCACTCTCGCCTATGTGAACGACCCGGTTCACCCGCAACGAGATCCCGAAGGAATTACCGAATCACACACCGGGAATCGGAAAACACACACGAAAAAATCGCGGAACGCTTCCGGGTCTCCGAAACAACTCCGGATCGCGCCGATCCGAACACGAAAGATGTCCGAAACGGAATTTCGGACACAACGGAGCCGGACACTCGGAGAAAATAGATCCGAGACCCATGAAGAAGGATCCGAAAGGTCCGGAATATTACAGAATCCCACGCATAAACATAGAGAGAGAGAGAGATAGCGACCGAGAGTTCTCCTTTGTATTCGAGCCTCGTCTCCTTCTCCGAGTACTCACCCCTCAGTCGAGCACTCATTCGCTTCTTTTAGCTCTTTTCTCCTCCTTTATGAGTCTCCCATTTTACTCTCACGCACGTTATTGACTTAAGCATCATAGAGTTGTCCCTTGAAATTACACCCAATGCTTCTTCTAACGCTCCATTCAAGGGTTGCAAGTTTCCTTGGGATAGTCATACGCTCTTCCCCACCAAATAAATTATACAAATATAATACGAGACCTAAGTAACACTTTTTAGTCTCTAGGGGGAACATCAAACTCGATGCAAACTCGTGCCACCATAATGTTTGATAGTGAAGCTACAACGGTCGACGCATGGAGGACAATACCCATGCTATCTGCATGAAGAAAACTATTTTGGAATAAGTTCATTGGAAGCCCAAGAAATTCAGCCCAGACGGGGACCACCGACGAGTCTGCATCTGGCGAGAATTCCATCGTCCATCGAAAAAACTTGAATAATCTGCCCTAGAAAAAAAGAGATTCCCAGAGAAGTAACCCAAGAAAGTCATCACAGTTCCTGAACTGGAGAAGCAAGTGCCTTCAATCAAGTGAGCTAATGAGGAAATCCTCCAGGAAGGATCGCCGATTGGCAAGGTGCATGCGTATTTCCGTGAAAGGAGGGCGGCCCTGGGGTGTACAGGTGACAAGTGCAAATTCTGAGGGCTTTAGGGAGCGACGGATCTCCTCAATGGAGAAGAGCACCGTCGGCTCGCCCCCACTCAGTAGATGTCAGTTCATGAATATGTAGGGTTCACCGCCAGTTCTACAACGAGCGGGGGCGACAAGGCTTCAGCAATTGACCGTACCGTTCCCACTGCTGGAAGAACATCGACCCTGGGCGTTCCCGCAATAGACAATCTAGGAAGAGCATACGTGTTCGCAGGCTGCACGCCGCCGCCAGGCAAGGTCGTAGGTGTTCTCACAGCAGAAAGCTTCACGGCGCCACCAGTCGAGGTTGGGGACGTCGAGGGCGTGCCCGTCGGTGTTCTCGCAGTAGAACTCGAGAGAACGGCATTGTGCGGGGTAGCCAGCGGAGTGGACGGCTTGAGAAGAGCCAGTTTGGAGGGCATCCCAGGCTAGTTATGGTTAGGTCTGTCAACTGATACGGATATTATCCGGATCCGTTTCGATTCGTATTCGTTTTTTCGGATAGAACGGATACGGATATTATATTATTCGCTTCGAAAAATATTCGTCCGTAATATTATATATCATATAATACATATTTTTAAATAATATATTATAAAATAAATGATATTATAAAGAAATTTAGATATTTTATAGTTGTATTTTAATTTAAAATTTATTTTATATATTTTTGATATTTTATAATTATATTTTATATATTTTTAATATTTTATAATTATATTTTATATACTTTTAATATTTTATAATTATATTTATATACTTTTAAATTCGAATCGGATAATTCAGATTTTAAAACGAAACGAATACGGATAGTCAGATATTCGTTTCGTATCCGAGTCAAATCGGAGCGGATCAAAATCGGATAATTCGAATCGGAAAACGGAGCGAATACGAATAGTCATATATTCGCTTCGTATCCGCTCCGTTGGCAGGTCTTGCTATGGCCGGCGACGGCGACAAACCTTAGTAGAGCGCTGCAAGGTTACCCTAGCAGAGTGCTCAACTCTCCTTCGCAGAGTGCTCAATTATGTATGTAGTTACGCATACGACAGGCCTATTATTTAGGTATTTTTTGTATATATACTTTTATAAAGTTCGATTTCGTCAAATATATCTTTCATCGGAACATAATATCATGAATATCCTTACAATATGAGTAATGTCACGATTATGCCCTCGCCGTAACTCCCATGTGTTTAACCCGCGTTAAGTGTGAGTTAAAGAGTAAAATTTATATATATATACCCCTGTAAATTTTGATTTTGTCAAATATATCCTAGATCAAACGACCGTAGATGACATATTTTACTGAATATTTTCCTCCATCGACGACAGTAAATTAAAGAAGTATAATCGTAACATTTCTATCTAAATAAAAGATATTCGTGATAATATGTTTAGATGAGATGTATATTTGACAAAACTAAATTTTACGGAGATATATATGTAAAAATCCCTATTATTTATCCAAAACCCACTTTTATGCCTTGTTTGCTGCGTTTTTTTTTAATAGAGAAGTTCCTCCTCTATCTTAAATCCAAATTCCAATGTACGCAGAACATTAAAATAAAAAAAGAAAAGAAAAAAATATCTAGAGATGATTCAACTTAGAGTCCGAAACGGGAAGCGAAATATCAGCCGGCAGGCAACGTCCCGCCAGCGGATCCGGACTCTTCCCAGGACCCGGAACCAGAACCGCATCCGATTTTGCCAGGAAGTCCTCGGCGGCCGCCAGGCCCTTGAGCCCGGCGCGCTTCGCCCCGCGCGCGATCAGCAGCAGCGCCACGAGGTCCCGCCCCGCCTCCACCGCGCACCGCAGCGGAGTCCAACCGGCGCCGTCGGCGGCGTCTACCTCCGCCCCGCGCTCGATCAGGATCTCGGCCACCTCCGTCCACCCCTTGAAGGCCGCCCGGTGCAGCGGCGTCCACCCGTTTTGGTCCCTGCAGTCGACGGTGGCGCCGCGGGCCAGACAGCTCCGCACCCCGCCAGCGTCGCCCACCGCCGCCGCCCGGTGGAGCTGGTCGTCCAGGCGGAGGAGGGCGAGGAGGGGGCGGGCGTCGATTTCGTGGGCGCCCGCGGCGTCCACCGCCAGGTCGAAGGGCGTCTTCCTGGAGTCGGAGGTGAGGGCGTACTTGGTGGCGTAGGAGCAGCGACGCAGCAGCAGCCGGGTCACCTCCAGTGACCCGCCGGTGGCGGCGTGATGCAGCGGCGTCCACCCCTTGGCGTCCGCGCGGTCGGGGTCGCAACCGCCAGAGGAGGACGAGGACGACGACAGACAGAAGCGCGTGGCCTCGAGGTGCCCGTGGGCCGCCGCGACGTGGAGGGGCGTTCGCCCAGCGGAATCCGTGGAATCCGCCCACCACGTCGCGGCCGCCGACTCCACCACCGCCCTCATAACGTCCGCGCCGTTCTTGGCGGCGGCCTCGTGCATGATCAGCCGGTCGAGGGCGGGATCGACTAGGGCGCCGGCGTCAAGCAGGACCTGGACGGTCTCGGGACTCCCTGCATCGACGGCGAGGGAGAGGGGGGACTTGCCGGCGCCGTCCCGGTGGTTGGGGTCGGCACCGGCGTCCAGGAGGGCGGAGACAAAGTGGGGGTTGCCGGCGGCGGCGAAGCGGAGGAGGAAGGAGGACAGCTCCGGGGAGGCGCACACGCAGGCGGCCTTGGAGAGGAGGAAGGCGGTGTCGAGGGTCAGCGAAACCGCCGACGACGAGGCGGAGAAGCGGGAGGAGAGGCGGAGGACTGCGCCGTGGCCCACGAAGTAGATGGGAATGCGGGCGTCGGTGAAGATGTGGGGGGCAGCGGGGCCGGAGAACAGGCCGAGGAGGTTGGCGGTGTCGGCCTTCCCGGTGGGCAGCATCGTGGAGCGCACGACGACGGTGTCGGGAGGGGAAGCGAGCGGCAGAGAGGAGGACCCGGCGTCGTCGTGATCAGCGTTGTCCTCGCCGTCTGCAGTACTGGTGAGGTAGTGGAGGGAGAAGGAGCCGGAGGAGAGGGGAGGGAGGAGGGCGAGGGGGGAGGAGGGGGAGAAGGAGAAGGAGCAGGGGCGGGTGGTGGAGATGTGGACGGCGACGGTCATAGTGTGCATGAGGTTGGTGACGCGGAAGGCCGCGGAGCACCAGCGGCGGCGGCGCTGCGGGTGCGAGGTGCCGGAGGAGGAAGGGGGCCTGGCGCCTTGCTGCTTTCTGGGGTGGGGGTGGTGGAGGAGGAGCTCCTTGGTGTCGACGCTCACCAGGCGGTCCATTTCCGCCGACCCACCGCTGCGTCCGTGGCCGTGCCGGACGTCACGAACGGAATGGCGGCAGGGAGAGAGAGAGAGAGAGAGAGAGAGAGAGGAATCCTGCGGAGTAAAATATTTTATTTTATTTTTTTATTTGCGTTAGATCGAGAGAAAGAGAGAAATCCTGCGGTGCAAAATTATTTATTCCATTATTTTTATTTTACGTTCTTTTTTCCTTGTCCGCGTAGACCCGGGGGGTGGGGGGGAGGCAATATGTATCAAAGACGAACGCGTTCTTTGACCCAACAGTGGCCAGTGGGTTATACGTGTTTAGATCTGGTCAAACTGATAAATTGTTAGATTAAAACTGTTTTTTATGATAAATAATTTAATATAATTTAAGTAGAGTGTGAGAGATATAAATTTAAATTTAATAAATCTATATTTCTTAATAATAATTGAGGAGGGTAAAATCGGCTCGACTCATGTATGGCCCAATTTCGCCCGGCCCATTCAGGCCCACGGTCTGCAACACGCTCAAAGGCCCCCGACAGTCGTGACCCGTCACAAACGACTCACGACGATTGAGCTTCAGATTCGACAGTGCAGGAAGGGCTTCGACTTAAGCGTAACGGACGTCGGATAACCCTTCGGCGACCGAACGTTGTCTCCCATAACATCGGCCTTAACGCCGCTAAGGGCGAGAACGTCCCACGGGCGCCGTAAGACTCGCCAGAGAACCGTTCGACTCCGAAAGAACGGACTCTCAACGAGAAATTCCTCACGATCACGGGAAACGTTACCCCACGACTGACGTCCTTCCCTGTTAAGGGATATGCTCCCCCCTCCAGGATAACCCCCTATAAAAGGGACCTCGACGAACAAACACGGACACGGGGAGTTCCACCAAGAAACTCCCAGAGAAGTCAAGAGGAAACATGCTAGAGAGAGTTCCACGACTTGCTGCTACTAAGGAGGTCTCGACCATCCACCTGCGGAGAGAGCAACCCTTCCGAACACCCTTAACGCCTAACGACCACTAGTTGAGTGGTCACTGGCAACGGCGAGCATTCGTCCGGAAGACCAACAGCTCCCCTAGGCCTACACAGATGATCGCCTGCTCCATCTTTGTCGCCTACTCTTCTTCTTTCTCTATTCAACTCAGTGCTAACTTAAGCATCGGAAGGTTGTCCCCTAGAGTAACGGCCAGGACTCCTTCTGATGCTCATCTTTCTGATATTTGTAGACTTCCTTGAGTGCCAGGCGATCTTCCCCGATAAATAAATAGAAAAATGTGATACGAGAGTTAAAGACTAATTTTTTACCTCTACAATAATAAATTTTAAACTCACATATCTCGAAGTTCAAATGTGAACTAGGTACCCACCTCTCTAGAGTCATACACCAGACCTCACTATCATAAGACTAGAGATCATATCCATAAAACTTTAATATGACATGGGGAGGGAACATCTTAGGGCTTCCTTGGCACATTCGTGAGAGGGGACACACTGAGACGGAATCTTTCGAGTCCTTTGGAAGGCGTCAATGTATTTTCTTTTTGAGTCTCCATTGGATGCTGTCGTGTGCCGCAAGCTCTTCCACCTTCCACGTTTTCTTTTCCAGTTGAAATTCCTAGAGATGGAGAATGCCTGAACAGTTGGGTTGGCGACCCAACACTGGGTGGAACAGGTTGTACAAGAGTTGGACAGGTTAAACAGTTTTTTCTATATTTTCAGCACTGTAAGGTTTAGATAGCTGTCCTAGCCCAGTTTTTATACCGATTTTTTGCATGAAAATTTGTCTCATCATCGCCGTCATCATCGTCAGAGTCTTATCACAATTATTTAAGGTCAACTACATGAATCATGTTTCGCCAAAGATTTCTATCAAGTTTTATGATAAATCCTAATCAAACCTTGTAAAGCCATCAGAGGCTGACATTAGGAAGGGGGGGGGACATAGTAGAGCACAGAGACATTGATAACAATTTTCAGATACTGAACGGAATGCATATGCAGCAGTCAGATTATAGTCGCATCAGATTATTTAAACTAACACAATAACAGGCTTCTCTTGTTTGGATGTGAGTGAAATTTCTGGTGGGAAAATAACTAGCAACTAAATTATAAGGAACCTCAGGATTGTGGAAATATTGATCAACATTAACATGGATTGTAGTCTGCAAGAGCATACAGAAGGATAAATGAATCAGAAGACAAGGACTCTTTCAAGAAGGTGGCAAAAGTGCCACTTTACATAAGAGAGAGGAGTACAAAATTGCATTGAGAGAGGACCTCCCAATCCAAATAAAAGAAGAAACAAGAAGAGAGCCAAGCTAAAAGATCGATCGATCAAAATGATAGATCACAAACCACAGCAACAGAACTAATCAACACTATAGGGTAGGTCGGTAAGATCCTCCAGCATTTGATCCCCTGCAAAATGATGAACTTCTCAGACTGCTGCTGCGGGAGCAATGGCCGATCTTCCACAGACGGTCCTCGTTCTTCTGATAATATCAAAGGCTCTCTGAATTTTCTCTTCTGTCCCGCCAAATGCCACTCAACAAGACAGGAAGAAGGAAGCCCCTTTTGGATATTTGACGAAGGTAGATCGCTTCGCCAACTTAATAAGATCATGGATATTTCCAATAGGAAGAAACTGAATCTCCAAGGCCCTAAATAGTGCCTTTTGAGATAACTAAGATTATTCCCCAGTCGGTAATCAAGTGATCAGCTGATTCAATCCAAATCCCGGAGAAAGTACAAATTGCTGGTGTCTTCTGTTTAAGAAATATGATTCTGTCACTTGTTGTTAAGTGTGTTAAGCACAACTTTTAAAAGGCAAAATTTTGATCTTTAATGGAAGAGATATGGCCAGACCATTTCCGCCCACTGTAACTCTTGGATCCCCATCATCAAGGACCTTCATAAAACCTCTCATAGTAAATCTAACCTTTGGGTCCATCTTCAAATTCTTGTATCGTTTCCCGAAGTGGAAATCTGTCCCTGTGAAAGAAGCAGCTTCAATTCCATATACTCTGCTAGTTAAGAATCCGTAAGCCTTCTACTACATGGAAGTTTCAAGAATGACCACTAGGATCCAATAACCATTCTGGAATCCAGGGATTGCTAACTGACACCACAGCATACAGCCTGCTGAATATTTCTGCCAAGTGCTTGTCAGAAAACCATGGGTCTTCCCAGGACATAATGGATCTAACACTCCCACCCGAAAGGATGATCAGAAATTTTGAAAAATTGACAATGCTCCTCAAAATAGATGAGAGAGGCCTCCCTCCCATCTCCCAATCTCCCGAGTGATTTAGCAAATTGAGCCTTATTGAAAGAACCAACCTTCAGAAAACCCAAACGTCCTTTGCTTTTGCAAACTTTCTCCCAGTTCAACATAGTTCTTTTCCACTGCTGTCTCCCTTCCAGAAGAAGGAACTCTATGGTCTCAATTCTCCTCCCGACAACTTTTGCAATTTTGAAGATTGAAAGACATAAGTGGCAAGGCTGGAAAGGACAGTCTTGGAAAGTCTGCATCTACCCCCAGCTATGTAGTCAGAGGCGATAGGCGACCGAGGCGACCAAGGGGTCGTCTCATGTCTCAAACGCAAGGCGATGGCCTAGGCGTTTGAGATGATATTTTATTAAAATAATATATATAATTAAGAAATATAAAGATATGTCTAAATATCACAAAAATACATACATAATATCAATAAACTTCCCAAATTCATTCATTCCTAAAAACAAACAAATTTAAATAAAATTAACAACAAATCTATACAAATTTAAACAAAAAATCAAACGGGCCAGGGCGTGCGGAGGTGGGCCGGGCCCACGAGGCCAGATCACCACCTCACCTAGGCGATCACCTCCATCGCCTTTGATAACCTAGACCCCCAGATAGGTATTTTGGCTTTGCATACCTCCAGTCTTTGGTCAAAGTTCTGAAAAATCCAATTTCAGTCTTCGGGTCCGATGGCTCCATCCAAAGAGGCTGTCCCAGGTGTTCCATCAGAAAAATGGAGCATCCGTAGTTAATGCAACCCACAGATCTAACCTGTCCTGAGGTAAGCTGATGCATCAATTCGGTCACAATCATATGAAAAATGGAGCATCTTCAACCAAACAATGCAACAAACAAATCTGACCTGTCCTGAGGCAAGCCGATGCATGCTAGCTAAGGTTTGCTTAAAAGTAACCTTCAATCCACTCACAACCGCCAGAAGCACTAACAATTTCTTCAAATTTACTAAAAGTGAAGAAAAGAGCAGTGCGTCATCTGCAAACTGCAAATTTGTGTCAGACTAAAGTTGCTTCTTCCAATCTCATAGATGCCAACTATTTCACTAAAAATAGTTCACCAGTAACCATGACTCCATTCCGTAGAGATTAAACTTGGTAATGAGAAGATGAGAAAATATGGCCAATGCTCCTTCCCTTATTTCCATGAGTGTACCCCATATTCGCCACCATAGCAACCAAACCACTCCAGAATACTCCATCATGTTTGTCTCTTACTATTCACCCAATTACTTTGTAATAATAAGATGTCCACCAATGTTTGTTGTCCGGAAGCCAGATGCATCTATTTATGTGATGATTTTGATGGCAATCTGAGTCACACAGATCCACTCTCTCTGAGACCATGCACAGCGCCCTGGTGAGAAACTTTTCCTCATCAGACATCAATCTTCTCCATATTCCACCAAACATGCCTATCCTTGGAAATCTCTGTCAGATGCATCTGAATGAGTCTCCTTTCTCCTTCAAAAATCCATCTCCAGAAGCCAACTGCATCTGGTTCTGGGTGAAGTCGTGAAAAGATTACAACTGTCTTTCCAAACATTTGAGACGATGAATTGCCACAGAGGGGTCCACTCATTCCAAACAACCGGTAGCAGTCTATTGGACAAGCAGTGCTATCTTTGACAAACATGAATCTTCTCTACACATTTCCATCAACAATTCTCCTTTCTCCTTGGGAATCTCTATCCCACTCTTTCTACAACTATCCAAATAATATCTCAGCTCAGAATATCGACCAGTTTGGAGCAAAATTTGGATGATCAAACTGGCAAGGGATCCATCATCAACTGCCAATCTTGACATCTTATACTCATCCAGAAAAGCTGCAGCAAGATTTAGAAGACCAGCTTTGAGATATCCCCCCATCATGTGAGAATAAATCAAACTTGTCGGTTGGATCCCAAATTTTCTCATCTCCAAAAGGCAATCCCTTGCCTTGTTCAATTTACCTGCTTTGATAAAAGCATTGACCAGAACAACATAACCATCCTGATTCATGGACAATCCACTGTGCTTCCACCAATCAAACACCTTCTCTACTTCTGTAAGCACCCCCATTTCTCCATACATAGACATCATGCATACACACGCCTCCTCAGTGAAGCCTCCTGAGGCTCCCAACCGTTCCCAAACTATCTCTGCCGATCTTCTCAATCCTGCCCGTGTGTAGACATAAATCATTGAGGATAACAGCGATCGCTGGACTTCTGCACTCTCAGAATATTTAATCTCCTGAAATATCTTCTCAGCTTCTTCGATGAAGCCCACCTTGCCACAGCCTCGAATAAGAAATGCAGCGCAAGTCCCCAAATGGCCCGTCGTCTTCAGAAGCTCAAATGCCACCAAAGGCATCTTTTTCTCGGCCATCAGCTCTGCAAACGATGAGAGGCTCTCTTTTTCCTTCAGAATTCCTTCTCTGAACAGCCATTCCGCTTCACGCACCATGTCCCGCTTCAGGAAAGCCCTCATCAAGTCCAATCCCAAGCTTTCGGGAAGTCTGAAGTTGCCGCGCCTCGTCATTTCGTCCAGAATCGCCCAGCAGAGCTTTGTCCATCCAATCCCAGACAAAATCTCCAACAGGATCTGGTAGATTCCCTCGTCGGCCGCGACGCCTCTCTCTTCCATCTCCAGAAACACATCCATTGCCGCTTTCGCGTCCTTGGTCACCCTATGCAGACCCATCAAGCTTGAGTAGAACTCCACCGTGTGACCACCTTCGATCTCCCTCCTTGCCCGCTCCGCCACCCTGAGCGCCTCCTCCACCAGCCCATTCTCCGCATAAACCGAGATCGCCGACGCGAAGGTCGTCGAATCAGGGCCGAGGACCTCCACCACATCGTCCAAGAAGGAGAGCGCAATCGCCGACTTGCCCGGGAGGAGGGCGCCGACGAGGGACCGGAACTCCCCTTGGGCGAGGCGCGCCCCGTACTTCTTCATCTGCCCCAGGTAGAATCGTATGCGGAAAGCGTGGGGGGAGATCGACCCGAGCTGCGAGGCGAGGAGGGAGGCGAAGAGGGAAGAGTCGGGGCGAAAGGCGGCGCCTTGGGAGGACCTGAGGAAGCGGTAGAAGTCGAAGGAGAGGAGGGGGTTGGCGACGGCGGAGACAAGGGCGGCGGCATGGGAAGGGGGGAGGGCGTGGGGGTCGGCCTCGAGGGAGTCGAGGGCGGCGGCGAGACCGGGGCAGTCGGGGGCGTCCCGGCGAGGGGGGAGCAGCTTGAGGAGGCGGCGGACGGCGTGGCGGCCCTTCCGCGGAATGGGGCGCGCGGGGGGAGAGGGGGAAGAGGAGGAGCAGAGAGAGCGGGGAAGGGGAGAGAGAGGGAGAGGGCGGGATGGGGAGAGCAGTGCTGGTGCGGCTCGCCGGAGGAGGAGGGCGAGGCAGGCGGGCCACGGCATGCCTCTCCTCACCGGTTGTTTACACTGCGCCGCTGGTCTGCCCGTCATATATCCGTAACGGTAACATCACGATTTTTTTTTATATACACATAACTCTATAATCTTCTCTTTTTATATTTATACTCATAAATTGTCAAAGATACTTTTAAATATAGTTAAATCGATCGTTTTTACGGCCGGGTAATTTTTTTACAGTTTAATTAATATTAAAATCATGAAACTAGTTCTATAGGAGTTGGATGAAATTACATAATCTTAAAAGTATTTTTAATATTTTTTGTATCTATTAAAAATTCTTATCTATATTACTGTAAAATTTGAAGATAATGTCGTATATCAAATATATTCATATGTTCTTGAGAAACTTGAATAACGAATGTGGTGTTTTCAATTTATGGCCTTGAATTCTCACCCCCATGAATTTTTCCAAATCGATTGAGGGGGGATGAATTATGGTCTTCCTGCTCGGGCATATCGTAACTATTGATTCAATCGTGCCATAAAAGATCGTGATTTTGGTATCAAGTCAATTTCCCTTCTTAGACCTCAATTTTAATCGGACAACGTTATAAAATAGCGTGTTCTTCGTCGTCAAGAGTGGAATCTTCGTCGCTCTTTAGTTTTTTCAAATAGCGAGTTCCAACAGGTAAGATTATGATAGGTAAAGAGAGAGAAATAAAAATAATGAGATTTGATTTAAAAATCTCCTTAATCTTTCTCACCTTAAGTCGCATTTGGGAAGACTCTCGGGCGTGTCTTTCGAACGTTAATCCACCGATAACATTTAATCTTCATCAAATTGGACATATCCTACACATTTATACGGTGACGAAATTATTTGAAGAAGTCGTAAATAATAGGCGTTGTCAAATGCACCCTTAAACTTCTCTCTCTCTACTTTACGTCAATAATCAATAATCCCATAGGATTTCCAAAGGTTTAGTCAAATTTTGATTTCATCACCACCTGTGATTGAAACGGATGAGAACGGTGATTATTAATATATTTAAAATAGAAAAAAATTAAGAATACTCGTTGAAGAGCGGGAAAATCATTAGGGCCCAATAAGGCCCAATATGGATCAGCCAACAGTCTAGGTTGCCACCTGCCAAGATATGTTAAGGGCTGGCCCAAGATCCAGGTCTATGCTCCGCGCACGTACGTGTCTCACGATCCATGTGACGAACGATTGAGATATTCCCGCAATAATGATAGGAGTTATCTCAGAAGATAATGGTGCAACGGATTAACACTTATGTCCCATCATCTCTCGTAAGATGAGCGGACTGATAACCCATAATCTTATGATCAAGACAATCACTATCCCACTAAGTCAAAGGTCGAAAAGAACAGGACGAATTCGGGAAGGATTTTATATATAGGATCCTGTCTAGATGGTCAGGGAGGGATGCTTATGATGTCTCTCACACTCTATTGAACTTCTAGCCGGCCTTTCTCCCGTGCACCATCTAGCCATCTGAGCACTCCCAATCATCCTCCACACGTTTCTCCCACTCTTTCCGAGTGCTCTATCTCTTATTCAAGTGCTCTTTCCCTCGTCTTCTTCTCGTCTGAGCACTCAACTGACTTAAGTATCGAGAGGTTACCCTTTGAAAATTTTCTCGAGACTCCTTCTGACAATGTTTCTTTGCTCACAAGTTTATCTATTGGGCGGCTTCCTCCTTTCCCGATCAACAAACCTTAGAGGTGTAGCTCTCAATTAGAGATCCCACTTTTTTTTTTTGAATCAAACATGATATATTTCATTCAAACCAAACGATTAAACACAGTACAAAGGAAAAGTCTCAGTCTCTACACTTGTGAGATAAATTTGAATATGGTATTGTAGAAATTGATTCGTGATTTTATAGGTAGCACAAGATGACCATATATCATGCGCCTATTTCCATTTTCACTCACCTCCTTTGCCATGAGACTAAAAGTGTTGCCAAAAGTGCCACAACCCTATACAATCATTCCCTGCAGTAGTAACCCAGATGCCATCCCACCCCGTTCTGTGTATGTGTTGCGCTCCATGGCCACGTTATCATGGGCGGCACTGCTCCTGGCAGGTTACCCTTGTTGAGGCAGATGACGATTTGTGCAGAAGAATTGAGGGGGCAATGTATAGAACAAAGGACGTAGAGGGTAAGGCCACGGAGAACAGCTTGCGTCATTGCTACTATATATTCGAGGTGAAGGGTGAGGGGGAAGATGAGAGATAATGGAACGAGATCATAGCAGGTTAATTTGCGACAAAGATGGCAATGGAAATGCAGCATCACAGCTGCATTACGTAGTGTCGTCGATCGTTTTATTCTATTTTTTATTGGTTTTCAATGATTTAAATATTTAGATCCTTTCGGGCCGCTTTGAAATGGGGAACGGGATGACATATTCGAGCCCTTAAGCTCCCCTGAGTTCGAATACGTCACTTGACTCCGAGTAAAGATCGCTGGGTGTGAGAGAAGTGAGTGGAGCCCATATTTCTCTCTCTCCGATTTATTTATCTTGTTCCGATTTCAAAGTGACCCTTAAAGATAAGAGACTTGTCATTTTAGAATTTTAACGAGGACTTAGTTTACTATAATATTTACCATCCATTTTCTATTTTTTACACTTAGGGGCCGTTTGGTACGGGGTTAGAGCGGGGATATCTCCGCTCTAATCCCATTCTACGTTTGGTATGACTAAAATAGACGGGGATAACCCGGGTTAAGAAAAATAAGGTTAACCCCAATTTTGGGGTTAGAAATGGGGATAAGTCATTCCAACAATTGGAATGACTTATCCCCATTTTTCTAACCCCATTTCACCTCCTGTGTACCAAACATACATGAGAATAAGACTAGACATAAATTATCCTAGAATGACTTACACATATTCTCCTCAAAATTTATCCCGATATCAAACATCACCTTAGGTTAGTGGGTTCTCACTTTTAAATTTTACTTAGTTAGAACCGGTGCAACAAGTAAAATTCCTACTCTTTTATTTAATAATTTATGCACTAAGGCCCAATTTGCTAATCGGGTGAAGTTAACTCATTCGACCTCCTTAGAGGGTCAAATGCACTAATCAACCTCGATTAGTATTTTTATGTATGAGGAGGATAGTGGGGCCGACACTACTCTCTCTCTCTCATCGGTTAAATAGATCTCCCAATTCTAATCGAGAAATAAATTGGAACTATTATACCAGCGAGTTAAATTCTTGAAGTACTAAAATGTTAACATGTTATGAGATAATAACATTCTAATAATTAATTATGGGAGGAGATGGAAAATAGTGAAAACTAATTAGTGCTACTTGTCATAACACTTGCCTTAGCAAGTGTTTTTTGTGAGGAAACCACATGTCTTCCATCCACCGCTTACATTTTGGTGTTAAACTGATAGCGGGAGATATGCTAATGCATTAGCACTAATGTCTTCTTGCGTTAACACCTTAACTTACAATATTTGAACAATAACATTTTAAGATCTTAATACATTAATGTGATAACATATTAATGTATTAGTATTAACACATTAACATCCCCTATTAATGGCGGTTAGCAGCAGAGATTACAAAATAAGTCCCGTCAAAAAGTAAGGGACAAAAATGTGAAATTTCTTCGGGCCTTCTTTATTTTT
Organism: Amorphophallus konjac; assembly: GCA_022559845.1. Lineage (NCBI taxonomy): Eukaryota > Viridiplantae > Streptophyta > Magnoliopsida > Alismatales > Araceae > Amorphophallus > Amorphophallus konjac. The sequence goes on from CM040119.1 coordinate 358,611,849, forward strand.
CGGTTAAGAATAACGTATTCGACCTCGGAGGGTTGAACACGTCACCCGGGGTCGAATACTGCGTTTGTATGAGGGAGGGATGTGGGCCCCACCTCCACTTCTCTTTCATCATATATGTTATTCCCGGACAATTTGATTTGTCAAAGAGATCACGAGAGATTGGACGGTAAATTAGATGTTCTGACAGAAAATGCTAATTAATTTTCATAAAAAAGGAGACCTCATAAAAAAAATATATAACCAGTAAAAGTTTGAGAGAAAGAAGAAATAAGATTAGGAGATATGCCAAGCTATTACTATCATGATTTATAAGGAAAAGTGTACGAAGAAGAGAAGACAACAAAATAGAAGGATCTTCCAAAGATCTAGGAAGCAAACCCTTGGTGTCAAATTAGGTGGAAGGAGAGCATAGTGCCATGTTTCACATCAAGCCCACAAAGGGCAGTGAGAACAACATGTCATGATGTTTCCAAAACAATTCCACATGAAGGAGAAGAAACAAGAAAGAAAAGAGAGAATTAAAAACCAGTAGGGACAAAAAAAATACAAGAAATCCACAAGTGGAGTGGAAAATGGGGGGGGGGGGTTGCCTTGTGATGGTAGAACATGAGAAAAAGAGAGAAAATGAGGGTTGTTCCCTGACACTATGGAAGGGTCATTGTTCTCAGAGATGAAGAGCCCCACCTGACTGGCTGTATGCAAGAAAATAGAAGGGTTACATCCAGAGGAGGATCACTAGCAAGGAGGCCATCAACGATAATTGAAATAAGATTGTTGTCAAAAGTTGCAATGGGGAGGAGAGAGAGAGAGAGAGACCCTCCATAATGTACAGGCGAGTTAGTTTATTCCACCTTTTTATTAGAATAGACTTAACCTAGATAGTTACCCTCTATAACGCATAGCCAGATTAATTTATTCCACTCTTTTATTAGAATAGGCTTAACCCATAGTGACTCTTAATCCGGATACAAATCGGAATACTGAATCTGCGCAAACAAATAAAATAGGATGGTTAAGGCGTTAGAATCCGAGTTACTAGTGTCTTATTTCTCAGGGTCTCTTTGATAACATGTTAGGATAAGTTATATGAGATGAGTCAGGATGAGTTATTCCTTGAATTTGTCATTTTTAAATTTGATAACTTATTCTTACTTTGAGAATAACTCATTCCATGTGAAAAAGTAGAATGGATTACTCCTAGAATAAGGGTCTTATTCCTAATCGATCCCAAATAACTTAACCCTACTATCAAACTAGGTTAAGGATGAGTAGGCGGAATAACTCATCATATTCTCCCTTATTCTGTTATCAAATAGAAACATGTCAATATATGTTGAGATGCGATGCATGATCCCAGAATGGTCTTGAACGGGTCAAGCCTATCATTTGAGAGAGATTCTCTCCGAGATAAGGATTAGACAGAGGCAATTTTCATGAGAGATGGAGGGAGTTAAGTCACCGGTGAACATGGATTCTACCCTATAAATAGAAATCGTAAAAAGTCTCGAGAACTTATGGGTTAATCATTGGAGCCCTTCCCTCTATCTCGCGCTCTTCTCCTCTCTCGTTCTTCACTGATATCAGAGCGGGTTTACCGTCGCCGGCCATGTGCATCATCGCTGCACGACGTCGGCGTCCGTTGCAAATCATTGCAAGTCTCCCCGTCGCGGCCGCAATCCCCTTTGCTGCCCACCATCGCGGCAGCGGGCGAGTCCGACTGCGTCGACGGCGAATGGTGCACAACAGGCAGACATCACAGTGGGGCGGCAATCGACGACCAACACACTATTTGGGGAAATACTTTGATCATACTCTGTCAAAAAAAAAAGAGAAGAAAACAAAAAAGAAAATGACAGCGGTAATAGGTATTGATCGCATAGAGCTGCACGAGGAAGCATGCTCTCTCTCTCCCTCACTCCCGTGCATGGAATAGGAAGGAGCTGCAAGTTACCAGTCTGAGTAAGGAAATGTATTGCGTGGTACGGCGAGATTGGTCACCAATGCAAGGGTAGTATATAAATCCGCTAGTTTGCATGCATGAATGCCTTTGCAACTTTGGGCTTTCCCTCTTCTCTTGGATAAAATCATTTCTTGAGTTTGGCAGTTGTTGATTCTCGAACAAAGTCTAAACATATTGTATTTATATGATAATTATGTTTGTTTTTTAAACATAAATATTTCATAAATCTCCTAATTATCTTCGTATCACCTTTTCAGCAACAAGGTCAAGCACCGAACTTGAACAAAAGTTTAATTTTATTTGATAACTCTTAATTGGGATATTATCTCTTAAGAGCGAGTTTGATAACATAGTGAGTTAAGGGTGAGTGATTTATCCGGGGTGACTCACCCGATCCTTAATCTTAACCGGAGTCGGTTAACTCATTTCACCTATTTCTTAAGAATGAATTAATCCACTTTAACCCTATCCGATCTCAGTTAAGAAAAAAATGTTAAATAAAAAATAACTCACCCGATCCCGAATAACTTATCTAACCCGGGCTTGACCCGTTATCAAATAGGGCCTAAACGATCAGATACCATTGATTGAGAGTGTTTGATAAAATTAGCACTTAAAGATTTTTTAACTGCCTAAAAACAGATGGTTACTCTCTAAAAGCATTAAAGTAATTAACATAATTAGCTCATCACGGTAAGAGTCCACATCTTCAGATGCTCCACCCTCATAAGATAATGATGCAACGGGTTAACACTTATGTCCCATCATCTCCTAAGACGAGCGGATGGATAACCTATAATCTTATGACCAGGACAATCACTACCCCACTAAGTCAAAGGGCGAAACGAACCGGACTAATTTCAGAAGGACTTTATAAATAGGATCATGTCTAGATGGTCAGGGAGGGATGCTTACGATGTCTCTCACACTCTATTGAACTTCTAACCTATCTATCTCCCGTGCACCAACAAGCCATCTGAGCACTCCCAATCATCCTCCACACGCTTCTCCCACTCTTTCCGAGCACTCTATCTCTTATTCAAGTGCTCTTCCTCTCGTCTGAGCACTCAACTGACTTAAGTATTGGAATGTTGTCCTTTAAAAATTCTCTCGAGACTCCTTCCGATAATGTTTCTTTACTCACAAGTTTACCTATTGGGCGACTTCCTCCTTTCCGATCAACAAACCTTAGATGTGTAGAGATCCCACTTTTTAGTCTCTACACTTGTGAGATAAATTTGAATATGGTATCGTAGAAATTGATTCGTGATTTTATAGGTAGCACAAGATGACCATATATCCTGTGCCTATTTCCATTTTCACTGACCTCCTTTGCCATGTGACTAGAAGTGTTGCCAATGAGTCACAACTCTGTAGAGTCATTCCATGCAGCGGTAACTCACATGCCATCCCACCACCCCGTTCTGTGTCTGTGTTGCACTCCATGGCCACGTTATCATGGGCGGCACTGCTCCTATCAGGTTACCCTTGTTGAGGCAGATGACGATTTGTGCAGAAGAATTGAGGGGGCAATGTATATAACAAAGGACGTAGAGGGTAAGGCCACGGAGAACAGCTTGCGTCAATGCTACCCTTCGAGGTGAAGGGAGAGGGGGAAGATGAGAGATAATGGAACGAGATCATAGCAGGTTTGTGGCAAAGATGGCAATGGAAATGGAGCAGCACAGCTGCGTTACATAGTGTCGTCGATCGTTTTCTTCTATTTTTTATTGGTTTTCAATGATTTGCATATTTAGATCCTTTAAAGATAAGGGGCTTGTCATTTTGGAATTTTAACGATGACTTAGTTTAGTTTACTATAATATTCACTGTCTATTTTCTATTTTTTTACACTTGGGTTAGTGGGTTCTCACTTTTAAGTTTTACTTAGTTGGAACGGGTGCAACTAGAGTAAAATTATTACTCTTTTATTTAATATTTTATGCACTAAGGCCCGATTTATTAACCGAGTGAGGTTAGTGTTGGATTTTGTGCCCTTTGAGTTGATTCAAATTCTTTCGTAAATATTTTATCCCGTATCGAAAGTTGGAAAGACTTCCTTGATTTTATGTATTGGAGAGCTCAGACATAGGATGTGGGCTTAAATTTGTGCCGAGTCAGGTCTGAGTCGGTTGGACTGTTTTAATTACTAAATTTGAAATCGATTTGGGCCTACTGTTGGACATTGGCCTCCCAATTTTAACCGAGAAATGAACTGAGACTAATATATAGGGAGTTAAATTCTTGAAGTACTAAAATGTTAACTGCATGTTATGAGATAATAATATTCTAATAGTTAATTATGGGAGTAGATAGAAAATAGTGAAACCTAATTAGTGCTACTTGTCATAACACTTGCCTTAGCAAAGTGTTTTTTGTGAGGAAACCACTTGTCTTCCACCGCTTACTTTTTGGTGTTAACTGATAGCGGGAGATATGCTAATGCATTAGCACTAATGTCTTCTTGCGTTAACACCTTAACTTACAATATTTGAACAATAACATTTTAAGATCTTAATGCATTAACGTGCTAGCATATTAATGTATTAGCATTAACACATTAACATCCCCTATTAATGGCGGTTAGCAGTAGAGATTACAAAATGAGTCCAGTCAAAAAGTAAGGGACAAAAATGTGAAATTTCTTGAGGCCTTCTTTATTTTTCGGTTAAGAATAACGTATTCGACTCCGGAGGGTCGAATGCGTCACCTGAGGTTGAATACTGCGTTTGTGTGAGAGAGGGATGTGGGTCTCACCCCCACTTCTCTCTCATCGTATATGTTATTCCCCGACAATTTGATTGTCAAAGAGATCCCGAGAGATTGGACGGTAAATTAGATGTTCTGACAGAAAATGCTAATTAATTTTCATAAAAAAGGAGACCCCATAAAAAAGAATATATAACCAGTAAAAGTTTGAGAGAAAGAAGAAATAAGATTAGGGGATATGCCAAGCTATTACTATCATGATTTATAAGGAAAAGTGTAAAGAAGAAGAGAAGATAACAAAATAGAAGGATCTTCCAAAGATCTAGGAAGCAAACCTTTGGTGTCAAATTAGGTGAAAGGAGAGCATAGTGCCATGTTTCACATCAAGCCCACAAAGGGCAGTGAGAACAACATGTCATGATGTTTTCAAAACAATTCCACATGAAGGAGGAGAAACAAGAAAGAAAAGAGAGAATTAAAAACCAGTAGGGACAAAAGAAAAAACAAGAAATCCACAAGTGGAGTGGAAAATGGAGGGGTTTGCCTTGTGATGGTAGAACATGGGAAAAAGAGAGAAAATGAGGGTTGTTCCCTGACACCATGGAAGGGTTATTGTTCTCAGAGATGAAGAGCCCCACCTATGCAAGACAATAGAAGGGTCACATCCAGAGGAGGATCACTAGCAAGGAGGCCATCAACAATAAGGAGACTGATTGAAATAAGATTATTGTCAAAGTTGCACGGGGAAGGATCACTAGAGGAGAGGATCACTAGGGTTCACACACGAGAGAGAGAGAGAGAGAGAGAGAGAGAGAGAGAGAGAGAGAGAGAGAGAGAGAGAGAGAGAGAGAGAGAGAGAGAGAGAGAGAGAGAGAGAGAGAGAGAGTAACGCATGGGCGGGTTAGTTTATTCCACTCTTTTGTTAGAATATATTTAACCAGATAATTACTCTCCAAAATGCATAGGCGGATTAGTTTATTTCACTCTTTTATTAGAATAGGCTTAACTCATATATTAGTGACTCTTAATTCGGATACAAATGGTGTAGTTTTCTCTCGGAGGTGGGTTTCCTTCCGGGCCGTCTAGGGACTCCGGCGAGGTGGGTATGCTTCAGATCTGTAGATTTCGGTATATCACGATGGGTATCACCATCTCTTGTTTATAGGGTGCTTCGCACCACCTCCCCTCCGTCCCACTTCAACAGTGCACCCAAGACAAGATCCGGGAAACCCGGTGAGTGGTTCCCTAACAGCACTGTCGGTGCTTTTATTGGAATTATTGGTTGGCCACATGCTAACATCTCCCACTTGGCCAACAAATTATTATATCCCCACTATCTGTGAGTAATATAATATTTCCTTTGAATCACTCCCACTATCCGTGAGTAGTGTTTCCACTCACCATCACGATTCCAATACTCTCATTATCCATGAGTAGTATTTTCGATACACTCCCACTATCCGTCAGAGGTATCATTCTTCTCATAGTCTCACTATACGTGAGTACTATTCCGATACACTCCCACTATCCGTCAGAGGTATCATCATTTTCATTATCCATGAAAATATTTCTTTCTGGCTTATATATTCCTAAGCCCCATTAAGCCAACATGCTTAATGAAATTTTCTGCTGAGATACTTTTCGTCAAAGGATCGACAATCATATCACTTGTGGGAACATAAGTTACTTTTATTTCCCCTTTCTGTACAATATCTCGAATATAGTGATATTGTACTTTGATATGTTTTCCTCTTGAACTGTTTGCTCCACTGTTAATCAGGCTAATAGCCGCCTGATTATCACGGTACATCTCAATTGGTCCATCTACCAAGTTGAGATTCAAATCGTTCAAGAATCTTCTGATCCAAACTGCATGAGTAGCAGATGTACTACATGTAACGTACTCAGCTTCCTGGGTGTATCGAGCAACACACCCTTATTTCTTACTTTCCCAAGAAACAGCACCACCACCAAAGATGAACAAATATCCCGACGTGGACTTTCCGTCATCTTTATCTCCTCCAAAGTCTGCATCCGAATATCCGAGAACCTCAAGCGTATCAGCTTGATAAATTAGACTGTGGTGCAAAGTTCCTCTCAGATATTTCATAATCCTTTTAACAGCTTCCCAATGTGCTGGACCAGGATTACTTTGGTATCTACTTACCAAACTGACTGGGTATGCCAAGTCCGGTCTTGTACACATCATCGCATACATCAAGCTTCCGACTACTTGTGCATATGGCACCATGAGCGGTTCTTGTCCCTCTCCGGGGCATTGACCCTTACACAACCGTTTCTGATGGACTAACGGTGTAGGTGCCGGATTGTAATTCTGCATTCCGAATCTTTTGAGTACAGACCTCAAATATTTTTCCTGGTTTATACTCAACATTCTAGACTTTCTATCCCTTAGGATTTGTACACCAAGAACATAGGATGCCTCACCCATGTCCTTCATCTCAAACTTTCCACTGAGTTCAAATTTGATTTTAATCAATATTTCTATGTCATTACTGGCGAGTAAAATATCATCCACATATAGGGATAACATGATATATTTACTCCCACTTTTCATGACATACACACAGTTATCCAACTTGTTTGAAACGAACCCTAGTTGGACAACTACTTCGTGGAATTTGAGATACCATTGTCTAGAAGATTGTTTTAAACCATATATTGATTTATTTAACTTGCATACCCTTTCCTCTTGGCCTTCCTCCTGAAATCTCTCAGGTTGTTGCATATAGATGTCTTCCTTCAACTCTCCGTTAAGGAATGCTGTTTTTACATCCATCTGGTGCAGCTCCAGATCAAAACATGCAACAATTACCAAGATCATTCTTATGGATGCAAACTTAGCCACTGGAGAATAGATTTCTTGAAAATCTATACCTGGTTTCTGCGTAAACCCTTTGGCAACTAACCGGGCCTTATATTTATCAATAGACCCATCAGCTCGAAGCTTTTTCTTGAATACTCATTTGCATCCTATAGCCTTTCGATTCTTTGGAAGATCGCATAATTCCCATACATTGTTCCTTTTCATGGAATCAATTTCTTCATTCATGGCATCTTGCCATAATTCTGTATCATGTGACTTCATCGCATCTATATAGTTCATGGGATCTATGCAATTTTCATCTTCCATGTCTATCATCAGACATGAAGGCTCACAGGAATACAAATGATAATCATCCATCCATGCCGGTGGAGTTCTCAATCTTTTGTTGCCTATTCTGGGTTGACCAGGCTGCACTTCATTCATATGTATTGATTCATTTTCCATATTTTGAGGTTCTTCTTCAATTTCTGGATCAATTATAGGGATATCATTGTGATAGTCATCATCTATTACAACCAGAGGTTCTTTCTCCTTTTCAAGAGATTCCTCTTCCTCTAGATTTTCTAGAAATGTCGCATCCCTATATTCAACGATCCCTTTTTCTTTATGGAAAAATCTGTAACCAGATGATTTCTCGCAATATCCTATGAATCTGCATTTCAATGTCTTTGAGTCTAACTTATCTCTAAGTTGACTCGGAATGAGAACGTGGGCAATTGATCCCCACTTCTTGAGGTGACTCAAATCGGGCTTCCTCCCATTCCATAATTCATAAGGTGTACTTTCTATAGATTTTGTGGGAATTCTGTTTAAGATATGATTTACCGTAAGTAATGCCTCTCCCCACAAATTCTTAGGGAGACCTAAATGCGATAGCATACATCTAACAACATTCATCAAAGTTCTATTCTTTCTTTCTACCACACCATTCTGTTGTGACGTATATGGCATTGTCACATATCTTTTAATTCCATGTTCTTGACAATATAACTCAAATTCCTTTGAGTTATATTCCCCACCTCTATCCGTTCTTAACACCTTAATATTCCTTCCATGTTGCCCTTCCACTTCCATTCTATATTTTCGGAAGCAATCAAATGTCTCTGATTTTGCAGAAATCAGATAGGCATAAGCAAATCTGGAATAATCATCTATGAAGGTTATGAAATATTCCTTGTTGTTATATGTCTTTATACTTAGGGGGCCACAAATGTCCGAGTGGACCAACCCTAACAATTCGTTTGATCTATGTCCTACTGCGAAGGGTTTCTTAGTCATTTTCCCTACTAAGCAATGTTCACAAGGTGTTAGTTCCACCTTTGACAAACCCGGCAGTAGACTCATCTTTATCATTTGTTCCATTTTAGATTTTCCGGGATGTCCCAATCTAAAATGTCATAGATCACATTCTGATAAAGAACACAAGGAATACTCAGAATCTTCAATATTATTATTCTCAGTGTCAATTACAGGGATACAAAATAAATCATGCTCGGGGACAAACCTCCCCATGGCAAGTATTTTTTTATCTTTCCCTATTGACACTCGGTTATTGTAGAACTGCACTTCTAGGCCATTTTTCATCAAGGCCGGTACAGAGATCAGATTCCGCCGGATTCCAAGTGCATAGAACACATTCTTGAGGACCATGATGTTATCCCCAAGATCCAACCTATATGTACCAACACCTTCTACATCAAGATAGGTGTTGTTACCCATATATATCCTCTGTTCTCTTGCCTTGAGCTTGTTCAGCGTCACCAGCCCCTTCTTCGTCTTGGCAATGTGACGAGTGGCTCCAGAATCAACCCACCATTCATTTGAGTCGACAATCGCCGCATTGCACTCCGTGACGCCGACGAATTCTCTCTTTCCAGCTCTTCTATTTTCTGGGTGTTTGCTTCCACCCTCATTGCCTTGCTTTGGGGACAATTTACCATAAAATGGCCAAACTTCCCACATGAGTAGCAAGCACCACGAGGAACCTTCTTTCCTTTGCCTTGGAATTTGTTACCCTTAAACTTGGGCCTTTACGTTCCGAGTGGACGATTTTGGCCGGTGGACTTTCGGTGTATAGCGTTGGCCTCCTGTAAGTGCGCTTCTAGTTCTTTTCTCCTGGCCATAATATCCTGCTCAATCGCTAACCGAGCTGGCAAATCTGTGACACTTACAATAGAACCACTCATTCTTAAGGTTATGGCAGCCATGTCTAATGATGCTGGCAAACTATTCAATATAGTCGCCACCTGCATCTTCTCTGGAATTTCGGTTCCAGCGGTCGATAGCTCCTTAGCCATGACAATCATTTTATTTACATGCTCGACAACGCTATCACCTTCCTGCATCTTACATGTGTTGTAACGATGCAATAAGAGTTGAGTATTCACCTCTGTTTTGGTATCATACTTCTCTTTGATAGCTTTCCATATTTCATTGGAGGTTTTGTAAGTTTTGAAAAACTTTATTAAATTATCCTCCATGAATATGAGCATTAGGCTCTTCGCCTTTTTGTCATCTATTAACCATTGCTCCCATTTTTTCTTTTCCACTTCTGTGGATGTTTCAATAACTTCCGGAGCATTGGTGTCAATGACATATTCTATGTTGTCATGGATAAGGGCATATCAGATTTTCCGGTGTCACATGTCAAAGTTGGTTCCATTAAGTTTGTCTAACTTTGCCAACTCCGAAGCAATGAGCTTACTGGCCATTATGATTATAATGAATCTGAAAGGTGGATAGATTAATTTAATAAGCCTAAACATGATGACAAAAATTAAACTAATGTTTATGTTGATTAATTCTGTCATTTCTTTGTGAGGGGTTTTGTATTTTGTTTTGTCTTGCTTAAAAATAATTAATTGACAAACTAATCAATCAACAAATAATTAAATATGTAAAAATGTCATAACAAAAAAATTTGTATGATGATGTTTTTTTTTACTACTTTGTGTGATCAAAAATAGTTAAACATTAAGTAACAATGAAATTACAACTAAATAATTAAACATATAAAATTAACATGGAGATGATATACGTGCAGGTAACATGCTGTGGTTCAATTTTAAGAAGTATAAGTGTTCTATGGAAATAATTCACGTGGGTGTGCTTACACACTCTTATACGCAGACGAGAGATGTTGAAGATACATATATAAATATCATTTCACATAATTTGGCACCTCTGTACCTCCATTTCTACCGATAAGAGCCTAGCCTTCTTTTTATCACTATTCTAAAGTTTGAGAAGACATGTTGACTGTCTCTTCTTGAGGATGATGAATATCTTTACGTGCTGTATTAGATAACTTTATTTTAACGTAAAGAAAGTTGAAGGGACCTATGACAGATAATTAATGTACGGTACGTATGACAGGTTATGTTTCCTTCAGGTGAGTGAAGGACGTCTTTACTTTTCGACAGAGGGTGCGAGGTCAGTGTAACAGCTGTGAAGACTTAATTTTCTCACTAACGTCTCTTCTTATTTATTTACCTGTTCCGATCCTCTTGTCACGGGAATAAAAGGAAAGTTTTTAGTGCGTCTGATTGATGACAGATAATTCGATGCATTTTTTGTTCAATTCAAATTTAACTGACACCTCTGTCAGCCTTTTTCTATAGGTGGGAAGCCATTTGTGGTTCACGTGAACCACAGTTCTCTTCCCCTTCCTTTTCTATTATGCTAAAGAAAGAGGGTAACTTACCTCTTTTCCACGGTAGTAGCAGGCCGGAGTCGCAGCAGGCAGCGGTGGAGGGTCGAAAGCAGGAGAGGCAGCACTCTTCCTTGCTGACGGCAAAACGTGGCGGAGGTGGCCGACGACCTGCGACGATGATCTGGGAGACCGGCAGTAGTAGGCGCGAGGTGGAGCCGCGGGCTGCAGCAGCAGCGGCTAGGCCCGGCGGCGAGGAAGTAGTAGCGGCGAGCAGCGGCTAGGGTATTGGCGGCAACGGTGACCGACTGCAGAGGCGGACGGGAGCGCGCCGCAGCGACGGTGGTGGAGGGAGGCCGCGATGGCTGGCACGGTGGAGTCCGACGACCAGGAGGCAGCAAAGTGGGGATGAGGCCGGGGTGCGGCGGAGTCGGTGGCCTTGCGGCGTGGGGAGGAATGACGGCAGCGGCAGCAACGATGGGCCGAGCAAGATGGCCTTCAGTAGGGCGGCGGCGACGATGGGCAGCTGACGGTGGGCGGCCTGAGGTGAGAAGCCCCACCCGCGACGACAGGGGCTGCTACCGATGGGCGGGGATGCTGCGGCGGCAACGCGGCAGCAGCTGCAGTGGCGGTGGCGCCCGTCCCAGGTCAAGCGTCGACGCACGGCGGTCGTTGGAGCGGTGGACGGCCGGGAGCTGCAGCGGCGGCAGTGGGCGTCTGCGGTGGGGGCTCACGTGAGAGGAGCCGACGACGTTCGAGGAGGCCGCAGAGGGGCGTTGGCACCAGCTGGTGTGAGCAGCGGTGGTGGCAGACCTGTCGCTCTGATACCAGTGTAGTTTTCTCTTGGAGGTGGGTTTCCTTCCGGGCCGTCTAGAGACTCCGGCGAGGTGGGTATGCTTCAGATCTGTAGATCTCGGTATATCACGATGGGTATCACCATCTCTTGTTTATAGGGTGCTTCGCACCACCTCCCCTCCGTCCCACTTCAACAGTGCACCCAAGACAAGATCCGGGAAATCCGGTGAGTGGTTCCCTAACAGCACTGTCGGTGCTTTTATTGGAATTATTGGTTGGCCACATGCTAACAAATGAGAATACTGAATCTGTGCAAATAAATAAAATAGGATGGTTAAGGCGTTGGAATCTGGGTTACCAGTGCCCTATTCCTCAAACAAACAGGCTATGTTGGGATGTGACCACCTATCTCTTAATGGCTTTGAATGGGTCTAAGGCTGCGTTTGGAGCTCAGATGGATATGACTTTCGAGATATAATCCTCTGACATGAATTAAGTTGTTTCAAATGGACAGAGCCATCTTGGCTTCTGTGAAAAAAAATTAGAGAGGAAAGAGAACTAGGCACAAAAATGCCCAGCTCTCTTTAATCTACTAAGCTGTCTCACAGTCGATTCTCAAGGATTTTAAATGATGCACTGACACCCTGAATTTTTTTTCAAAGTGATTTGGCCAATGGGTTTCAAACACGGCCTAAGTCTATCACTTGGAGAGATTCTCCCCTAGATAAAGATAAAGCGGAGGCGATTTTCACAAGAGACGAAGATGATTAATGGAGGTAAGCCTCCGGTGAACATGGGTTCTACCCTATAAATAGAAATTGTAAGAAATCTTGAGAACTTATAGGTTAATCATTAGAACCCTCCCCTCTATCTCGCTCTCTTCTCCTCTCTCGTCCTTCACCGATATCAGAGCGGGTTTGTCGTTGCCGGTCCTACGCAACATCGCAGAGAGAGAGAGAGAGGACCACTAGGGTTCGTGCACGCGCGTGCACACACACAGAGAGAGAGAGAGAGAGAATAGGATGGTTAAGGCATTAGAATCCGTAACGCATAGGCGGGTTAGTTTATTCCACTCTTTTGTTAGAATAGGCTTAACCCAGATATCGACTCTTAATCCGGATACAGATCGGAATATTGAATCTGTGCAAACAAATAGAAAAGGATGGTTAAGGCGTTAGAATCCGGGTTACCAGTACCTTATTTCTCAAACAAACAAGCCCATATATATTGGGATGTGACCAACTATCCCGTAATGACCTTGAATGGGTCAAGCCTATCATTTGGGAGAGACTCTCCCCTAGATAAGGATAAAGCGGAGGTGATTTTTATGAGGGACGAAGGTGGTTAACGGAGGTAAACCTCCGGTGAACATAGGTTCTACCTTATAAATAGAAATCGTAAGAAGTCTTGAGAACTTATGGGCTAATCATTAGAGCCATCCTCTCTATCTCTCTCTCTTCTCCTCTCGTTCTTCACTGATATCAGAGTGGGTTTGCCGTCGCCGGCCCTACGCATCATCGCTGCACGACGCAGGTGTCCGCTGCAAATCATTGCAAGTCTCCCTGCCGCGGCCGCAATCCCCGTTGCTGCCCACCATCGCAGCAACGGGCGAGTCCGACTGCGTCGACGGCGAATGGCGCACAAACAGGCATGGACAGACAGGACATTGGGACGGCAATCGACGACCAACACTATTGGGGAAATACTTTGAACATACTCTGTCAAAAAAAAAGAACAAAAATAAAAAAGACAATGACAGCGGTAATATAGGTATTGATCGCATAGAGCTGCACGAGGAAGCATGCTCTCTCTCCCACACTCTCGTGCATGGAATAAGAAGGAGCTGCAAGTTAGCAGTCTGAATAAGGAAATTTATTGCGTGGTACGGCGAGATTGTTCACCTATAGGCTATAGCATATAAATCCATTGGTTTGCATGCATGAATGCCTTGCAACTTTGGGCTCCCCCTTTTCTCTTGGATAAAATCATTGCTTGAGTTTGGCAGTTGTTGATTCTCGAACAAAGTGTAAAAATATTGTATATATACGATAATTATGTTTGTTTGTCAAACACAAGTATTTCATAAATCTCCTAATTATCTTCGTCACTTTTGTCAGCAACAAGGTCGAGCACCGAACTCGAACAAAAGATTAATTTTATTTGTCTCTCAATGGAACAATATATATAGTTTCACACATTAAAAAGCTAAGTGTTATAATTAAATGCCATCTTAATTAATCCCATGTTTGGCATCACGTGAAAGGGAGATGGGGCTGAATTTTCTTGAGAGCCAATTATGTCCAATTCGATCCCTTAAAAATGAGGATGGAAGTATCATTAATACACCCGTTTATTTTAATTTTGTTTGATCTCATCCCACTTTTTTGTTTAAGTTTTGGTTATAGAATCAAGACTAAGGTTAATTAATTGTGTTTGATAGCTCTTAATTGGGATATTATCTCTTAAGCGATTTGAGAGTGTTTGATAAAATTAGCACTTAAGATTTTTTAACTGCCTAAGAACGGATGGTTGCCCTCTAAAGCACTAAGGTAATTAACATAATTAGCTCATCACGGTAAGAGTCCACATCTTCGGATGCTCCACCCTCATGTCCGACGCGTACTCCCCTCGCATATTTGTGGATTTTAATTTATATTAAAGATATTATTTTTATTTTAGAAATATATTCTATTAATTAAGTGCCTGTTTTCTTTTCCAAATTGTGCATAATAACATGTCATACATTCTGAGGAGGGTGAAATTCATCAAGCCCAGTATGGCCTAATATTGTGAGACCCATTGTGGCCTGGATCGACCCGGTCTGTAACGGGACACTCCACTCTCAGCCCATATAGGGCAGCCCAGCTAAGACCCAAGGAAGTTCCGCTGTCCCCAGGTGGAATTACCGAGCGCGTTCCGGACGCTGTGAAACTTGCCATCGGACGAATGTTGCCACTATCATTACGAGACTTCCCTCAATGTGGACCAAGTCACACCCACGCCGCTGGAATCCCCACCACAGAGCCTCCCTCCCAATAACGGACGAGGGAATAACGGACAATTCCCCACGGTCAAGGAAACATCCCTCCATGATCCTCGCCACTTTCCAGGGGGAAGAACGGCCGACGCCACTGCAGTTTGTATAAATAGGCTGTCACCGAATCCCGAAAGGAGAGACTATTGGTCTGAGCTTATAGCTATACAATCAGAGATATCCTACAGACACTCCTACAAAGAGTCATTCGCAGATAGAGAAAAGCTCCCCACGTAGTAGTCAAAGGATTCTCCACCCGAGGAGTAGGATCAGAGAGGTTCTCCTGTGGTTCTTCTCTCCATGCCTCTCCGAACTTCCTCTAGACCGCCGAGCACTCCTCACAGCTCCACTCCTTTGATCAGACTTTTTCTCTCCTTACTCTAACTCTCTTCTCCCTCCTTAGCTTACACAAGTGTCTCTAACTTAAGCATCAGAGAGTTATCCTCTGGGAGCACTCCCAGAGCTCATTCTGATGACTTCTTACTGTGTTTGCAAATTTTCTCGGGAGGCCGATTACTATTCTCCAAACAAATAAATCTTAAAAGTGTGGTACGAGATACATGGAGCACTTTCCTACTACTACACGTTCAAATATCATCTTCGTAGTTATCAAACAATCGATCTTATTTGACATTCAAAATATTTATTATTTCACCCACTGATGTGAATTTCATATTTTGTATTTAAGTTTTCAGTGTAATTAACATCAAACGCAACCTAGGTGCATCTTGCATTTAATGGGAAAAGGTATCATCCTTTTCTTCACTTTATTAATAAAATATTTTTAAAAAAAAACATTTTCCCATATATCAAGAACCCACCTCACCTCATCTATAAACCCATCCCTCCCCTAAGTTTCTGTCATTGTTCTCATGCTAACATTAATGTGATTGTTTGTCCAACAGATGAGCAATACCTCTTCCACTATCAAAAAAAGCGGGATTTCAGACGGATATTTCAGACGGATATTTTTCCGTCGTAAAATTCGTCTATATTTGTGACGGATTAGTTTCCGTTACAAATTCCGTTGTTATTAACGACATACTATATTCCCTCTGAAGATCCGTCTATAATTATAGACGGAATATATTCCGTCTTTATATCCGTCGTTATTTGAGACGGATATTCAGACGGAAATAATCCGTCTGAAATCCGTTACAAATATTCTTTACCTCCATCGAAACTTTCCCCCCTTCCCCCACGACGGAGCTTTCCCCCCTTCTTCCCCCCTTCCCCCGCGATCTCCGTCTAACTCCCACTCTCCCTCTCACTCTCTTTCCACTATCTCCTTGCCAAGGAGAGACTGCCGGTGCCGTACTCGCCGTCGCGGCCAAAGCCGCCCTTGCCGTCACGGCCAAAGCCGCCCTCGCCATCGTCGTCAAAGCCTTCCTCATCGTCGTCGTCCCCGCAGAGCCCCCCTCACCGTTGCCGTTGAAGCCGTCCTCGTCGTTGCCATCGAAGCCGTCCTCGTTGTCGCCGCCAGTGTCGCGTTGTCGCCATCCTCCAAGCCATCCTCTCTGGTCTGGTAAGCCTTCTCCCTCACCCTCTCTCTGTAAAACTCTCCCTACCGGACGCTCCTCCACCATCGCCATTATTGCATTTGTTGTTCCTTTTTTTTTAAAGCTTGGGGATCATCAGGGAGGGCGGGGGTTCTAGCCGATCCGGGAGGGGGAGGTTGGTCTGGCAGGGAGAGGGGTTCCAGCAGCGGTTTTCGGGAAGGAGGGTCAAGAGCGGAGGGGGCCGGGGGGTGCTCTGGCAGAGGGCGGTTCAGGCGCGCAGTGGGATCCGGCAGGGAGTCCAGGGTGGGGGCTGTGGGTTAGGAGGGTGGGGGGGTTCCGATGGGGGGTCTGGAGGAGGGTTTCGGTGGGTGAGGGGCTGCTCTGGGAGTGGGGATTTCAGGGAGGGGGTCTCCGGTGGGGTGGGGGCTACTGATAGAACCCGAGAGTTCTATCGATCAAGAACAAGGAACCCAAAGGGGGAGAAGAACGTTTGATCTCTTCGAGGGGATCAACCTCCAATGGCCAGAAGCAAAATGACATTCCATTCATAATTTTAGAGGCCCGCAGGCTACAAACATAAATAGGCTACAGCCTCACAAACAGAAAATAGAAATGAGTCCTAATCAGAGAAGAGTTCTAATTAGAGAAGGAAACAGAGAGGTTAAATAAAATAGAAAGCCTAAATGGAGTAAGATTCGTAACATTCCCTCGCCCTTCAAAAGAACCTTGTCCTCAAGGTTGGGCAGCAATGAACTCAGGAAACTTCTCCGCAAAAGATTGATAGCTCTCCCATGTTGCATCCTCAATTGGTAAATTGGCCCATTGAACAAGAACCTCAGTTGCTGCTCGATTACGGTGTTTAACAAAACCCCGATCCAAAATAGCTTGTGGCAGAAATTTGATCTCTCCACTTGAAGATAGCTCTGGCAAATGTCGTTGAGCAGTAACTTGATCACCAAGTTTCTTCTTTAAACACGAAACATGAAACACAGGATGTATCTTTGATTCAGCTGGCACATTGAGGCGGTAAGCAACAGGGCCAATACGCTCTATTACCTTGTAGGGCCCATAGAATCTCGGTGATAACTTCATAGAAGCCCGTATACTAACGGATGCTTGCTTATAAGGCTGCAATCGAAGGTAAACCCAATCACCAACTTCAAATGATCTCTCTGTCCTGTGCTTGTCAGCTTGTTGTTTCATGCGTGATTGAGCATTTTGAAGATTGTTCTTAAGAACGTGCAAAACATGATTCCTGTCACGCAGGTCACAATTAACTTGGTGAACCTTGGAGGAGCCATTTGAATAGTTGGACATGGCAGGAGGTGGTCGCCCATACACAGCCTCAAAAGGAGTGATTTTGGTGGAAGAGTGGTAAGTGGTATTGTACCACCATTCTGCCCATGGAAGCCAACGCACCCATTCTTTGGGTCGGTCACCCACAAAGCAGCGTAAATAGTTTTCGACACACCGATTGACCACCTCAGTTTATCCGTCAGATTGAGGATGATAAGCAGTGCTCATTTTCAGCTGTGTCCCTTGTAATCGAAAGAGCTCCTTCCAAAAATTACTAGTGAATATTGGATCCCGGTCACTCACAATGGATCTAGGAACCCCATGCAGCTTGATGATATTATCAACAAATACTTGAGCAATAGAAGCCGCTGTGTAAGGATGAGAAATTGGACAGAAGTGAGCATACTTACTGAGGCGGTCCACCACCACTAAAATAGTAGTTTTGCCGTGGGCCGGGGGTAAGCCATCTATAAAATCCATAGATATGTCAGTCCAAATATGCTCAGGTATAGGAAGGGGTTAGAGAAGACCAGGGCTCGCCACTGTTTCCCCTTTATTTGCTTGGCATGTAGCACATTCCTCCACAAACTTCTTGACTTCATTCTTCATTCCCTTCCAATGGAACACTTGAGATATACGCTTGTAGGTTCGCAAGAACCCGGAATGACCAGCCGTAGGTGAAGAATGAAATTCTTGCAAGAGGATGAGCTTCTGTTTGGAACTTGAAGGCAAGAAAATTCGATGCTTATAATGCAGGTCTGTGGAGTCCCAATGGTAATGAGGCATAGAAGATGGATCATCTCGAAGCTTCTGAATGATATCTTGGGCTGTAGGATCTTCAGCTACCTCTTTTCGTATATCCTCCAAGTTAGAACAAGATACCACCGTAATGGCTTCAATTGTCGCATGTTATGGTATCCGTGACAAGGCATCTGCCACCAGATTCTCCTTGCCTTTCTTGTAAATAATTTCGTAGTCATACCCCAATAATTTTGTGATCCACCTTTGCTGCTCCATAGAAGTAATTCGCTGCTCCAACAGGAACTTCAAGCTTTTATGATCAGTTCGTATTTGAAAACGTCGACCAATGAGGTACGGTATCCACTTGGTAACTGCATGTACAATAGCCATCATCTCCTTATCATACACAGAAAGAGACAAATGTAGGGATGATAGTGCCTTGCTGGTGAAGGCCAAGGGCCTCCCTTCTTGCATTAAGACTGCCCCAATGCCTACGTCGGAAGCGTCAGACTCAATAACAAACATCTTTTGGAAATCAGGCAGAGCCAAGACCGGAGTTGTAGACATGGCCCCCTTCAAATTGTTGAATGCACCTTCCGCTTCACTGTTCCACTTAAAAGCTTCCTTCTTCAATAACGCTGTGAGTGGAGCACTAATCTTGCCATAGTCTCGCACAAACTTTCTATAATAGCCAGTGAGTCCGAGAAAGCCGCGTAATTCCTTGACAGTTCGTGGGGTGGGCCAGTCAACCATAGCCTTGACCTTCAACGGATCAGCTGCCACTCCTTCCTTGGAAATAAGGTGGCCGAGATACTCGACCTCAGTCTTTCCAAAGCTACATTTAGACCTCTTCACATACAACGAATTCTCCCGCAGGAGGGTGAGAGTAATATGAAGATGGTACAAGTGGTCCTCTAATGAAGAGCTGAAGATAAGGATATCATCAAAGAATATCAAAATGAACTTACGTAGGTGCGGCCGAAAGATGTCATTCATTAGACTTTGGAATGTTGAAGGAGCGTTAGTCAAACCAAATGGCATGACCAAAAATTCATAATGTCCATCGTGAGTACGAAAGGCCGTCTTCGGGATGTCCTCATCGTATACTCGGATTTGATGATATCCCGAGCGTAAGTCAAGCTTTGAGAAAAAATGAGCGCCACCAAGCTCATCTAGAAGTTCATCAATAACGGGGATCGGATACTTATCTTTTACTGTGATCCGATTCAATGCCCGATAGTCAACGCACATACGCCAACTACCATCCTTCTTACGCACCAAGAGAATCGGCGAAGAATAAGGACTGACACTTGGGCGGATGATACCAGCTTGCAATAATTCTCGGACCATCTTCTCAATCTCTGCCTTTTGAATATATGGATAACGGTAAGGCCGAACATTAGTGGGGGGGCAGCCCGGTAATAAAGGAATACGATGATCATGGGACCGCTTGGGAGGCAATCCTTTGGGTTCAGCAAACACATCAGAAAATTCTGAAAGAAGATTGTCTAACTTCTCCGGCATAGAAGTAGCATGTGCTTGATCGTCCATCTTCGGGGGGATCCAACAGAGGGTCTGGGGTAGGGGCTCATCTCTGGGAGGGTGGGGGGGTCCGGGGGAGGAGAGTTCAGGCGGATCTAGGGGGGCTACTCTGGGAGTGGGGGGTTAAGGGAGAGGTGCTACAAGGGGTCCGGGGTGGGGACTGCTGGTTGGGAGGGTGTGGGGCCGCGAGCTCACCCAAATATTGCTAGAGGGAGAAAGGGGGTAGGGAGGGGTTGGGATGACTTTTGGTCGAAGGGTGGGGGTGGGGGTGCAATATCACCGGAGCCACTCCGGCGTGTGGTGGGGGTCAGTGGGAAGAGACTGGGGAGGGGGGCTCCAATAAGATGGCATTGGCAGCCATCATGAGGGGGATCATTATGAATGCAGGGCTTAAGCAGAGCCCAAGTGGCAGCTGACAGCTTGCTATGTAAGAGAAGGTGAGTGGTTGACTCAATCTAAGCATTTGGACAGCATAAGTTTGTGGATTTTTAAAACTTTGTGGATTTTTATTGCATGTAAATATATTTTTAAATCTGATTTTAATAGAAATTTGATGTTAATTTGACTAAAAAATGTAGATTGTTTAGCTTCGATGTTCTTCATTTGAAAAATTTTGTAATTTGGGTGTTATTTAATTTGATATGTCCATAATGATAATTGCGTTGTTATTTAATTTTATGTTATATAAATGCATGGGGTATTCCCTGTGAGCTGAGGTGCGTGGGTGCGACCTAACATTACACGCACCTCAGGAGAGCGCGTTAAAACCGTGTCAATGTGCCTTCCCGTTCAAGACTTTGGGTTTGATGTGTATGTTCTCATTTGTTTATGAGAATATATATATCTACCTCAAAGTCTTGAATTGTCCCGTTTGGACAGTCTGTGAATGTTTGATCGCACTTAGGCAGTCATTTACTATATGTGTTTGTATGGTTTGTTGAGAATTTCGGTTGTGTCTCTTCACTCTTCTCTGATATACCATTATTGATTTTGAGTGTTTTCTTAACCACTTACTTGTAAGTGTTTAAGAAAATTTCAAAATCAATAAATATATATGGTATATCGGAGAAGTGTGGGGAGATGATGCCGAAATTTTTAGCAAATCGTGCAGCACATATGGTAAGTGATTGTGCGATCAAACCTTCATGGATGGGTTAAAAAGTGATAATCTAATCAATATTCCTCTTCCAACTGCAAATGGTCTATGATGAACGATGTGAGGAAAGGGTCGGGTGTAATATTATGAGTAATGATTTGAAAGTTAGGATGTGTATTGTCATTTATTGGGTGCAGGCAAAATGTCGACAGATCGTTCATGGATGTATCGTAGAATAGTTGACCGGGTGGTGTCAGATGACTTTAAGCTTGGGGTTGAGAGTTTCATTCAATTTGCATTGGGGAATCCAAATGCAGCAATAGATTGCGACGGTCACATTCGATGCCCTTGTTCAAGTTGTAGAAACTTGAGGTGGTGTTCAACATGGGATGTGCAACATCATTTGTACACGAAAGGGTTCGTGGATGGTTATACGAATTGGACGTGTCATGGTGAGCAATTCTTGAGGTATGAGCCCGACAATATTGCAGGCACAAGTGGGTACGTGGATATGGTTGTAGATGCTGCTGGTCCTAGTTTTAATATTCACGATGAAGCGCCGAATAAGACAGCCGGAAGATTTTATGAACTACTTAGGGATGCTGATGAGCCGCTGTGGGATGGTTGTGAAAATCACACTCGATTGTCTGCAGTGTCACAGTTGTTGAACTTGAAATTTGAATTTCACATCAGTGAGACTTGTTTTGACCGTCTCCTCCTCTTGATCAAGAGTATGTTGCCTCGAGACGAGAAGTTGCCAGAAACTTTTTACCGTGCAAAAAAGATGGTCAATGACTTAGGACTTGGATATGTGAAAATAGATGCATGTCCGAATCATTGTATGTTATATTACAAAGATGATGCAGATAAGATATCATGTTCCATTTGTGGCCATGACAGATTCAAACCTAAGGGGGGGTCAATTCAAAGGCAAAAGATGTACCTTATAAGGCGTTGCGATACTTCCCTCTTGTGCCTAGGCTGCAGTGACTGTATATGTCCTCAAAGACGGCTCAGCATATGACATGGCACACCGAAAGAATACGTCGTGCCGATAATATAATCAGTCATCCTGCCGATAGTGAAGCTTGGACTCACTTTAGTCGTACTCATCTTGCCTTTTCAAGGGAGTCACGTAATGTTCGATTGGGTTTATGCACAGATGGCTTTAATCCATTCGGTGGTTCAGTGGCAGCTTATTCTTGTTGGCCAGTGTTCATGACACCGTACAACCTTCCGCCGCACATGTGCATGAAGCGAGAAAATCTATTTTTGTCCCTAGTAATTCCTGGTCCAAAAAGTCCCGGAAAAAATTTGGACATATATCTCAGGCCGTTGATTGATGAGCTCAAATTTGTATGGACTGATGGAGTTGTTACTTATGATGCATATAGGAAGAAAAATTTTATTATGAAGGCTGTACTGATGTGGACAATAAGTGACTTCCCTGCATATGGAATGCTATCTGGTTGGAGCACACATGGGAGGCTAGCATGTCCTTACTGTATGGAAGATACCAAATCATTTGTATTAAAATATGGGGGGAAAAGCTGCTGGTTTGATTGCCATCGGCGGTTGCTACCAAGTGACCATCCTTTTCGAAGGCAAAAAGGCTCGTTTAAAAAAAATACTGTTGAAATGGATGAAGCTGACTTGCAACGGGTGTCGGGTCTACATATGGCGTCACGGGTGCACAATTTACCAGATGTAGTTCAATTGTCTGGTAGCACACGGCAACTCCCTAATTTTGGAAAGGATCACAACTGGGTCAAGAAAAGTATTTTTTGGGAATTACCTTATTGGTCAACTCTTCTTGTACGACACAATCTGGATGTCATGTGTACCGAGAAGAATTTTTTTGATAATGTGTTCAATACGATCATGAATGTTAAAGGGAAAACAAAGGACAACGCTAAAGTACGTATGGATTTAAAGATGCTTTGTAGACGTCCAGAATTGGACCTACAAAGTGTCAATGGCAAAACTGTGCAGCCTAAAGCAACTTATGTGCTTCATAATACACAGATCAAAGAAGTATGCCAGTGGTTGAAACAACTGAGATTCCCAGATGGATATGCATCCAACATAGCCCGTTGTGTGAATGTTAATGAGGGGAAAATATATGGTATGAAAAGTCACGATTGTCATGTGTTCATGGAGAGGCTACTGCCCATTGCATTTCGTGATTTGTTGCCAAAGCAGATATGGGGAGCACTAGCTGAGATGAGTCAATTTTTCAAGATTTTATGTGCATCTGAACTCAGACTTCGGGATGTACAAACTATCGAACAAGAAGTTGTCACAACCATTTGCAAGATAGAGAAGATATTTCCTCCGGCATTCTTTGATTCGATGGAGCACCTGGTCGTTCATTTGCCATATGAGGCTATCGTCGGAGGTCCAGTACAATTTCGATGGATGTATCCATTTGAGAGGTATGTGACAATTTTTGTTAACTTATAAGTCGTCCATAGCCGCTACATATTGTTGCCATCTGACTTGTTGTTGTAGGTGCATGCATGAATTAAAAATGAAAGTTCGCAACAAGGCACAGGTGGAGGGTTCGATTGCTGAGGCATACATTCTTGAAGAAATTTCGAACTTCTGTTCTATGTATTTTGAGCCAGAGATTCAAACTCGTAGTACTCGACCTCCACGTAATGATGATGGGGGAGTGGAGGTCTCGTCCGATCGGCTCTCCATATTTAAACATCATGGACGTGCGTTCGGACGTTGCTTGACTCGCACGCTCGAAGATAGAGAGTTGCACGCCGCTGAGATATATATTCTTTTGAATTACCTCAAGATTGAACCTTATGTTGAGTAAGATCTTAATTCACATTTCCAGCAACTCCATAAGTCTATACATCCTCAAAGTCTATACAACATTGACTTCACAAAGTCTATACATTGGCTTCCTCAAAGTCTATACATTGGCTTCCTCAAAGTCTATACATTCACTTCCTCAATGTCTATACATTGGCTTCCTCAAAGTCTATACATTCACTTCCTCAAAGTCTATACATTGGCTTCCTCAAAGTCTATACAACATTGACTTCACAAAGTCTATACATTGGCTTCCTCAAAGTCTATACATCCTCAAAGTCTATATATTGGCTTCCTCAAAGTCTATACATCCTCAAAGTCTATACATTGGCTTCCTCAAAGTCTATACATTGGCTTCACAAAGTCTATACATTGGCTTCCTCAAAGTCTATACAACATTGACTTCACAAAGTCTATACATTGGCTTCCTCAAAGTCTATACATCCTCAAAGTCTATATATTGGCTTCCTCAAAGTCTATACATCCTCAAAGTCTATACATTGGCTTCCTCAAAGTCTATACATTGGCTTCACAAAGTCTATACATTGGCTTCCTCAAAGTCTATACAACATTGACTTCACAAAGTCTATACATTGGCTTCCTCAAAGTCTATACATCCTCAAAGTCTATACATTGGCTTCCTCAATGTCTATACATCCTCAAAGTCTATACATTGGCTTCCTCAAAGTCTATACATTGACTTCCTCAAAGTCTATACATTCACTTCCTCAAAGTCTATACATTGGCTTCCTCAAAGTCTATACATTGGCTTCACAAAGTTTATACATTGGCTTCCTCAAAGTCTATACAACATTGACTTTACAAAGTCTATACATTGGCTTCCTCAAAGTCTATACATCCTCAAAGTCTATACATTGGCTTCCTCAATGTCTATACATCCTCAAAGTCTATACATTGGCTTCCTCAAAGTCTATACATTGACTTCCTCAAAGTCTATACATTGGCTTCCTCAAAGTCTATACAACATTGACTTCACAAAGTCTATACATTGGCTTTATCAAATTTTTTTAATCATTTTTTTTACGGGGTGCTACATTTATATTGCAGATAATTTGATTCAGAATTAGCTGAAAAATATCTAAATATCCAGGATGTGGAGATTGAAAAAGAACGTGAGAAGTTTTTTTCCAAATGGCTAAGAAACCGAGTTAGTGTGAACTCTGAATATATATGTTTGTATTTACGTATGTTGAGGTAATTGTTATTATTTTAACTACTCTAATTTGAATATAGGTTGAACAAGGTCTCATTACTGATCAAAGAGTACAACAGATAAGTTATGGCCCCTCGAACCAGACACGTGCCTATCCGGGATATATTGTGAATGGATACAAATTTCATACAAGGGATTATGGGCGAAATAAGTCTACGATGAACATCGGCGTATGTGTGAAGGGAAGTTTATACAATGAAATGGAATTGGACTACTATGGTATTCTTGAAGAAGTCTTAGAACTTAAGTATTTGGGACAAGACAATCATGTATACATATTTAAGTGTCAATGGTTTGATCCTAATTCTGTTCTACATGACATAAATTATGGGATTGTCAATGTCAAGTATAGGTTTAAACTTAAGACCTATGAACCGTTCATTTTAGCCGCACAAGCCCAGCAAGTGTACTATTCAAGCTATCCATCATCCAAGAATAGAGATTGGTGGGCAGTTTGCAGGGTTAATTCAAAACTTTTTCCCACTTATGAGTTAACTATGAGTGGAGATGTCTCAGAGGTTGCTCGTGCTGAATATTATCAATCAGACGAAGTTGGCGTTGTCGGTTCCTCTAGGTTTAATATGGACGAATCTGATGAGCCACTGTCATTACGTACGCGAGATGGCGTGGAAGAAGTCGATCCGACGGAGCTAAATGTTGATGTTAGAGGGGAGGAAGAATCAGATGAAGACGAAGATTTTGAATCTCATGAGACTACTATGGATGACGAAGATGATGAAGTTGAGCTAGATATATCAACATGAGGGAGGCATGTTTTGATAATTTAGTAAGAAGATTCTTACTTTTAAGCATAATTTTAAATAACATTTGTCTAGCCTTATATAATTGTGGATTAATATGTATTAATTGTTTTGTTATTCATAAGGAAATGGTGCGAGGAGGTCGTACTAGGGGTGGGAGGAGATCTAGCAGTGAGAGGGGCACTACTACCTCCTCGCTACCATCTTCTTCAGACACAGGTATATTTGATCAATAAGTTAGCTATATAAATATTTTAATTATTGACAAACTTAAAAGAATTTATTTATAGGTGCAAGTGTCGGCTCACCACCACTTGTACATACGCCACCACCTCCCGCTACAGGTATGTATATTTTAATTTAAATTCTTGAACATTTGTTCTACTTATGAAAATAAGTTCTTGCAGGTCTCAGTGGCCTCCCACCTGTTGTGCATACGCCACTCCCACCACCTCCCGCTGCAGGTATGTATATTTTAATTATATGTTCGCAATATTTGTATCACTCCACATGACAATAAATTCTTGCAGGTCTCAGTGGCAAAAAGACTCGAGGATCATGTATGTATATTTTAATTTAAATTCTTCAATATTTGTTCTACTTATGACAATAAATTCTTGCAGGTCTCAGTGGCCTCCCACCTGTTGTGCATATGCCACCCCCACCACCTCCCGCTGCAGGTATGTATATTTTAATTATATGTTCGCAGTATATGTATCACTCCACATGACAATAAATTCTTGCAGGTCTCAGTGCCCTCCCACCTGTTGTGCATACGCCACCCCCACCACCTCCCGCTGCAGATATGTATATTTTAATTATATGTTCGCAGTATATGTATCACTCCACATGACAATAAATTCTTGCAGGTCTCAGTGCCCTCCCACCTGTTGTGCATACGCCACCCCCACCACCTCCCGCTGCAGGTATGTATATTTTAATTATATGTTCACAGTATATGTATCACTCCACATGACAATAAATTCTTGCAGGTCTCAGTGCCCTCCCACCTGTTGTACATACGCCACCCCCACCACCTCCCGCTGCAGGTATGTATATTTTAATTATATGTTCACAGTATATGTATCACTCCACATGACAATAAATTCTTGCAGGTCTCAGTGCCCTCCCACCACCTCCCACTTGTACAGGGCCCACCCCCACCAGTCAGCCCCTTGACGATGTCGGCAGTTGTCACGAGGGAGGCACGACCCATCATAGACGTCGCCCGTGTTGGGTATCCGGGTAAATCTATAAGGTTATATTACATTAATTAGCCCTCAACTGTCTAATATGAATATTTTGACATTTGCAATTGTAGTATGAAATTTGAACCCCATAGCGCTGTCCATCATTCCACCGAACTCATGTTGGCACATGTGCCCGGGGCAGCTTCCACTTTCAGAGATTTTCCGATGTCCGTCCGCGATTCATTGTACAACATGTTCTTAGTAAGTAATTACGTCATTTAATTCAAGTATTTCCCAAAGTCAATTTACAACTTTATACTAAGTGTGAAAAGCAATTGATTTACAGCGGTCTTTTCAATTCACATGTGGACATGACGCGGCGAGATGTCATCGTGCCTGGGAGTCTACTATGCTCTCAAGTTACAAGAGGAGAATACATGAGGCCCGAGCACACGCTAAAAAATTGAGTGGGGGGAGTGAAGACCGACAATTGTGGAAGGCGCATCGCCCTCTATGGATGAGGCAGGAGGATTGGGAGATATCTTGTGACCATTTTGCCGACCCCAAGTGGATAGAAAAGTCCGAAAAAGCCAAAGCAAACAGGACGTCAAAACCAGGTTCAAATTTGCATACAAGTGGGTCCATCTCTTATGCGGCTCATAAACAAAAATTGGTAAGTAATATACCAATTTATCTTCTTACAATTTATCCCAATATTTGACTTTTTTTTTACTATGAATTGTATAACAGGCTGTGGAGCTTAATCGACCTCCGTCGTTCCTCGAGGTGTTCGACAGAACACACAAAAAGAAGGGGACTAATGATTTTGTGAGTGACACAGCTAAGTCAGCAGCGGTAAGTTTATCTACATATGTAACTTGTACCGTTCATTTAAATTGGCATGTAATTCATATGAAATTGACTAGTTATTTTATTCAATTTGTAGGAAACATATAGCAAAGCAGTGACAGAGAAGTACGGGGAGGGAGACACGCAGCAGCCAGAGTTCGATCCGGTGGAGTGGGTGGCAGCAACTGGCGTACCAAAGAAAGGCCGACTATATGGTTTTGGGGAGAGCCTAGACGCAAGCGCGGTGACATCAGCGTGTGCGAGTTCTAGCTATACTTCTTCCAGTGGCAGTGCCTTCACTATACCTTCCGTTGCCCCCAGCGCTTCTGCCAGCGACATGATGGACATGGTCCGATCGCAGATTTCTGATATGCAGCGGCAGCAGCAGCATTTCCAGCAAGAGATCTCTAGCCAAGTGTCAGTATTCTTGCAGGCAATTAGTGGCCTCCTCTCCCAGAGCGGAATGGTCCCTCAGAAATCAGCCACCACCACACCACAGCCCGCACATGTGAGTGTTTACTATGTTTTTATTTTGATGGAATTACTCAATTATGTTCATTATTAATTTTAAAACTCATTTACTTCAGAAGAATTGAGAAAATTCGGGGGCCGGGGGTCTAAAACTTGAAATACCGGCCGGACGGCCGTGCCGATCATTCCAACACTACCGGGGAGATGATAGTGACTTGTCAGAACTGACGGAATCTAAATCGGATGTCCGGTTTGAGCTCGGCGCTCAAAGTTCAGTTTTAAAATACACTTAGTTTAAATGAACTACCAGGTCGGGTCCGGGGGTCTAAAATTGGAAATGCCGGTCGGACGGCCGTGCCGATCATTCTAACACTACCGGGGAGATGAAAGTGACTTGTCAGAACTGACGGAATCCAAATCGGATGTCCGGTTTGAGCTCGGCGCTCAAAGTTCAGTTTTAAAATACACTTAGTTTAAATGAACTATCAGGTCGGGTCCGGGGGTCTAAAATTGGAAATACCGGTTGGACGGCCGTGCCGATCATTCCAACACGACCGGGGAGATGAAAGTGACTTGTCAGAACTGACGGAATCCAAATCGGATGCCCGGTTTGAGCTCGGCGCTCAAAGTTCAGTTTTAAAATACACTTAGTTTAAATGAACTACCAGGTCGGGTCCGGGGGTCTAAAATTAGAAATACCGGTCGGACGGCCGTGCCGATCATTCCAACACGACCGGGGAGATGAAAGTGACTTGTCAGAACTGACGGAATCCAAATCGGATGTCCGGTTTGAGCTCGACGCTCAAAGTTCAGTTTTAAAATACACTTAGTTTAAATGAACTATCAGGTCGGGTCCGGGGGTCTAAAATTGGAAATACCGGTCGGACGGCCGTGCCGATCATTCCAACGCGACCGGGGAGATGAAAGTGACTTGTCAGAACTGGCGGAATCTAAATCGGATGTCCGGTTTGAGCTCGGCGCTCAAAGTTCAGTTTTAAAATACACTTAGTTTAAATGAACTACCAGGTCGGGTCCGGGGGTCTAAAATTGGAAATACCGGTCGGACGGCCGTGCCGATCATTCCAACACGACCGGGGAGATGAAAGTGACTTGTCAGAACTGATGGAATCCAAATCGGATGCCCGGTTTGAGCTCGGCGCTCAAAGTTCAGTTTTAAAATACACTTAGTTTAAATGAACTATCAGGTCAGGTCTGGGGGTCAAAAACTTGAAATACAAGTCGGACGGCCGTGCCGATCATTCCAACGCGACCGGGGAGATGAAAGTGACTTGTCAGAACTGACGGAATCCAAATCGGATGCCCGGTTTGAGCTCGGCACTCAAAGTTCAGTTTTAAAATACACTTAGATGAACTACCAGGTCGGGTCCGGGGGTCTAAATATTGTTTCAAGCTAGTAGTTGATCTATAAAATCTGCAGTTATCAATTTGATATGTTTGATTTATATTTATGCTCATTTCTTCGCACTAATTTTTTTATCTATAAATGAATGTTATTATTTTTTTAATGTAGGGGGATCCTTCTGCGGGCAGCGACAGAGGAGATGAGTAGGGCAGTGACGATATGGATGATGAGGATATTGACGATGTACCAGATATTTCTTGATGTTTAATGATATTTGTTTTATGTTATTCAGACGGCTCAGCAGGGTTAATGTGTTTTTTTTTGTATTTATTTGATCAGCATGGTGGAATTTTTTTATTGGTGGTGTTTATTTATTTGAACATCTATGTTGATGTTGAGTTTTTTTCGGTGGTGGTTATTTATTTGGGTACGTTGATGTTGAGTTTTTTTTGTGGTTATCAGTAGGTTCCTAATAATTTTTTTTAACATGTTTATTAGATAAATAAACGTAATATTTAAAAAAAATATATTTTTGATTTCAGACGAATTTTCATCCGTCGCTATTTCCATTTGTAATAGCGACGGTCATTTCAGACGGAAATTAATATCCGTCGTTATTTCCGTTTCAAACACCGACGGATTTAGGACGAATATGCATATGGAGTCGTCGTCGGTAGTTACGACGAATAAGTAATCCGTCGTAATATCCGACAGATATAGCGACGGATCTCAGACAATATTTCAGACGGATTACTGACGGTAATTAAAACGGATTATAAATCCGTCTTAAAAATCGTATGAAAGTCAGACGGATAATTTCAGACGGAAAGTTACGTACGGAAATTTTATCGTATGAAATTGAGACGGAATTTGTGACCGAAATTTATTCTGTCTTAATTTCAGACGGAATTTCAGACAGATAAATTAACTGTCACAAATTTGTGACTAAGAATTTCAGACGGTCGATTCCCGTCTTAAATCCGTCGGAATTCCGTTACAAATATGGTTTGCGACGGATTTTCCGACGGATTTGAGACGGATAACGTCCGTCTGAAATCCCGCTTTTTCTGGTAGTGTTCTCTTTTGTATGTTATTCAAATATTTAATTCGGTTAAAGGTAAACATGTCATATTTCCCCTCAACATTTACAAATTAATGCATCCAAGCTTCTACACTATATATTTAATTAGAGGTCATTTATTTTATATAAATACCATAAAATATTGAAATCTTTGGGTTCCTTTTGTATGGACCGATGTAAAACACAGAAATTCTCATATTCTTTAAAATAGTGAAATCTAAAATCAGGATCAATTTATAAGAGAATCTATATTTTGGTTTTAAAATCTAACATCCATTATTTTTGTTTTCTCTAGTTTTCAAACTGTTCTATCAAAGTCGAAACTCTACACCATTTTATACAAACCAATAAATCTTAATATACAAGTCAATGTGTATATATATCTACTATGATTTTACTTTTCAAAAGGAGAGGAAGAAACCCTAAATGGAAATGAGGACACAATCAAAGTCTTCTATCTTCTATTTTTCATTCTCATCGTAGAAATCCACAAAATCGCGATGTTTAGATATACAAACCCATGGTCATAAGCACATAGACCACCACAACTCATTAGCCGATATGAGACTATTGGCCAGAGACTATGCCCAAATTTTAACACTACCTCTCACGGCCAAGACGGGTGGTGAAAAATAATTGAGTGGATGTGATAAGATAAGAAAGATTTGGGGTTAGATCCAAGACCATGCCCTGATATTATGTATAAATCCACAAAATCGTAATGCTAACATACGCGCAGGGTCCTAAGCACATGGACTACAACTCATTAACCGATATGGGTGTATTACTATGGGACTATGCCCAAATTTCAACACTCTTACGTTTTTATTGCCAGTCAAACAAAAATTTCAAACGGGTTATCAATGTAGGACTTCAAACTCCTGTGGATTCATTAACTCAAACAGGTCCTCATTTTTGGTTTTCCTGCTGGGCCATGTTAGGCCCTCATGAGTACAGGCCCAACTAGCGTCCTGGGTGCCTGCTTCATTCTAATACAAGGACAGATGAGTAATACTTATAGTTAAATGTTGATTCGTATATCTGCCAATCATCCAAGAAATATTTCTCCCATTAAGCCACATATGGGCGATAAAACAGTAAGAGCGATTGCCATGATGGGTAGACAGATCAACATGGTGGATTAGACAAGAGAGAAAGGCCGGCTTAATTAGATCCATCTTGTTAGAATAAAAAATCTATTTTAATACTAAAAAATACATTATATAAATAAATGATATGAGTCTTAGGAATGAAGTGTATAGTGTAAGAATGAAAAAACCATTTTAGGAATGAAATTTGCATCATGGGTATAAAATATATGTTGTCAGAATAAAATATAATACATATTTCATTCCTATAACATATATTCTATTCGCATATATTGCATTCCTATTCCGCATATTTCATTCCCACGCTATTTTTGTATTTAGATATTAAATATATTTTGGGATCGCAACATGTATTATGTGTGACAATAAAGGTATTCTATTGAGAGGAGATTGCTAGAAGAACCAATTACACCAAATCTTTATAGGGTGTTAATTTGGGAGTAATTTTTTTCTTAAGATTATTTCTCCTTTAAAAATGTTTCACTATGATTTTTGTCATAATTTTTGAATTTATAAAATTTAACTTTTGACATGTTTAGTAAAATCTAAATAATATTTAAGAGAGTATAAAGTTTCCTCGTTAAGAGGTGGTTGAAGAGAGAGAGATAGGTGGTAATCGTGTGTGTGTGAGAAAGAGATCGAGGTGGTTATGGGAGAGAGAGAAAGAGGGGTGACGTATGTGTGAGAGAGAGAAAGAGGTGGTTATAGAAGACAGCTCTTTTGGAAAAAAAAGGAAAGACTTATTTTTTATTTGAAAAAAAATTAATGAAGAATTAACTCCCTCCCTAAAAATTAGGAGAGATACTCCAAATATGATTTAGTCCACATTCTTTCCTCAAAATAATTTTTGAGAGAGAAAATATCTAAAAAAAACATAACCAAACACCTCATTATTACTTCATATTCTCCTTGCAATCTCCTTCTCTTAATTCTACAGGGGAGCTACCAAGGTCCAAAGAGTGTACTTGTTACAAATCAATCTACCTTGTGCTTGTCTTCTGCTTCACATCATGCTGATGTTGGCCTATAGGGGACTAATTTGCAATGTTAGATGCAAAATAGGTAGAAAGATACAAATATAAGTACAAATACAAAGTCCGAGGGCACAAATATAAGATACATATGAAAGCACAGATGACATATACATCCTTAACTACAAATATAAGTTGCACTAGTAAGAGAAAAGATGATGACCACATATCTGCAAGTTGGACTAGTAATAAGATAAACAAATACAAGTTGTAATGGTAATTATATATAGTAAGAGAATGGATAAATGAACATGCAAGTTGGATTAATTATGTACTAATTGCACTAGTGACAAGGTAAGTAAATGTAGATAAAAGTTACACATGAAAGCAAAGATGACAATCACATACATGACTGGAGGATCACTAAGTGCAAAAACAAGTTGCACTAGCAATTAAGTAATGGCAAGAAGATAATAGCCACATGGATACTATTAGTAGCTAAAAGAGATATATCCCTTGTGTCTGAACTACAACTTCTCCCCTAGGTGAGTTTGTTCTTCTAGACCAGAGAGTCATGGCCGTAGTCCCGTGAGAACACATGGTTGATGGTATGCTCACCCCAACCTCACAATAGGCAACAATAACTAAGCCAAGAATTCACCCTAGAACCACAGAATTATCCATACATAGCCACGAATAGTAATGACAAAGTTTCAAATGATATAATACCAAGGTTAGGGAGTACATGAACTACAAAAAGTATATGAATTCTAAATAACCTGAGTTTGATTACTAGAGAAGTGGAAAATCACAGCCCATTAATCCTTTTAATCCATGGGCCCACAAACTTGTTTGGCCCGATAGGTGACAAGCCACGGAAATATTTAAGGTCCACCTAATGGAAGCCCATATAAGAGAGCCCAAGAAATGTCGCCAAATCTCGGATGGACGTCCACACTAAGGACTCCCCAAGCTTTGGAAAGACTCGGCCAACCGATGGCCCCAAGTGACTAGAAGGTGCTAGGATAGGAAGATTTTTCGAGAATTCTAACCCAAGATGGGGTTGATCCTTATCCAGAGGCGGACAACCCCACGTATGGGACCCCCTCTCTTAGTCCCGAGAGAGGCCTGCCCCAACTGGGCTCCTATCCGATTTAACTATCAACGAACTCTTCGTTAACGGAGTTGACCGAAGGACATGGGGAGACTAAGATAAAGGTAAGAGTCCTATCCCGGTAAAAGTCCTTACCCAGGGAATGCATCCCCCCTCTCACCGTCCTAGCTCTGCGGAACCACATCAGGTGTTCGTGACTATTTATTCCTACCAGTTTCCTCCGTGAAGATCATCAGGTACGACCCACCTCTAATCGTAGATTGGTGAAGAGTAATCTCGTATTCTAAAATCCCTCACCTCCTCTTGGTCTCTTACCCGTCGCTAACTTAAGCATCGGAAGGTTTTATCTGAGATCACCATCCTAGGCCCCTTGATCTTTCATCTTCCTTACAGATCTATTCTCTGGAGTTTCCAACGTGGTCTCATCCTCAGATTTCTCCCCTCTATCCGACAGTCTGCATCAAGGTACGAGATCGAGCCTCTTTAATTACATTACATGTCCAAAATAGAAAATATAACAAGGTTAATAGGGTGTTTGGGCACTTTTTTTAAAAGCTATTTGTACCTAAAAAATTATATTATGTCAATTTTTAATTTACATTTTAAAATTGAGAAAAATTGATATTACATGTTTGATAGAAGTGTAAGAATTTTTAAAATTTGTGTAAATCTGTTTGGCAGACACTTATAATTAATTTTTTAATTATTAAAATGACAAGATTAGTTCAAAGAAGATTGCTATCATTCTCAAAGGAGAAAAAAGTTATTAAAAATAAGCTGTTATATAGTGTCATCAAATTCATTAACATAAATATGAATTTAAAAAATTATAATAATTAAGATCTGTGTCTCATGTTCACATAAGCTTCTCATATTTCTAATATAATTTTATTCCGAAGTTGTTTACCAAGACAATGTTGAGAATGTGATGTTGTTAAACACTGTTGTTCTTAAAATCTGATTCTTTCTTAACGTCTTCGTTCTACTTCTCTATCAATATTTACACCATGGAGAGGGAAAGATTTGCAACCTACTATGTTCTTGGCCCAAACAGCCCATCAAGGCCCGCCAGGCCCAACAAGTGAAAGCCCTTGTAAGGCCCACTTATTATAAGACCTCGTTCGCCCGAGACCTGCATAGCCCATCGAGCCTTAGCTCGGTCGCCCGATCGATAGGCCTCCCTACAACACAATGTTGGTCAGAATCAGCATCAGAATGTTGAATTGGCTTCAAGAAGACAGACTATTGCTGATGCTGCTGCCATTGATAATGCCAGGGTATTACTCAATGATCGATCAGGAGTCATTACTAGATCCATGACCAGATCTGGATCCACAGGTAATCTTCCTACAACACAATCCTCATGAATTTTATTATCTGGAATATAAGAGGAATTGGCAATGATATATCAGTTGGGAGGGTCAAGCTGTTCATCAAAGCTCACAAAATAGACTGTATTGTTGTGCTGGAACCAAAAATTCATGCCAGTAAACTTAATGGAATCTACAGAAAGTTAGGGATGGTTAATTGTCTTGCTAACAGTGATGATATGGCTCATATCTGGGTCTTATGGAGGGATACCATGGATTTTTCCATTATCAGTAGAGACGAATAGCAAATCACTCTTATTCAGTCTGGTTCTGCATGGCCAATGTTTCATCTGTCTTTCATTTATGCAAAATGTTCTGCCTCGGAGAGACTGCCTTTGTGGGCATCTCTTTCTATGATTCAATCCCAAATTTCAGGGCCGTGGTTAGTTGCTGGAGACTTCAATTGTGTTCTGGCTGTAGATGAAAAACTAGGTGGTAATCCATATAATTTGGGTGCAATCTCAGATTTTAAAGAGTGTGTATCAGATTGTGCTCTCATAGATGCTGGCTTCTTGGGTTCAAAGTATACTTGGCATAATAATCAAGCTGGGTGTAATGGCATTTGGGCCAGGCTGGATAGAGTCTTGTTTAATTCAGAATGGTTAAATTTATTCCCCGTTACAGTTGAACATTTGTCAAGGGAGGCTTCTGATCATTATCCCTTGTTGGTGAAAACATTAAATCAGGACAGGTTCAAGAGTAGATTTTATTTTCAAAATATGTGGACCAGACATGATAAATTTCTTGTGGATGTTAAAATTTGCTGGAACACAAGTCCGTTGGCCTCCTCTCCTATGACTACTTTGTATCTGAAACTTAAGTACTTGAGAAATAGACTCCGTATTTGGAATAAACAGACTTTTGGTCATGTGCATTTAAATATGATGGCAGCAGAGGATGCAGTGCTCAAAGCTGAGTTTGAGTATGATTTACACCCCACCATGGAAAAGCAGAAAACTCTTGAAGATGCTAAGTCGATACAGTCTAAAAGACTCCTTCAGGAAGAATGCTTTTGGAGGCAGAAATCCGAGATAAGATGGTTAAAAGAGGGGGACAAAAATACAAGATTTTTTCACACTTCTACCTTGGCTAAAAGAAACAAGCAACGTATAACTCATCTTCAGAATTCGGCTGGCATTCTTACTTCAGATCAGGGGGAAATGAAAGATATTGCTATTAATCATTTTCAAACAGCATTCTCTTCTCATCACCACTATATTGATGAATCCTCTTTGAACTGCATTCCAACCTTGGTTACCTAGCAAGATAATGACATGCTGTGTGATATGCCAACTGAAAAGGAAATCCATGAAGCAGTTTTTGCTCTCTCTGCTAATAGTGCACCTGGGCCCGATGGATTCACATGAGCTTTTTATCAACAGGCTTGGACAATCATTGCTGGTGTAGTAGTTAGCGCTGTGCAAGAGGCTTTCAGTTCTCATCAGCTTTTCCCAAGAAGTGTTACTTCGACTTTAATTGCTCTTATACCTAAAAAGCCAAATGCTGTGGATATTTCAGACTTCAGACCAATTAGTTTATGCAATTTTTTCTACAAGATAATTTCTTCCATTGTAAATAGAAGGATGGCATCTATTTTTACTAAGATAATTTCAAAGGAGCATACTGCTTTTGTCAAGGGGAGACACATTACTGAAAATATTGCTCTAGCACAAGAGTTGACTTTGGAATTGGGCAGGAAAACCAGAGGCAAGAATGTTATGTTTAAATTAGATATGGCCAAGGCCTATGACAGGTTAGAATGGGATTTCTTGGCTGCTGTTCTTAACAGATTTGGTTTCAGTTTATCTTTCATTCAGTTGATCGAAAAGATGGTAAAGAACTGCTGGTTTTCAGTACTGTTGAATGGGGATGCAGTTGGTTTTTTAAAATCTTCACGGGGTGTTCGACAAGGTGATCCGATTGCCCCATCATTATTTATTATTGCTGAAGAAAGTTTAAGCAGGTCATTAAAATAAGCTCATGTTAGTGGACGGATCAAGTGGTTTCAAGGACCTCGGAGATGTCCCCCAATATCTCATCTTTTATTTGCAGATGACACCCTGATTTTTAGCAAAGCAAGCATTGTCTCTGTCAGATACTTATTGAAAGTTCTTAAGATTTATAAGAGGGCCTCAGGTCAGCTTATTAATGTCAGCAAGAGTGATTTTTTTATGCACCCAAATGTTCATGATTCTATTGCAAATCGGATTTCCAATATCACAGGTTTTAACAAGCATACTTTTCCACATAAGTATCTTGGTTATCCTCTGGTGCTTGGCTGAAATAAAAAAGTGCACTTTGCTGGAATTATTCAATCTATCCAAAAAAGAATTTCTGGCTGGAAATCCAACTTGCTTTCTCAAGGTGCAAAGTTGACTTTGATAAAGCATGTGCTAACCTCAATTCCTATATATTCCCTGTCCACATCACCCCTGCACTTAGGAACACACCTTATATTAGAGAGGTCCTTTGCGAATTTTTTTTGGGGATCTTCCCCCAATGGGAATAAAAGGCATTGGAGAGCTTGGGAATTGATTTGCAGACCTATTTCCAAAGGTGGACTAGGCATAATGTCACTTAGGCAAATGGACATAGCTCTGAGAGTTAAGATGCTATGGCAGGCAATGCACTCCAATTCTTTGTGGGCCAACTATTTCATAGCAAAATACATTGGACAAAGACATATTAGTGATGTTCAGTTCAAAAATATGAGTGGTTTTGCTAGAAGAAGCTGGTTAAAGGCCAAAACTGTTGTTGTTCAGTTTAACAAGAGTATTGTTGGGGATGGAATGGTCACCAATTTCTGGTTTGATACTTGGATTGGAAATCAATGTTTGGCTAATTTTGTTCCTGCCAACAGCATACCAAACTCTAACTTATCTGTTAAAGAGATCCTGACGCATGCTTCAACAGAGGAATTGAATTTATTGGACAGGTTTATTCCAGCACCAATCAAAAGAGCCATCACTAATACTATTTTGACCGAAGATTCTGACATTCAGGTTTGGAGCTTATCCTCATCCGGAAGATGTTTGGTGGCATCTACTTATCACTTTCTGTCCGACAGTATCCCCAGTCAGACAACCATTCAATGGGAAAGACTATGGTCCCAATGGCTACCAACAAAAATTTCTGTCCACCTGTGGAAAACATTACAGAACTGCCTCCCTGTTGACTCTAATGTACAGCGTTTAGGGGTGTCATTATGCTCAAGATGTTCCTGCTGTCAGCTGCATCAAGAGGAAAGTATGAACCATTTATTATTGCACAGTGAGCTAGCTGTTCATATTTGGTCTTATTTCAAATCTTTGGGACTGCATCTTGAAGGAAATTCTGTTAGATCTTTTATTTCATTTGCTGTAAGAAGCATTCATCCGAAAACAGGTTATGGTCATCTCATACTTGCAGTAATTGGCTATGGTTTTGGGACATATGGAGAGCAAGAAATGTAATGAGATATGATGGAAAATCCATATCCAAAAATAGTGTTTTACATCAAATCATCAACCAAGTGAAACAGATTTCCTTTGTTGCCAACTTAAGGGAACCCGACCACAGGAAAAGAAGGTTATTGGATACTATTGGCATTACAACTCAGCCTCTGCATGGTACTCAGCTGAAGCTCATCAAATGGGTATGTCCCCCTGGCCCTTCCTTAAATTAAATTCCGATGGTGCCTCCAAATCTAATGGGGATTCTGGAGGAGGAGGGGTTATCAGAGATCATATAGGAAATGTCATTCTTGCTTATTCCCACTATTATGGTCAGACTAACAGCCTTGTAGCAGAAGCCCGAGATTTATTTGATGGCATCAAATATCTCCATACTATTTCTGATCATCCTACACATATTGAATGTGATTCTCAAGTTCTTGTTCGGGTAATTAAAAAAGAATACCAATGTCCTTGGTCAATTCTTTCACATGTCAGAGAGATTTGGAGATCTATAACACAGTTTGACAAGATTGATCACATCTACAGAGAAGGGAATAAATTTGCAGATTCTTTGGCCTCCATAGCTTGCTCATCCAAATGTAATGCTTTCTTTTCTTTCAATGAGCTACCCTCAATTATAAAGGGTGAGGCTCGATTGGATAAGCTGGGATTGCCCAGCATCAGATTGATGTAACTTTTAATTTTTCATCCTTAGCAATAAAATTTACCCCCTAGTGATTTGATGGTGGAGTGGGTCCCCTCTTTACCTCTGGTAAATGGTGCATTCTCCCATCTGTCCCTAGGCAGGGCTTTTTGGAAAAAAAAGAGATAGGCCTCCCCAACATTCGGGAAAAGCCTACAGGCGACCGAACCGAGCCATCGAAGGGCAGAGGAATGCTCCTCTATAGGTGCCCACACTCTCGGTCTCCCGACGTAGGCGAAGGATGCCCCTTATCCTTTATGGATCGGCCCGTCGACAAGACTCCTTGATGAGCTAGGGCGAAGTCCTCACTACTGGGCGCCTATATATCAAGCGGATATTATGCTGTTACTTGGGAGTAGGAAGCTCAAGGGGTTAAGGAGAGGGCAAGAGTCCTTGAACGATAAGAGTCCCTCCTGTGGACGTAGCGTCCCCCAAGCCCTCGCGGCTTCTTTATCCCGGGAAAGGGAGCCAGCAACTATATAAACTCAGGGAACCCCTACAGAAAGGTATGCCAACTCTCAGCCACCTCAACTGGTGGAGAGCTATCTCGTGCCATTTGCCTCTCCTGCCCCCCCCCCCCCCCCCCCCTTTCGCACCTTGCTCATACCACTCGCTGACTTAGGCATCGGAGAGTTTTTCCCGAGTTCGTAACCCTAGGCCCCCTGATTGCTTTCTTCCTTCTTTGCAGAATCCTATGTTGAAGTGGCAACAAACGCCCTAGATCGGACGGCTCACGGCCTGGCACGAGATCTTGCCTCTTCACACCATGTTCTCTTTCAATTTGCATCTAAGTTTCATCTTTTCTTTCTTTATGATCATGAATAAAATTATATAAGGTACATGCAGCAATAACTATGTTCGTTTGCACATCAAGAGGATATTCCAATAGTTGGCAGAAAATGCGAAACCTTTATTTTAACACCCCACATATGCGTTCAATAACTTTTCGCATTGTAGCATGTCGCAAATTGAAAAGCTCTTTTAGGTTCCGTGGAGTGGAGTGATTTGGATTAAATTCCTTCAAATGATATCTGACTCCTCACTATGGCGCTAAAAATTATGGTGCGTTTGTATAACCCACATCAACAAGATAATATTTACCTATTCATAAAAATCTCTGCCAATTCGAGAACTTTTCTTATGATCCGTATGGCTCCTAAAGCAACTCATTTGATCGTGCTCAAAATTGATCCATGCTTAAAATACAAATTAATATACACACAAATTAATCCATACTCAAAACACAAAATTAATATATAGATACACACACAAATACATAAATATAAATACAAAAATTAATACATAGATTCACACACAGATACACTGTTGCCTCCTGTAACAGATGGGTGAACATGGGAGAATTAAGACGGTGATGTGCAGTGCAGCGGGGGCGGTGATGTGCGGGGAAGGGGGGCCACCTATGGCGCTCTGAAAGAGGGGAGGGAGGGGGAAGGAAGGACGCCAGTTAGGGGAGGTGCGGCAGGCGCAAGGCGGAGGGGTAGCGGGGCCAGAGGGGCAGCGGGGAAGGGGGGCTACCTGCGACATGTCGACAGAGGGGAGGGAGAGGGAAGGGGGGATGCTGGTCAGGGGAGGGTGACGGGGTGTAGGGGACGCCGGTCAAGTGAGGGCGAGGGGGTGCGGCTGGCGCAAGGCGGAGGGGCAGCGGGGAAGGGGGGGCGCTTGCTGTGCGCCAGAAGAGGATGGGAGAGAACGGTGTGCCAGATGGAGATAACGGCGCAAAGTCAACAACGCCGGCGAATCATTCCTTCTGCAGTCGGGAGATGTCGTCGGGGAGACGAGCGTACCTTGAGGGAGAGAGGGAGCGTCAGAAGATAGGAGGCCTTGAGGGGAGACTTCACGAGAGAGACTTCCATGGATTGCGTCCATGTTGGGGGCGAGCGTTCTCAAATTTTAAAAAAAGTGAGAAGTTACTTTTTTTAGTCTGAGAGAAAATAGAGGGAAAAAAAGTGCAACCTGTGACACAAAAGACCCGTGATAGTCTGGCCACCGTGAACAAAAGACCACCACGCTTCCACTGCACCTGAGGCCCTACGCACCCGAACTACTACCTCTGGTTTCATCCCACCCTACACACATCCAAAGTAGAGGAACTTGATTGAGTACACATTCCCCGTGATGATATCACAACAAATACATGACAATGCTTCCAAGGGAAAATTACACTCACGGCATTCACAATTACAGCACAAATTATGCATGTTGTTAACCCACATGTATCCGCATCTTCGTGATACATTTCCTAAGTATATATTACCACACGATGTTAATTAGGATGCCCGTAATAATCACATGCATTCCGCAATATTCACACTGACTTACCAAAGTACCACAATTTCTTAAATTACATGATGCGTAAAGAGGCATAGACAAAATAACACAATATGACAAAATGTTCTTGACAGGGACGAAGCAAATGTTAGTGATGAAGCACCTCTCAAGCGCAGCCGGTGATTGGGATTTGATAGTTTAAAATTACAAGTTACCATGAATTTATGCCTAATCTGAACCACAAAGAAGGAGAGCAGAAGAAATAGAATTCAAACGACACTACAGACAACGATATTCATATTGGTTACGACATCCTATCGGTGACCTACCTCCAATGTCCAGATCTTAGCCAGGGGTTTCACTACTTCTCTACGGCCCTGTTTGATACCGAGTTAAACTCGGGTAAGATAATTTAACTGAGGTCGGGTGAGTTATTCTCGTTTGACATTTTTTTTTCTTAACGGGAGTCGAATAGAGTTGAAGTCGATTAACTCATTTTTAAAAAATAAGTGGAATGAATTAACCGACCCCGATTAAGGATAAGAGTCGGGTCAAACTCGCCCCAGAAGAAGTACACGTGTTGAGTTTCACTCACATTTAGGGGTCATTCGGTGTGATGCAAGAAACTGTAAAATGTCCTAAAATACTATAAAATTATGTATTCATTATGTTTGGAATGTTGTAAATGGTTTTGCACTGTTTTTTTCTTATGTTTGGTGTTTTGTAAATTATTGGTCTTGGACACTAGTTGACCCATATGTGGTACCTATTTAATGAATTTTAGTTTTCAGCCCAAAGCCATCGAAAACCCGAAATCAAAGATTTTAAAATTGATATATTCAAAACCAAAGATTTTATGTTCACGAATTATAAAACCGATTGTTTTACATTATTTTCCGACACGCCAAATGACCCCCTGAGCCTCGCTTTGTTTGGGATTTATCTCACGATTATCCCCACTTTAATCCAAACCTAAGTCATTTTACTTTGATAGGAGTAGATTTAAATAATCCGCTTAGAAGTGACTTAATCTGACTTAAGTCGGATTAATCCATCCCATCTCCACAGGTGAGATAACTTAATCCGGTGCCATGCCAAAGTCAAAATAGAATAAAAGTGGATAAAATAAATCCACTTACATCTAATCGGGTTACCTTTAATCCCAAACCAAAGTGGGGCTTAAGAAGCCATTTGACTTAATATCAATACCATAAAAATGTTGAAATCTTTAGGCTCTGGTTGTTTTGGGTAAAACGTTGAAATTCTTGATTCCATAGACTGCAGAAGCCTAAAATCAGGATCATCGCTCCACAGGATTGAGCTCTGGTTTTGCATCTCAGAGAACTTGGCCTTTTGTTGAAGTTGATGATATCATTCTCTAATTTTAGAACACCTATGATTTGAACTTCTGAGGACCAAAGATTTCATCGTGTCACAGTAATCTGAACAAACCCTTCATAGAAAAGTCCAAGGCTTCTATCTTTTAGATTAATATAATTGTGTTTTCTCACCTTTTACTGCCAACGAAACCAAACAGAAGTCCTTGTGGTGACTTGTCAACTGAAACAGGTCCTTCCTTGTTCCTTCTTCGTGGCTGGGCCCATGTCAGGCCCACACGTGCAACAGGCCCAACTGTTGTCGTGGAGCGCACGCTTGGTTCCCACGCAAAGACGCGCGGATGCGACGGTGTCGACGTTGCACTGGGAGGAGATCGTATGGAAAATCCAGTTGGGCCCAATCTCGACTGCTCCATCCATTCGCGTCGTCCTCAACGCCGCAAAAGGCCAAAATAGGGTTCACACTGGGATCCCATGGAGACATAGAAACCCTCATTATGTGTTTTGACAGCTAGCGTGCGTAGGCAGAAGCCGAGCAGTGATGGAAGCATCGTATTAACTATCAGACCATGGTAAGGGGTTCCTTTAATTTGGCATAAAATACCATATTTCATGTTAAAGTACGTAACCCTTCAGTTGAAACGAAGTAAAACGAGGAATAATAATGTAGGGGTTGAAAAATAATCTCTCAAATCTAGTATCATATTTTTAAGACTTGTTTGATCGGAGAAGGACGTCTAGTTATCCGTGAAAATATGTAAATATTAGAAAGATGATGTCAGAAAGAGTCTTAGAGGTTATCTCAGGAGACAACCCTATGATACTTAAGTTAAGATCATGCAAAGATGAGGAACAGTCGGAGACGAAGAGATGGAGAGAGCGCGAGAGTAGAATAATCGAGTTTGAGAGCTGAAGTGTGTTGTGCCCCTGTGGTTATTTGAGTTTCATATGGTCACTTGGGTCATTCGACATCATTCTATGGTCATATATGTTCTGTGATATTCTTGGTTTTGATAATGGCTAAACACTATTTGTCATTGTTACTTTTCACTCTTATATGACTGACATATGTTCTGTTGTGTTTATGACAGATATGCACATGAAAGCTCAATGTTGCGCCCTCGCACGCGGATCGACCTGCGCGGTCAGGTCGCGGGGGTCAAGGGGGCAGCGCCCCTTGAGGGGGTTTCCGGGGGCGGAGACCCCGGAACAAAAATTTGCTTGAATACTCAGTAATAAAACTTCAAGACAATCAAGGTCGA
This sequence comes from Amorphophallus konjac, assembly GCA_022559845.1. Taxonomy (NCBI): domain Eukaryota; kingdom Viridiplantae; phylum Streptophyta; class Magnoliopsida; order Alismatales; family Araceae; genus Amorphophallus; species Amorphophallus konjac. Next base: position 358,656,382 of record CM040119.1, read on the forward strand.
TGCCACAGACATGAACGGGCGACTAACGGACTCAAGCGACGGAGCTAGTGCGGCCAACGGACCGAACCGGGGTGACCCGGGTTCTGCCCAGCTGGCGGTCGACCGCCAGCACAGGGGCGGTCGACCGCCCCAGCCAGGGATCCCCCGGCTATAGGTCTGCCTGCTGCCGGTCGACCGCCAGCCAGTGGCGGTTGACCGGAATTCCCAGGGGCCATTCGTCTACAGCCTTTTATAGTGGCGGTCGACCGCCAACCCCGAGCCTTCAATTTTGACTTTGTTTCCAACTTCGAAAAGGGCCATTCAACCTTGATTTGTTTAATCCTAAAGTCACCTAATCACCCACAAATTGTGGATCTGGTCTGAGGCTTGTCTATAGACCATTCAAGGTCTATAAAATCAATACAAGAGGGTTGAAAACCCTAAGGGGCTTCAAGAGGGTTACAAGGGAGGCTGCTAGAGTGTGTTCAAGGGAGAGGAATTCGGAGCACTGTAGCAGTGAACAGTATTCCGGGAAGAAGGTCTTCATCCTCAAGTGTTCAAGCTCTTCAAGTGGAGATCAAGATCAAGGCCAAGAGAAGAGAAAGCTGCATCCTCCATCCTCTTTATCATCTCAAGGGGATCATTGAAGCTCACTATCAAGGGAAATCATCTTCATCCATTCAAGTTCTTTCAAGTTCATTCAAGGTGATATTTCAAGCATTCAAACTCCTAGAAGCTAAAGAAGCAATCAAGATTCAAGGTAGCTTCATCATCTTCTTCATTCATTCAAAGAAATTCAAAGAGAAGATCAAGAGAGAAGAATTGAAGGAAGAGGTACTGTTCACGTGAACAGTACTCCGTGAAGAACATTCATCCAATCAAGGGTGAATCAAGAAGATTGAGTTGAAGCCAAGAGGATCCTTGTTGCTGATCAACATTTCATACAAGGGCCAATTCATTTCTACTCATAACTCAATCTCTTGTCTTAGTTCATTCACATTTGTTTCACTTTCAATATTGTTAAACTTTGAAGTTGTGATTCGTCCCTACCGTTGGTTAGTAGGAAGGTAATCGGAGGTGTTTCCGACCTGCAGTGTTGACGTCCCTACCATTGGTTAGTAGGAAGGCAATCGGTGGTTTCCGATTTGCGGGTTGGTGCGCTGCACAAGTGAAGCCTCACCGGGTTTTGGTGAGGGGTGGACGTAGGGCTGAGGATTCAGTCCGAACCACCTTAAAAATCATGTCTAGCGTGGTTTGCTTGTGTGATTGAATCGTTCTAGGTGCATGCTTAGGATCGAATTATTATATATCTTGCTTATCTTGCTAAGTGAATCATAGCATTCTTGGAAGCTAGTTTCTATTCCGCTGCAATTCATTTTAACTAGCTGTTTATAGGGCCGCATTGCGAAAAGTGGGGCTGATCTATTCACCCCTCCCCTCTAGATCCGCTGTCCACTACACAACAAAGTGGAGCTCCTGGAGGTGCTCGCCGTGTCCGATGAGTGCTCGGAGAGTACTCGCCGAGCCTGTGACGTACTCGGAAACTGAGTCCTTCTGATATCTCATCTCTTTTTCTCTGCGTGGGACCGTACGTGCCTGTCTGGGTGTCCCTCATGTGTGTCTCCTCCCCTATCATCTGATCGGGAGTCTATTTATACGGGTTATCTCAGCGGTGGAGGTCCGTCGCTTAGTAGAAAAAAACGTGAGTCGTGGAATAACATCTCCCGCGATCGTGAGGAGAATTTTACGTTACGCACTCATTTATTCGGATAACGAGGAACAATAGTATCACACATCTTACCATCCTTTAAAAATTTCACTTCAACTGTCCAATCTGGTGATTAATTAGATGGCTGAGATTAGATCGATAGAAAAGGACAAAAGAAATTCAAGACATTGTAATATTACTCGAGTAAAACAAGGAACTTCCGCCGTTGCCATTAATTTTCAAGTGGTCAGGAATTACACAACAATTAGATCAGGACCCCCACAAAGGGTCAGAACCTAGTGTGTCAATCAGTTCACCTGAAGTGAAGGGGATGAAAATAGCATTCTTATCTGAATTAAAAACATAAAAACAATAGTAATATCAATAAGAAGGAGGACTTTCCATGGAAAGAGTAAACAGGGTTATAGGGAAGATATGTATTACCATTCACATCCCACGCAATTTGTCGCATTATTTTATCATCATCGTACGAACCAAAACCTTCTAATTATTCCTTGGTCGATCAGTGTGACTCCAGCCGGGGCTGATCGATGATGTGATCTTTGCGTCCACGTCCGGCGGAGGAGGGCGGTGGCCGCTGTCGTCGTCAAGACCGCTCGTTTCTTTCTAAAGAGGCCTGTCTACGTAAGAGGGATGGGGACCCCGCGACCCAACAGCAATGACAAGCCATCGGCCATGTCCGAACCATCAAATCTGTTTGTCCCTCTCTGAAGGCGAAGACGAAGGCGGAGGCAAGTCTCTTCCACCACCGCCCCCAACCACAACACCCACCCACCCCACCGTGGGTAGGGAAAAGGCTCCAATGCGCAGCCATCTTCGTGCATGGAGCGAATGGGAGAGCGTTGTGTTTTCTTGTGACGATCACATTAATGGGCAAGAGGGTTCTTTACGTTGGTGGGTGATGGAGGGATAAAGTTGAGCGGCTTGGAGGGGATAAGATCTACATATAGATAGATAGATAGATTACTCTCTCTCTCTCTCTCTCTCTGTGTGTGTGTGTGTGTGTACAGAGAGAGAGAGAGAGAGAGATGTGTGTGTACAGAGAGAGAGAGAGAGAGAGAGAGAGAGCAACTCTAAAGATTGTCGCATCTTGTATCTAATGAGTCAGGACCGATGCCTTCATTCTTTGCATTTATCCACATCTTGTATGAAATAGATAAGCACAAAGTTTTGTATTATGTGTGTGTCTTTGTGTGTTTGTGGGTGTGCGCCCTTTGGCTTGTGCTACCGGGAAGAGGATGTTTACCTACTCGGCACGCTGTCGCATGGGCTCCCTACCATCCGATTGTGTCAATGCCCGGACGCTTTCTCCTTGGTTCTTTGCCCTCGTCTTCTTTGTATGTTTGCTTCCTCCATGCTTGAGAGACGGACGGGGACACATGCACAGAAGAATGAGACAGGACTAGAGAGAGAAAGAGATTAATAAGGAATCTGACTCTCCACTTAGTTAAAGAGTTCACACCATCCTCTCCATCGGTGGCTCCCCTTACACTTACTTGAACACCCCCATGCCCGTGTTTCAACCATATTTATTATCATTATTTGATAACCGCCCATCAACTCTCAACCCTGCTAGGACACCCCCTAGTAGACAATTTGAACGGCTCAATATAAGTTGAACAAGCTATCTGTCAATCTGTACCACTTTGTTGGGACATTGCTCGAGTCGCTTAGGTTAACCCCGTAGGAAAAGTACGTGTGGGCGGAGATATTCTATTAGATTAAAGTACAAAAGTCAAAGGGAATTAAACGATCAAGAAAAATAAACTCGGGTTTAAATGCGTAGTCGCATTTTATAGTCGTTCCGCCCTACTCCAGTACAAATAAATTACACGACAGAACTTCTCCCAAGATATATACGATGACCCAATCCGATGGCGATGCGAATGTGTATTTCAACTCGCGTTGTCGGAGGAATAAACCATCCCATCCCGTTTTCAAAGGGGCCCTAGATTCTTCCCTGAAAATTTTCTTTTGAATTTTTTTAGCCTAAAACTTGAGAGATTCAATGGCAATGGTTTTCTTCGTTGGCAAGAACGAATTGACTAGCCACATTAGGACTGATTTTCACAATTGGAAAAGTCCTTCCATTTTATGAAATCACATCTACACCATAAAATTCAACTTCCACACCAACTAGTTAATAACCCTTTGGACAAATGTTCTACTTCCAAGTCACCTGAGAAAATCGATTACCACCGTCGATTATGTATACTTAGTTGTCTCTGTTATGAACTCTACGAAACATATAAGAATTGCACAACCTTGTTGACACGTAAAATATATATATATATATAATAACAATAATAAAAAATGAGAAAAAATGAGAGGAAAGAGGAAAAGAAAATAAATAAAATAAATAAATAAAATAAATAATATATATATATGATGATAAAATGATCATAACAATAATATATATATATATATATATATATATATATATTGTTATCATATTTTTCTACTAACTCATTTTCTTATTCCTTTTTTTGGAGGGCGCGTCGATTGAAGACGGCCCCGATGAGCAAAGGTGTCCCGAGATGAGGAAGGCACGCCGATGTGAAGAGGGTTCACGCCCACTATATAAACCCCAGCTCGATGAAAAAAAAAGAAGAGAGGAAGAAGCCAGCGATAGCCGTGAAGAGAGAGAAAGAAAGAAGAACTCGAGAGGAGAGAAAAGGGAGAGAGAGCCACCCATCGACAGAGGGAAGCAGGGAAGGAGGAGCCAAGGTCTCCCTGTTGCAAAGCCCCATCGTGTAAGGCTCTCACGGGCTATAGCTACCCCTCTCCCCCTCTATTTCTCGGCATGTAATCTCTTTCCTTTTGTTGGAATTGTTTTCCTATTCTCCTGTATGAAGCTTTGGAAACGGAGGAATGAAATGATAATCGGATTTGTTTGTCAATCTGTTCCGATCTTCCCTCTATTTCTATGTGTGTGATGGACCCGTGGCTGGGGTCCCTCTAAGTCGGACAAGGCACCCGGTGGTTCTATATGTGCATCTTCATTACCCTTGCATTCATCTCTCGCACGATCTTGCATCATGGGCTTTATTTCGTTTTAACTGTATTTTTTTTTATGCCCTTCGTGTAATGAATTCTCTTAACCAACAGATGCCTCAGATGGAGACCATGGACTGTCAAATGTGTGACATGCTCTCTACTCCTCTAAGTGGATGAGACACAGTAAGATACCTGGACATATTGATTTTCCGATACTCTGTTTCAGCGGCAGCTTATTCTATTTTGTTTGCCGAGCTACCGAGCTTTACTCAGTTTGAATTCCGTTTGGGTTGATTCCACTGCTCCACGGGACATTCTGCTTCCCGTAGCATCTCCCTGAAATAATTAAATCTCCCCCCCTCTCATGAGTTCCTTCTCCTTCTTTTCTCTACCCATTCAACGTTTGTTCGCTACTGAACGTTCGACCGGCGTGCAAACACCCACTCGGCTCAAGATGCCCTGGGTCGGCGCCACTTTGTGATCTCGGCGCGATAGCCTCTCGGCGCGGTTGACGCGCCGAGAAGCTGTCACACCGATTCACTTTCTTTTGCTGTCGAGCGCATGAACCCCCTCCGTATCCGCTTGCTTTCCTGTTGTTTCATATGCATGCAAGTGTGATTAACTGTTGAGCGTGCCGTGGCCCACGTGCATGATGCCCTGTACTATGAGAGGCATGTTCAGATAGTTTCAATTGTAAATATGTGGTCCCCTTTCATTAGGTGCCTTCACGCAAATAGCCATTAGCCCAATTATTAGTCACATGCTCATACCTGTTCACGTTGTCTCCAAAATACCACCTGCCACCATATATATGCGTATGAGAATATGTGAATACATTATGCATGAATAAAGCAATCTCCCAGGTTGCATGGAGCCCATTACGTGAAAGCCCCCTCTAATCACCATTAGCCTTTGATACCCACATTGATCATGCATCCGTGAATGTGTATACGTACATATACCAATAAGAATAAATACATGCATTTTACTTTCTGTGGATTGATTTTGTTGGGCCATTCATACTTAATTCCATGAGAATAAGAGGAGCTACACTAATGGGGTCTTACCCCTACATTTATTTCAATTCGAGTTTCCGATTTCCCTCTTTCACCCCGCCGGGCAACGGAGTTCTGCCACTGCATGTTCTCCGTTAGTCACTTCAGGGGAATATTAATGAGGCGCCATGATGAGTGGATATCGACCCGCTGAATTTTGATCCTCTTTGATCTCGGGCTACGCCCATCTTTCTTTGGGCTTCCATCTCGGCACTCCGTAGATGGATGTCCTATACTACCATTTTGGCATAGTTCAAAATAAGGGGAGATGCTACCGAAATTCATTCACGATCCTTGCTTTGTTATATCGTGTGATGTTTTCGTTAAGCTGATAAATTAACTCCCGACTATGTGGCAGGGACCTGAGGCAGACTTGTAAGGTTTCGCACAGCACCTACGGGCGACGCAGCGGATAACAAAAATTCATTTACCCGATCCCGGTGTTGTGGAAAGTTTAATCTATGCTCTAATCGGTGTTTCTAATACCCTAATTACGGGTTACGTGTTTCACCTTACGCGGAACGACGCTGTCCGCGATGTCCGATGCAGAATATCGAGCCGCACAGCTGTACGGCCTCTAGAGCAGATCCACATGGACCCTTGCGCAGCGACGGTACCTCCCCGGTGTAACTTTCCCCGACTCTATCACCTTCTAGAGAGAGAGAGAGCAAAGGGGAGAAAGGGGGGAGGCTAATCCTCCTCTTAAGCTTTTGTGCTTGCTTAAGCTTAAGAGGTTGGAAGAAGTGAAGGCTCGAATGAGCATCACGTGGGTGGCTATATATAGAGTTTAGGTTTATTAGAAAAGGGTTCTAAAAGACCGAAACTGTATATATGTCCTATCCACTATTATACATATGTATTAAGCTCCATTTACACTCCTTTCCAAAAGGAATTAAAAGGAATTAATACATACACTTGTATAATAATAATCCGTCACCCAAGAATCCATTCTGTGTGATCCTCTAGGCCCACAGTCACTCTAGTTTAAGGTCCATTAACTTCTAATTCCCAATTAGAAGTAAATTAAACGTATTCTTCGCTTCTACTAGAGCCGAACAATAGTTTAATTTATTCCGAACCTTTGATCACGTTGGGTCAAGCAAATCCGCGTGATCTTAGAGGACCCCGGGTTTAAACCAGTCTGTCTGGTACCTGCAAGTCCACAGTTACCGCATCGATATAATCCGTCGCTCCTTCTATGAGTCTGGTACGATCGAGGGTACGGTTTCTGTCAAACCCCATGATCGTGCCATTTGACTATGACCTCCTTAAAGTGTATGACGTCCGTTCTAAACGAACTCATACGACCCTGGCTAGGGATTTAACGGAGCGTCAATGTCATGACCCATTAATTATCTGATATATACCTGACAGTGAGCGATCCCCTCTTGACCATTGATGATCTTCACGCGTATCCTGGAGTGGTTAATGACTCGGCAACTCATGACTTATGGTTAAAGTCACTTAGCCAAGTAATTAAACCATTCCAATCCTCGTGTAAGATCCAATCAATGTCTCAGGTCAAAGGACCAACGATGCTACTGAGACAGTTAGATCTTCAGTTGACATTAGGTATAATCAACCATCTGAAGATCCAATAGCGGATCAGTTCAGTGTACATCCTCCAAGGACATACACCTACACATATGTGTTGGTGCCCCGCACCAATGACCATGAGACTGGTCACTGACACATCATGTGTACTGGTTTAATAGGTAATCAAAGTCCCCGAGTGATTACCCTCCAACCAGGAACAGTTTAAGGTATGTGTACATGTAAAGTCAATCTCATGTTCGAGATCCCATCTCGAGCTGACTTTACAATCACATATCCGAGGGACAACGTAAAGTAACACAATCACATATTTACGCTCAAACACCACTTTATTAATAATGAACAAGATCGTACAACTATTGGGCCTACCCGACCCGAAATTGGCCTGTAGCACACCAACACTAACAAGACTATCTCATGGCCCTTTGCCTATTGAAAAAGGGAACATAATCATTATGAGATTTCCCTTTGATTGTCATATGGTCTCCCTAGACCTTCTGTGGATGAATTTATCCTCCCCTTTCAACTTACCCAAACATCCGCGCCAGAGCCCTTGAATCAATCTTTCCAGAACCCATTGGAACCCCTGCTTCCCCCAGGATGATCTGTCTAAAACCGGTCTTCAGTACCCTCTAGCTAGCCTTCTTGAACCCACCAAAATCCATAACCTCACAAAGCCCTCAAAATCCCTAAAGAAATCCCTCCTGTTGGCGCCAGATGGCCTCCCGGCGCAGCCCTTTCTCGGCGCGAGTTCCGCGCCGAGTGATGGGCGCGCCGAAGACCGGCCTACCACCTAGGCGCGCCGACCGCCTGTACTTCAAACCTCCAGGCCGATGCCCCCTTGTACTCGCTGTCGCACCGAAACCGGTCGCGCCGGGACCCCACCGCGCCGGTTCATCTTCGCGCCGGCTCCCCTCCGTGCCGGTTCACCTCAATACCATCTACTATTCAAACACTCAACTTCCCAGCAACCTTAATGAGCCCTAAACTCAGTCTAAACCTAATGTCCCAACCTCATTAGCCTTCATGCCAACCTTCATCATATCATGGGGAATCATGGTTCTTCATCCAAGTCTAAGGGAGCTAAATTAATGGGATTTTATCCCCCACATTATACCGTTTGACCGCGATGTTTTCTTCTAACCCTGCTGACTCTTGGAGTTCTGCCACTGCATGTCCTCCAATGGTTTCTTAAGGGGATATCAATAAATACCATGATAGTGGACATTGTCCCGTCGCATCTAGATCCTCTTGGATCTAGCTCGGGCTACGCCCATCTTTCTTTTGGCGTCCATCTCGACACTCCGTGGATGGATGTCCTATATTCCCACTTGGCATAGACCAAGATAAGGGAATATGCTGCCGGATTTATTCCGTATATTAGTATCATATCTTATTTTGCATAATCACATGCATCTCCTATCCTGCAAATGAATGAGCATACCTATCATATTGGTTTTGCCCTTGGGACCCTTCTACTTTGGCGATTAATCAAGGGTTGTCCTTCTTTGGAAGGACGTAATTAACGTCATAGCCTTTATGATATGACGGACTTCCGGTTCCGACTCGGACTTCACAATCGACTGACTGAGTCAGATCGAGCGCATAATAAAATTGTCACTCCGGTGACTGGCACGCCTAATAAACCAACCAATAAATCAATAAATAAATAAAATAAATAAGTATTATAAAAAGATCGTTCCACAAACCTCCAAGTAACTTTGAAAAGCTTTGGAAAACAACTACATGAAAGATAACGAGGGAGATATGAGATTCATCATTTTTGATTTCAACAACTTCAAAATGGTAGACAACATTCCTATCATTGATTAAATCCATATCTTTCAAAATCTTATCTAAGAGATTCATACGGAAGGTCTAAGTTTGATGAAACTTATCAAGTCTCTTGCCTTATTAGCAAATTTTTTCTCATCATGATTATCTTTTACTCGTGCACTTAGGAGTTCTCATTATATTCTCTCTCTTAACCAAGTCTTCCAACCCATCAAAATCGAGGAACAATTTCATCTTAGGAAAGTTAAAAACAACCAATTCAAGACTAAAGTTAACTTATTCCCAACATCCCAACCAAAACAAGCCTCAGGCCCAATTCCAAAATCAATCATAAGGGCAGAACTCTAACCCAAACTTTAAACCAAAGGGTCAAAAGTTCAAGAAAAAGAGGAACGATTTCAATCAAAACCAAAAAGTTAAGCTCAAATATTCTAAAGGCCAAGAAGATGATTGGTACTGCTATATATGTATGTGGTCAGGACAACCATTTTGTGACTAAATGCTACTTTTAGAAGAAGTAAAATGTTAATGTCACCCACAAGAAGAAGAACCAACAACAACCAAAATCTAGAGTCAACATGATTTAAGAGAACACCATTTTTAGGTCAATATCCTTTACTACATCTGTCAATTATGTCTGTCACATTTCTGATTGGTGGTTAGACTCGAAAGCTAATGTACATGTTTGTACTGATCGATATGGTTTATATCTTATCATGAATCATATGGAGGGAGTGTAGCCATAGGGAGTGGAACGTATGTCAATGTATTAGGACAAGGAACCATTAACCTGAAGTCCATCTCGAGAAAGGGGTTGACTCTTTGAGATGTACAACATGTTTTAAAAATTTGTAGGAATCCAATTAGTGGCTCTATTCTAATTAAGTTAGGCTATAAAATTGTACATTAATCTAATACAGTTGTGCTTTCTAAGAGAGATGTATTTATCGAAAAAGACTTTCTGACGGTAGAGACTAAAATATGATATCTCGAATCTCGTATCACACTCTAATGATTTATTTATTGGGAGAGAGATCAACTATCTCGAGGAAACCTATAATAATTGAAAAACACATCAGAAGGAGTCTTGAGAGAGATCTCAAGACATAACCCTCTGATGTTTAAGTCAACAAAGTGTTAGGAGAAGAGAGGGGAGTGCTCGGACAAGGGTAGAGAGTGCGTGGAGACTATGAAGGAGTGCTCAGACATTGGGGAGGTGTGGTCGGACGGTGGAGTGAGTAGAGAGCAAGGTTGCTGGAGTGTTCTCTGTGAGGAGATTGCATACCCTCCCCTGGAAGTCTGTACATGGCTTTACTTATAGGGTTTTCCTTTAGCTCATCCATTTTGCTTGCTTCCTGACTTAGTGGAGAGTAGAGTAAATGGGTTACCCAATCGTGAGGTCGTCAGTTACCCATTCGCCCGCTGCCTGAGAGGTGAGAGAGCAAAGCCGCTAGCGAATGACACAGAGGCATGGGTGATGACTCTCTGCTTGGTCATTGCTTGGGGTAACGCCCGCCATTACTGTGGTAATGACTTCCTGATTGAATGGCACTAGGGACGTGGGGCACGAACGTACGCAGAGTATGTATATGGAGACTAGGCCAATCATGAGTAAGCCTTGGTAAGTGGCGTCCTGAAATGTGAGCCGATTGATGATGGGCCGTAGTGGATTTGACGAATTTCTCCCTCCTCAGTGACTAGCTGACTTTTTAAACTGATTGTACTTATTCCTACAATTAATGAAAGTACTTCGGTTTCCTCATCTGCATCTCTTGTTTTGAATGCAGAATCCTGTAATATGTGGCATGGAAGATTAAGTCATGTCAATCTCAAATTAATCCGAAAAATGTCTAATCTCAATTTGATTCTGAAATTTAAAATCGATCCAAACTCTAAGTGTGAAATTTGTACTCAAGCAAAATAACCTTGGAAACCTTTCAAATATGTTGAAACAAAAACACAACATCTTTGAACTCATCTCGAATGATGTGTGTGATTCAATAGAATCACAACACGTGATCGAAGCCGATATTTTGTAATCAGATTGTCTGTGACCGTATGGGTCTCTTTTCAATCAGTTTGTAGTGTGTAGGGTTTTGGCTTGGCTTTTATATGGGCCAAGGCCAACTCTGTCTCTTTTCAGGGGTGGTGGTCCTGTAAATAATTTTGCAGCAATAAAATTATCTTGGCTGTCAGATGTGTAGAGGTGGAGCGATCTACCTACCCTCTCCTCGAGGGGGCGAGCGCTCTCCCTCTCCACTGTCAGGTATTTTAATAAAAAAAAAGATATTTTACAATCTTCATCGATGATTTCTCTGAGTACTGTTATACCTATCTTCTTAAAAATAAGAATGAATTCTTCGACAAGTTTAAGATTTATAAAGTTGAGGCTAAAAATCAACTTGAGAAGAAGATTAAAATGTTAAGATCTGATCAATGAGGTGAGTGTACTTCAAATGAGTTATTGTGATTTTGTGCTCGGATTGTGAAGTCTTGTTATTCCATCTCACGGACGTGCCCCACAAATTAAAAGAGGATCCGGTTGTATCTTAGGGTGGATTTCCCGAGCTTTCCTCCATGTGAGATGGGAAATCGTCCTAGGATAATGCTTTGCACGTCTCCTGTCATTATGTTTCTTCATCCAATTTCTACAGGAATGTGGAGTGGGCCTCGTAGATCGATCACCTTCTATTCATTTAAAATTTCGATTGGAATGGTTCGGACAATAGATATTCATAAATTTAATTTTAATTTCAAGCGACGTGAGTTCTGCAGCATGGTTAGGAAGATCTACATCTATACCAACGAGGAGGCCAAGGGGCCGACGCCAAAGGCAAAGCTCTCTCGGTTAGGGCAGGCACCGTGAAGTCCAACGAGAAAAAGCTCCCATCTGCTGATGTTGTCGATGGAGTTGTATAGTGTCAGCCCCTGTTGAAATGGTTGCCGCGGCATCAGATCGATAGGAGGTGATTCTTGAGAGCTGCCCCACCTGTGGAAGACCATGGAGCTAGCCATGCCGTGCGTACACCTAAGTTTGATCAAAATGGAGGTTGCCTTTTTCTGTGTTTCTGCAGTCGCTTTCTCTCTCTCTGTTACGGGGCGGAGGAAATGCGAATCGTAGCAGGCATTGCCTTCCTGCTCTGCCATCGTCCTCTGGTGGGTTCTAATCACGTAGGTTTTGCTAGCAGGGCACATGGTTGCCGACCTCGATCGATCGCTTATATGGACAAAGCTGTCTGTCATGCACGTAGTGTGCCCTTTTGTCTTATGAATTGATGGTAGTAGATATTTGCACTCATGGAGTGGCCTTCTGGAATGATTGATGATGATCTATATGTTTCTTTTCCCCTCTCCAATTTGCAGTATCTCTTTTTCTTTTCACGTTATAGCATATGTAGGTAATTCGGAGGTGTTAAAAAAAAATCCCATAAATCATATCCGATTAATGTGAGTGAAAATTGCGTAGTATTTTGGCATCTTTGCTCCAACACGTCCGTACTGCTGGTGCTTGGCCTCCGCCGCCGAGCTGCAGGCACGAAGGCTGCCGCCGCTGCAGCTCTTCTCTGCGGCCGCTGCTTGTGCTGGTCCCCATGGCCGCCACGGCCGCTCTTGTCGCGAGCACCGGAGCCACCCCCCCCAGCGCCCCCGCAGTGTCACAGCCGGCCTGACCACCGCCAGCCATGCACCCCAGCGGTGACTGCCGCCAGCAGCACCGCCCAGCGACGTCGGGCTCATTGCCACCGGCCACAGCAACCGCGGTCTATGTACCCCCACCACCGCCGCCGCAAGCCAAGCCGCCACGTCGCCGCTCCGTCGCTGCAGGGAGCCCGGGCTCCACAGCAGGCGCGCGCTGTGTGAGCGCCATCCGACGAGGATGTCCTCCTCGTCCCCCACATATATCGACCACGTCGAGCTCTACCGAGCTCCATCAGGATGCTCCGAGCACCATCTCCCCACGTTCTTCTTGCCCTGTTTGATTACGAAATAGGTTAAACGGATAAGTTAAATCATAGATAAGATATTTCATAAAATATATCAAAATATTTTTATTGAAAGATAAGATAACTTAAAATATCTTCTTAAAAATTATGAAAAAATTTAACCCTTCTTCTACTTTTTTAGTAGAATAACTTATCCCGAGATAAACAAAGATAAAGACCTATATATCTTAATTCAAATAAAATATCTTATACGAGTAATCAAAGAAAATAGGAGAATTTTTAATGGGATATTCCGATTTATCCCTCAAACAAATAGGGTCAAATGCACCCGAATGTCCACTCCATTGGAACACTCGTAGATTGCCGACATAGACATAAACGAGAGAGAGAGAGAGAGAGAGAGAGAGAGAGAGAGAGAGAGAGAGAGAGAGAGAGAGAGAGAGAGAGAGAGAGAGATCTTTGTTTGGCTGCAGGGTTTTGATGGTTTTTCTTGCACACTCATTTAGCATCAAGTCCTAATTAGTAATGTTACGAGACATGGTGACGTCAACATTTAGGCTCACATTTAGCATCAAGTCCTAATTGATGCTACGAAGCCATCTAACGAAAGGAATTAAGAATTGAACACAAAACCCAACTACATATATATATGTTGTCCACATTTAGGTTCTCATGAGTCATGAATTTAGTTAGAAATCCATAGAACTCTATCTCTAACATATTAGGATAACATTGAGGCATCATGACACAAAAAATGCTAAATTCTCTTGTCCTATACATAGTTTTCAAACAATAACAATTTGGCTTTTGCCAACGACTGAATTGAAGGATATTAGCTACATAATTAATTAAGGGTCAATAGTTAATGATTTATTTCACCCATATATATGAAAAGTTAAGGCAAATGGAAAGATTGATACCCTACGAGAGGGTGACCTCTTTGATAACGGGATAAGGGTGAAATATACGTACGAGGGGTCTTAACTTGGCAAATAATTAAGCAATTAAAAATACATTTTGACAAGGTAGGTAAAAATTTTCACCCCAAATAACTCGGCTTTTTCTAGAATAACTCATTCTAGTAAAAAGTTAGAATCAATTATTCCACCTCTAACCCAAATAAGTCCAAAATGTATTCAAAGTAAATAAGTGAAAAAATGAGAATACTCTACCTAAGTTTAAGCTAGCCCAAATTTCCCTATTCCATTTTCCGACATGGCCGGCAGGAAAACTATGTGAGGACAAAGAAGACCATTCAGGAGGGAATGAGAGTGCCTTTAAAGTTTCTTTCTCGAGCTCAAGTCTTCTATTGGAAAGACTTTTCCAAAATCATAACTAAATATATGATATTCTCATTCTAAGAATGGAAGGTAGATGATGGTTTTTTTTCACATTTTAGAATGTGGAATGAGAAGACGTACATTTTCAAGAATAAATTTGAACCATGGTTCACGTACGTGCGTAGGAATACATGCCATTCCTTTATAAAAGACGAGGACTTTTGTATGGTAATTACCCAATAAATATTATGTAGTTGTTGACTTGTTTCTGTATCCCTCATTGCATCATTGGTTTTGCCCTTCGTGATCACTTGAAATCGACTAAAAGGCAGCAAGCACATATATACGGGGATGTGTGTGTGTGTGTGTGTGTGTGTGTGTGTGTGTGTGAGAGAGAGAGAGAGAGAGAGAGAGAGAAGTTGCCAGACCTGCATCAGGGTGGCGTCAAAGTTGTTGGGCCTGCAAAGTAAGAGAGGTAAGCTGGAAAATAAGATGACACAGATAAAACAGCGTACACTTGGGTTAAAGGTTAAACTAATAGCATTCAGGTTATAAGGAGACAAATGGTTAACTATAATAACGGTTAGATAATAGTCCCTTATTAGAAACGGGTTAAAATATAATGTGATTATAATTATGGTATCTTCTTCGCACAATATCTTAAAGTTTTGAGTTGGATGATCTAATCCAATAAACTTTAACAATAACGACATGAGATTGAAATAGGTTTATAATTAAGGTGATTATAATTATAACTATGGTTATAACATAATTATGGTTATAATTATGCCCTGTCTTGTACCAGTGTGTTAGAGAATAGCCCCGTACTAGAAATAGGTTAAAATATAATATGATTATAATTGTGGTGTCTTCTCCACTCAATATCTTAAAGTTTTGAGTTGGATAGTCCAATCTAATAAACTTTAACATGATATCAAAGAGCATGGTTATGATCTAGGTCGCGCACTCCGTGTTTGTCATAGTCCACGCGACAGAGCTTAAAATTAAATTAGCTTGCACGTGAGGGGGCATATTAGAGAATAGTTCCGTATTAGAAATGGGTTAAAATGTAATGTGATTATAACTGTGGTGTCTTCTTGATCTACTCAATACTTTAAAATTTTAAGTTGGATGATCCAATCCAATAAACTTTAACAATAACGACATGAGATTGAATGTACGTTGATCTAAGAATAGATGTAAATAAGAAAAAAAAGAAAGATATGTATACATAAAACCTGAAGGAGAGACCAAACTTTGTTTTAAACCTATATAGTTACTTGCTGCATACCATCAAAATCTTGCAACTGATTTCATACACTTACACTGGAATGTCCCGGTTTATCTAAATTGGTGGAATGGGAACATGTCTCTTCTCTGAAATGGCATAAAATATCGTATTTGTCTGACATAAAATATGGAAATTCTATGGTAATTTGTAATATTTTACGTCAAACCAAGGCAACCCCTAAAAGCTTTTAAATTTGTACTTACTATACTTTTCCTAAGAAAGTGTATAGAAGTGATGCTATTTGAGAGTTTAACAAACAAGCAGAGTTAACCAGCTGGTTGTAGTTGAGTCGAAGAAATAGTTCATGATGGTGGAGGCAGATTGATAAATATCACATGTCAGCATATAAAAAAAGAAAATGTAATGGTCTCAAACGTTTAGGGCACTTTGATAATAGGTTAAGATAAACTAATTTAATTAGGTGGGTTCGGGGTGGGCTATTCTTAAGTTTTTATATTTTTAGTTTGATACTTAGTCTACCTGAAGTCGGGTAGGATATTCACGTGAGAGAGGTGGAATGAGTTATCCTTAGGTTAGTATTAATCTTATCCGACTGTGAGTGATATATTTCGGCTCTCAAACTTTAATAACTCAGCCACTCACGAATAACTCATCTTAACCCGCCTTATTTCCGTTATCAAAGTGTCCCTTATGGAATCAGATATTAAATTACTCATTGGTATAAAGCAAAAGGAAAAGGAAAAACATCTTTTGTAAGATGAAACAGCTCCAAAACTATGTTGCAAATTATCTTTCACGACATCTTCTACAAACTCCAGTAGATCACATTCTTAAAAATTTTACAGTCCATTACAAGCCCCAGTCCGTTACCTACTCCAGCAGAACACAGACAACAGCTAGCTAACGAGTCTCAAACCATTCATTTACTCATACAAGTGCAAACTTGTATCAGAGAAAAAAATACATAAATGACCAGATATTCATCCGCATTGTTAACCATTCATTAATCAATTGATTTAGGCCAGGAACTTTTATCTAATTCAACCTACTCTACCATATGTCACAAGTGTAGCAATTCAAATGGACAACTAGCTAGCTAGAAACCAATGCTCCTGACTTAGCAGATTCACAAAGCGAGCCGTTTTTGTTTAAGGATAATGGGTTTCCCCCCTCAGGGATTTCAACTGATGTTGAATGAGATAACCCATGGAATGGATTTGGTGAATAGATGCTGCACTTCTCTGAGGTCTATCACATGTGTAACCTTTACCGTATACTTCAATCCCAAAATCGGCAAGCTTACATCTTGCAGAACCTTTTATATATGTCAGAAGTTAGTTGAAGATTCTACTTCTAATTCAAGAAATAGTTGAATGAGAGTAAAGGCCACTCAAAAGATTCGGGTGATTCCTTCCACTAATTCCCTGTTAATTAATAGCCCAAATGATTCCTAATGCAGAGATCTATAACTTAAAATCTTCCATTAGTTAAAACTTAAGAATTGTACCAATGGTTTTGAAATTTTCAACGTTCTTCCTTCAAAGCAATTAAGTAGACCAAAGATCATAAATTAAGGATGTAGATTTTTTTCCAATTAGCACACAGGAGTCAAAACACCACCTCCCCCACCCCTCAACCACCGAAATATATAGATTTCTGGCTGCCATGGGTGGTTTGTCCCCATCCGGTCCCGGATCATTATGCAATAAAAACCGTGCATGAGAAGGAGCTTCTAATTAACTAAGGGCTGATTTGAGGCAGGATGGGATGGTTTATTCGCGTCTCACTGTGCGAATAAATCACCCTACCCCGACTAAGAGGGGATGGGTGTGAAGAGAGCAGATGAGACCTGCTGCTCTCTCCCGTTAAGTTGGATAACTCAACCGTGCGTCAAATCGGCCCTAAAAGATTGGTGGAGGGTACGTGATCACGGTCGATGGTTAATTGCCGCCGAAAATCTCCCATTTTGATGAACTCACGGATTTGTCCTTTTCATGCATGATCGAGCTTAAATTGGCAGATGATGCTCTCCAGCACATGCAAGTAACCGGCCGGTTCTTCAAACAAGAAACCGATCATATCTTATCACTAACACATTCATTAGTCCATCGTATGAACTTCATTTTAAAGATCAGCTCTGATGGATGGGTTCCAATCACACTCATCTATTTGTTGTTTGGCAAGAGTACACACACCCCCCTCCCCCCGGTTGGGGGAAGTGTCACGAGCGTTTGGTTTTGGGTGATCTCATTGATGTGGGTGGCTTATTTAATGTACTCAATTTCCAAGGCCACGAAGGCCACGTTCGATCTCCTTCTCTTGCCCCCCCCCCCCCCCTTGATGCATGTATTTTATTCTTGTTTTTTTTTTCCTTTTGCTTGTTCTTCCGGATGAAACAAACACAAAATCCAACCTCCCCCAACTCTCGTTGTCGTGTTGCTCGATTTGTCCCTTCTGTTCATGGGGAGCTTTCCAAGCCATCCCTTTCGTCTCCACCACCCACGATGGGAATCAAGTCTTTGCGAGGCAATCTCCCTTCTTAATTTCCGCCCCCATAACTAAAATGAGTTAATTGGGAAGAGGGTGGTTATTGGTGAATCCCTCTCTCGATGGTGGGTGAATCAAAGTTTGTCGACTCGGTGATCCGTATCGGATCGGATCATTCCTGATCCAATACAGTGCACCCGAGTCACAATCGACTCGGTCCGACTCGACGTATATCATCTCCTCTCTCTCTCTCTCCCTCTCACTGTGACTCGACCGATCGGAGGTGATCGGCACTGAAGCATATTTTTCTAGATACGGTACATTATGCCCGAGTCAACCCAAGTTTAACCGAGTCGACGAACCATGGAGTGAATACCTAGACAAACAACACAAGCAGGCAGGTAGATCAATAAACAAGTATGTCTAAACGGAAAACTATATATATATATATTGGGACCCATGCATATATTCTGACACCCCCTGACGTTGTAAAAAAAAAGTCCATAGATCATAGTCTTTTAAGATACATAACTCGTAAATAATTGTGGAAGTTATCAATAACCCGAGATCGAAAGGATGGGTGCATGAGAGAATCAAAAGGAGGGAGTTCCTGGGAGGTGGAAAAGAACACGGCAGTGGTCTTCTGTGAAGATCACGGCGAACAAAAAGACGCACAGGTGGGGGACTGCGCACGCAGACTCCCACACAACCACCAGGAGGCGAGGGGGGAAGATAAAACAAGAGAACAAAAGTGATGCAGACAAGAGAGAGAGCCACACATCTCTTTCTCTCTCTCTCTCTCCCTATCTACTTCAGGAGGGTGGTGGGGGGGGCCTGTTTGGACGTGCATGCAGTGTCTGGACTCGCTTCCTGGATACGACACTCGTTTGTGGGTGCGTTTGCTTGCGTTCAAAAGCTTGACTGACAAGGTTTACAGGGGGAGGCCGCGGGGCAGGTCTACACATAACATATGATGAAATTAATTAGTTTTCACGGTCGGCTTATGGACAAAACACTGCTTGCTAGGGGTGTACATATGAAAGGGGATAGGCTCGAAGGGAAGATGTAGATGCCACTTAAATCTGTTTGAGTTCTAAAGATAAGGACAAGGATATCTAGTTATCAGCTGTGTTGTTTACGTAGTTTTCTGGACGAACATATAGGCATACATTTAGCACCCTTTTTCTTTTGAACCTGATTATTCTATCGGCTATGATCCATCTGCTTCTTGCTCATATTATTACATGCATTGATCACATCTTATAACTTGTAACTCTCAAGTAAATTGATAGAGCCTGACGCATTGGCTCGTGGGTTTGATCTCGCGCTTCCGTGAGAGGCGCGTGATCCCCGTCTCGCGCGCGCCTCTCTTCCACGCTGTTGGGAGCGGCACATGTACGGCACCTCCCAGAGGCGGTGGGAAGCTAAAATGTGAAGCGCTAATTTCAAACGCGGTTGTCTCGTTCCCTTCTGATAGAAAATTATCGTGGGAGACACGATGAGACGAGGAATACCTAGAGTTCGTTGTCTAAAAACACGGAGGTCGCAATGGGACGATTACTAGAGTCGTTCTTGAAGAATCACGCTCCAAATCCCGACCTTGTTGGTGATGAACCCGTAGGGTGAGAATTAGAGAGAGGATATGTGTGAGAGATCACTTTTCACGCGTGTATTTTTCGACCTCCAATGATCTCTTTTATAAGCGCAGAAGAAAAAAAGATCAGTACATACATTAACTGCATGCAACACTCGTTCACGAACGGACGCATGCTGCGTTCACGAATTAGTACTGGACCATGTAACTCAAAAAAAAAAACTCTCAAGTAAATAAAAACCTTGTTGCACACCCAACTTTATTGCATGTCTCGTTGCTTACAGTATTCTTCTAATCCCCGTTCCTTGTTCACTAGTTTATAATCCTTGTGTCCACATATTTCCTATATTTTATGAATCGAAATATAGGAGACTTACTGGTTTCGGAAGAATTGATATATAGTTATAGTTCAGAAGTTTTTTTTTCTTTTTTTTTTTTGCTCTGTTTCTTCTAAAGAACTTAACGAGAAATTTAATTAGCGTTCATGGATATATATATATATTATTTGAGGATTCATCTTTCATATAACCATTTTCGATTCTTTTTCTAAAAAGAGCACTGTGGACACACGAGGATAAGAATAAGAGAAGGAATGCCTCTTTCATGAAAAGATAAGGATCTTGACCCTATCCAAGCCGACACGAACCCCTTTCATATCCCTATACTCAACGGTTAGTCTCCTCTGACAGAGAATTTGTAGTACCACACGTTTGTTACACCATGTGTTGTAAACCAATGCCAAAAGAAGAGTGCATCTTCCTACTCTAAAGTGCCACTTTGTGAAAGATGTAGGCTTCTTCCTTAACGGACGACTAACAAATTATGATAGAAAGTATAATACAGTAACGATGTCCTTTTAGATGGTCATAAATGTCACTAACTCGATCAACCAAGGTATTAATTTGGTCATTGTTATTAAACGACAGATAGTATAACATGTGTAGGGGGGATTTTCCTTCCTTCCCATGAAAGTCTAATACCACGGCTCAGCCCAATAAACCCGAGATCGGCCCATTAAGGTCACGCAATCCATATTTAGAGCGTCTTAAGACCCAACAAGCGCTATCAAGTCCATCACACTCCACGTACCAAGCAGACCCCTCCGCCAGGTTCCAAGTTAGGAGGAAATCCCCCCGGGTAAACAACATAAAAATCCCTAAGTGTTAGTCCAAGATGTCTCGAATATTAACTCGATCCCATACCCTGGAGAACCTTAGATCGACTGCTAAACCATCGAGAAGTCCTAGCTCGATCTCGAGCCATAGAAGGGCCCTAACTCGATTTCAAGCCATGAGAGAATATTAACTTGATCACGAGTAGCTTTAGCTCAACCACCGAGACGAGAGAGGGCCTTAGCTGAGTCCCAAGTCATGAAAGACTTTGTCAAACCATGAAGGACTTTGGCAAGCCATCGAAAAGCCTTAGCTCGATCACCAATCTTATAGCTCGGCATAGCCCAGTGGATGGCTTTCAATCCCAGACCGCCATGGCCCCAGCATAGAGGCATTATCCCAGGTGGCATACCAGATGACACAGATCCAGCATAGTGGGTGCAGTACAGGTCACAAGTTGTGGAAATTGACCCTTTATAGTCAAATCTTCTTCAAAAGGCTATGAGACGTCGCATTGAAAACAAGAGTCCAGTCAGACATGTATTCCTCGAGAATCAACATTGTCACTCGGCATGCATATCAATGCCCATGACCCGAAGCGCATGGGGATATGGATGCAGCATTGATGCTAGTCGTGTGACATCCATCCCGCCAAATTTAGGTCAAATTGCTGGGTTACGAGGGTCAAAGTGCCACTATTACCTGCCAATGTCAACAGATCAGCATGCCTTTTTGATGTCGTAATATGTTTCGTATCTCGTAAACCATGTCACTCCAGAAAGCGAGACGCTCCATGCAATTCTTTCAAATTAATCTGCAAGTCTTCTCGACACCCGCGCTCCAAATATTTATATGAGGAGGCCTCCACTGCCTCTTCCAAGTATGAGGACACCTCACAACACAAAAATAATATCACAGAAAGAGAGAAGGAAGCAAAGGGTAGTCTATATGCAAAAACTCTCTCCCCGTGTGGCCATCCAAGAGCAATGTCATTCTGACGAAAGCTCCCTCTCCTCTCTCCTTCACCTCTGTCTGACTGCTCTAGCAAATCATGAACACCCCCAACTTCTGAGAGCCCTTCCTCCTTCAACCAAAGTACCTACGTACTGACTTAAGCCTCAAAGAGTTCTCCTAGGAGACTCACACCCCTATGAGAATTTTTCTTGCAAGAAGAAGTTCGACGAGATCTTCTCAAGATGGGGCCACCTTTAGACAGCCCAATAGAGAAGTCCGATGAGGTCGTCTTAGGAACCAGCCAAAAGTTCTTTCGTGGTCCATCCCAACATCACCGGAAGGGAAGGCCCCCACCTCCCATTGTCGGACAGCGAAGCGCCTCCATCCCCAGTCGACGGCAACGACTCGAGCTCTTGCCTCAAATGCTTTCGAGGGAAAGGTCCCTGCGTCGCACTCGCCACCACTGTCCGACACCACCATTGACATCCGTGACCGCCACCAACGGTCCCCCATAGATTCCTCAAGTTAGCGCTCCGTGTCAGTCACCCATCATTGACAAATCTCTGGCACCTGAACCTTCAGCGATTCACATCGAGTCGCTATGAGTCGGGTTTTATTCGGGCTAACTCATATTAGATCAAGTGAGATCTGATCCGGTACATCTCTCTGGCTTAACAAATCTTACTTAAAAAACTAAAAAAATGTTACTTTTAAGAGAAATACTTTGATGTCACTCCACTTTACGAGTGACATGTCATTTTTAATCTCGATTGTCTACCTTTTGGATCAGATGGATGAGGTGAAACATATTTTTTGAGAAGTTGAATTTAAATTTTATGTTCTTAAAGAGTGTGTAAATTCTCAAAACAATATGTTTTATCTCCATTCAAAAGTTGGGATGAAGAGTGAGATGGCACGTCCAAAAATTGAGTGCCATTATAGATTAGCTTTATTTTCCACAAGTGCATAAATCTTGACAAGAATTAATAAAAAAATAATAATAATAATAACTGACCTAGCATAAATTATCTACAATCTTTTACATGGTGAAAACATACAAACTCCCTGTTTCTCTCTACCGACCAGAATTTTCATTTGTATGACCTCATGCCCATTACCACCAAAGAGGAATAGAACTTCTGACACGCCAAAAGACCAAGTAACCTTGGCTCCTCCCCAGCCACTTATACCGCCGTTATGAGAGAGATGTGGACATCCTCTCATCAACAAAGAAAGCAAGGCACGGGCAGCTGCAGCCGGCCACTATTACTTCTGCTAACACCACCAGGTCCACCACCCCCACCTCCCCTCTCCCCTCTCCCCTTTCCTCTTTTGTCTCCATCTACTACCTCCTCCCCTCCTGATAAAGCAAGGGGGGGGGGGGTCGGTCTTGGCCCACCCCTCCTCCGGCCCCACCTCCTGGCCTCCTCCTCCTCTTCTTCTTCTTCTTTTTCTTCTCGCAGCGTAGGTACCGATCCACAAACATCCCCACCCCCCACATGGCACCAAAAGTCGAAGAAGGGGGAGGGGGGAGGGGCGGGCACCTCCCCTTTTCTTTTCCCCCTTCCTGCGTCTGCTCTTCTCCTGACGCGGCTGTTGCTGCTGCATGCTGCTTCCGCCACTGTAGCGTCTTTTGTCTGGACGCATGGGAAAATTCCGCCGCCGCCACCACCACCACCACTGGCGCCACCATCCCACCGCCTTCCCCCGCCCACAAGAGGACAAAAAACTGGTCCTACATGTTGACCCAACGCGGTAAAGGCCGCAGCAGCAGAGCGTTTGTCGCGGGGCGGCGGTGGCCTTGCCCGCTGGCGACCGCTAGTAAAATTAAAAACGCACACGGAGAGAGAGCGACGCCCGCGGTGGTGGTGGGGGTGGTGGGTGCCCCCCCCCCCCCAACTCCCTCCCCACGAGAGCGACCCTCGGAAACGTGGGGAGAGCTTCCCCGTTCCGCTGTCCCCTCCGTCCCCCACCCCCCATCATCCCAGAGTCGCAACGCGGCGGCTCCTCTTCCGCACGAGTAACACCGGGTCGTATCCATCTATCTAGCTGTCTTTCTATCTATCTATCTATTTATTATTATTATTATTATTATTATTATATACTTGTAAGACAGAGAGAGAGAGAGAGAGAAAACAATACGTGTGCCTGTCAAGATGGAGAGAAGCTGCCACAGATAACTCCAAGGGAGAAGAAGATAGAGATGGAGGTGGGTGAGTGGACTTCGAGGAGGAACGGAAGAGAGGAGCTTGTGCACATCACTTACATCCGGTATATATAAATATATATATATACGTAGTGCAAGGAAAGAGGCAACAGTTCTACTGGAGAACGCGGCCGGGTTGCCGTCTCGATCGCGTGGGTCGGGGGAAAAGGCCGAGGAAGGGAAAAAGACAAGGGGGGAGAAAAGGGCAACAGTGTCACCACATCACATGGCGATCGAGGACACGTTAATTGTGGGTGGGAAGGAGGAGGAGGAAGAGGAGGAGGACCGAGAGGGGGGAGGGCCGGGGAGATGCGACCCATTTGAGCTAAACACGCACTGGCCTCCTCCGGTGTGGCCTCCTTAATTTGTTTATTACAGCTAGTCGCAGTGATTGGGTGGCACATGGAGGGTTATTGGCCGGCCCTCGATTCAGTTCGCTAGCTAGTCTTCCATCACATATTTATATATATATAGTTACCCATTTAGAAGAGCACGAGGCCATGTTGCTCGCGAGTGGAGGAGCCAATGCCATCAACAGCAACAAGGAGATCGAGTATATACGTACGTACTGATCTCTCTCAGTAGGTAGTACTACTTGTTTAACAAGGCGCGCTGCATGCATGCACGCTACCTCGGCTCAACCCAGAAGAAGACTGGCCATGCATGAAGACAAGCTAGCCTCAGACAGTCATGTCGATCCATGCACCCCCCACCTCTCCTTCCCCCCCGTTATCGTGTGATGATATGGAGAGAAAGGAAGGGGGGGTTGGGTTGGGTTGGATTCATCATTTGATGCACTCGTAAGCCTGAAAACGATGGATAGGTGTTCAGTGACCAATGAACAATCACCAACTTGAGCACTGCTTTTAACACACACACACGCAGACGCAGACGCAGACGGAGGAGGAATCTTCTTGTTTTCCACTACTAGGATTGTTTTAAAAAGTGTGTAGAAGGGAATTCCGGGGGGGGGAGGGATGGGGGCTGCATAGAGACAACAAGAGCCAGCAAAGGGGTGAATTGATTATGTGGGGAGGGTGGGGAAAAGCTGGGTTGCACCACACCCCACCCCCCAAACTTATAAAATGGGTGGTGTGGTAGAGGAAGAAAAGGGAGGTACTCCATGGAGATAACTCCAAAGCTCCCGCTGCTGACGCACCAACCCAACCCAACCCAACCCCCCTCCCCTTCGTCCAAGTCAACCCTCGAGAATATGAGAATAAACAAAGGGGATTGTTTAACACCACCACCAAGTTGCGATGACATGAAATTAATTTGAAGGTGGAAACCAGGTGGGTTCTTGATCACGGATGGTACTCCGGCGGCTTCATCCAGAGTTAGATGAGGGTTAAGAGAAGAACACTCTCTCGTACTAAATAGGAGAGATATATAGCTCTTGAGACTACTGATAATGAGAGACGACTAAACTCAAAATTTTCATCGCTCACCTCGTGTCCCACTATGGCCGGGGTTTATAATTAAAAGAGTATAGCGAAAACATTCTATTAATGACAACACATCACCCCAAGAGTCATCACATTAAAGCACTAATGACCGAGCACTCTTCGTGTCCCATTATGGTACTCCACCCACTTGGCATATCTAGCATTGAGCTTATGATGCCCATTGATGTATCTCAAAGATTCATGATCGGAGTAGATGATGAACTCCCTATGGATGAGGTAATGTCTCTACTGACACGGTGCCTGCCGAATAGTATAGAATTTCTTGTCATAAGTTGAATATCGCTTCCTTCCCATCTCCCAAGTTTCTCGCTATAGAAAACAATGGGATGCCCTTCTTTGCTTAGAATATATAGCTCCAACCCCGATATTGGAAGCATCACAATCAACTTCAAACACCTTCTCAAAATCGGGATCGACAAGAATCGGAGCTTCAGTCATCTTCTCCTTGATAAGTTCAAAGCTTGCTTGTGCCTCCTCAGTCCACCTAAAGACGTCCCTTTTAAGAGAGCCAGTGATAGGTGCAACAATAGAATTGGAGTTTCCAATAAAACATCGATTGAAAGTTATTAGGCCATGAAAACTTTTGGTTTCATGAATACTTTGAGAGGCTAGCAAAGACGAAATAGCTTCTACCTTCTTCGAGTCTGCCTTGATTCCTTCGCACGAGAAAACATAGCCCTAGAATACCAAGCTATTTGTCATAAAGATGCACTTCTCAAGGTTGAGATAGAGTTTCTCCTTAAGAATAGCAAGGATTTGCTGAAGATGGTGGAGATGCTCTTCTTAGCTAAACAAGGATATCATCAACATAAACCACTACAAATTTACCTATAAAGTCTTTGAAAAAACTTATTCATGAGGTCCATTAATGTGCTAGGAGCATTTGACATCCCGAATGGCATCACAAGCCATTAGTATAGACCTTCGCGTGTCTTGAATGTTGTCTTCCATTCATCTCTAGGTCGGATATGAATTTGATGGTATTTACCCCACATATCTAACTTCAAGAAGACTATAGAACTTGCCAACTAATCTAACATATCATCGAGCCGTGGAATAGGAAAGCGGTACTTGATAGGGATCTTGTTTACCGCTCTACTATCCACACACAATTTTGGTGCCCTCTTCCCAGGGCATTCGGTGCCCGATCGAGGGAGCGTCACCTTACTCTACAACACATGTTGCGAGCTTGAATTGCTTGTACGACACTCAAGACCATATCATCGATATCCAAAAAAAACTCACCATACCATATCCATTAAGATTTAAAAGCCATAATTACATCACTGATCATCACTGATCATTCATCTGATCTCCAAAAAGGACTAATACATCTCTTATACACATAGGGATCTAAACTAAAGGTACACTTAATTTTATACATAAAACTACAACCTTAAAATCTTCACATAACGGCTGCAAAAGTTCCCAAGATCTCTTTTCTAGCCACCTACCTGAGGGGTATAAAACTAGCCTTCTAGTTTCCCGAAAAATGTTAAACGACAAGCATGAGTCCTAAGACTCAGTACACGTGAAGAACCGGTCACATACATAGCATATAATAAACTTTTGTAAAATGCAGGAAGACTTTCATGCATAATACATATACACCCATATCTCAGCATGTTCTAACATATGTATATACAAAGGACATAAATATCAATAATTTTTTCACCCTTTGTATGTTAACATATATTCCAGATTTATGAATCTATGTTCTGCCAAAGGTTTCTCAGATTCACAGGAAGCCTGGATATCAAATCACCATCAAATCGTATGGCTACGTGCAGCCAATTGTTTACACTGACTTTACATAATCAGCTTATTCTCTTTTGTACAGTTCAGATCCTCTCTACATGAAACAATTAGATTATCTTTGCTTGCACATCTCGGACATACATCTAACCCACAACACAAGGAGTTACATTACCTACTGTGGCTGAAAGGCCCAAGCACTGTCACGAATGGCCTAATGCATATACCAACCAGTCATGATTAACGGTACAGGATCAGGAGGGCTCTCCCTCCACCATTCAATGGCCTAACGCCCTCTCCTTACGATGGCACTATTCATGTTCTTAATTTCATATTGATATTTTCAACTGTCATTTGAATGACTTTAAACACATAATGAACATGGATAGTGTCACAACTATAGTTCATGGCAAATCAGAAAAATCAATATAAATATTCAAGGCATAAATATACTACTAACATGTAGATTTCAAGTTCAAGTCATGCATAATCACTACCACCATTGCATACACATTTTAATCTTTGAATACCAAACTAAATTTAAAACAAGAGAAGTAACAAATAATATATGCTCAGTTTATCATATGCCTGCCTACACTGAGATGTGCTTAACCACTACTAGTTCTGTGATCTCTAGCCCCCGTTGCCTTCTAGAATCGCTCCTAGGTGTACTTCTCATGCTAGGGATGATCGTTTACACTTGATGCCACAAGACAATACTGACTAACCAGAATTTTACCTCTGGAGAACCTAGTGAACAGCCTATAACCCACCTTCTAGCTTTTCTTCCTTCTACTGCTCCTACGGTTCCTCATCTTCTGTACTCGAGACGTTCTGGGTAGACAAACAAGTAACAAGAGGGGTAACTAAGACTTAAATAGATAGTTCTCATGACTAGTTAGTGAGAATTATTTAATTTACTTCTACCCAAGACATTTATCACATGTCCCAACTGCTAACACCTGGCATACATCCCTGTTGTACCTTGTTGAACTCTGGCATACATCCATGTCTTACCTTACTAACCTCTGGCATACACCCCCACCTTACCATGCTCACATCTAGCATACAACACTTGAGTTAATTTTCAAGTTTTTAATTCCTTAGACTTAAGTCAACTCTCCTGCGTTAGCCACCTGTTAACTCATACAATATGTCTCCTTACTCTATTGAGTAGCAAAATTATAATTTTACTCGCTACTAAGTTTCATTATTCTCATTTTTTATCTAGTAAATGACATAATTAGTGAAAATACTTAACATGATATTTAAAGATAATTAGATTATCTTCTCAACTAGTCTAACGTCGACATGATCCGACGTTTCTACAAGTAATTAACATTAGTAATGAAGAGGCGTGATCTCGCGCAGGTCCTGAGGTGAGGAGATGATCACCGGATAGTGAACTGTAAAGAAGGGAAGCGGATCAGGGGGCCTAGGGATGGTTCCCTGGGGCAAACCCTCCGATGCTTAAGTCAGTAGAGTAATGGTTGAAGCTATGTAGGGAGGAGGAAGGAGATGCACGAGATCCCTCTACACCAATGTGGGGAAGTGGCTCCTGCTCAGGGAATTTAGGCGTATGTTTTGCCCTTACCTTCCGTTGGAGGGAGTCCCAGGTTTAAATAGTGCCCTGGCCTCATGAGTCCCGTAAGCTGAGGGGTTTCCGGTGGGAGTTATGTCCTCAACGTGGGCTCTTTACGTCCTCATCGTGGGATCTTTATAGTCTTGAGGGATCATGGGTCCCTTATCCTCATAAACTCCTACTTACAAAGGGTTCTCATCGGCAGCATGGATAAATATTCGTCGGTTGACTCGAGCATGAAGGGTGCCAACCCTGTCCGGGTGATAGGCATAGCTCGGATGAAGATAAGTCGGAGTGGGCGTTGTGCGCCTGCCATTATCCCAGCGAGGGGATAGATAGGGCGTGAGTCTTTCTCTGACCTGGCCGATGTTCGGGCCTTCCGAGCCTAAGGGCCGCCGAGGAAGGTTATGATCCCGAGTGATCTTATTGGGATTTTTTAGTCTAAGTGGACCCTGTGGGGCTGTCACTTGGATGAGCTGGGCCTCGTTTGATCCTCATGGACCTAGTTTGGCTGCTCTTTAGATAGGAACGGAAATCCCTCTCTCCACTTGTTCCCCTCCTACTCCCGAGCCTTGGTAGGCTCGGAAGAGTAGCCATTAGGGTTTTGGACCAGCGTGGCTCAGGTGGGTGGAGATTTGGCGGTGTTAAGACGCCACGTGTCGTGGTCACCTGGGCCCGTAATAATGATAATCCTGATGGATTTGAAATGAAGGGGCGCCCCTTTTTCTCGGAGGTTGGAATGGCACGCCGCCTCCCGCGTGGGGATAAAGACGTTGGGCGCTTGCTTGTCATTCCAAACTTCCTCCGTCTTTAGGGTTGGGCTCACCTTCGTGCTTGCTTTAGGCTCTTTGATGCGTCGTGAGGACAGGACGGAAGAGCAGAGGCTTGCAGCGGCGTTCGCGGAGCTGGCGGAGATAATCGTAGAGGCAGTCCGGCGGCTTCCTCTTCCTCCGGAGTCTTCGGGGTCCCGAGAGCGTCTTTCTTCAAGCCCTTCTCCGGATTCCATGGCGGATCAGCGTCCCGATGCTGAAGAGTGGGAGGATGAGCCGGTGGTGAAGGCGGCGGTTCCAAACTATAGTGAATTGGGGGAGGCGGAGGTGAAAAGGCTGGAGCACCAGTTTCTCCTGCCCCACAAGTTTTTCTTTGTCGCGGCTGCTCCTCACGAGACGAGCTTGGACTCTCGTACATGCCATATCTGTACCTTCCTTCTGGCGTGGAAGTGCGGCTTCCGCCTTCCCTTCGAGCCCTTTGTTCTTAAGCTTCTCAATTTTTTCCAGTTGGCGCCCATTCAGTTGGTAGCCAATTCCTATCTCCTCCTTTCCGCCTTTCGCATCCTCTGTCGCCAATGCGGAATTCCTCCTTCTTTGGATCTCTTTCACTACTTTTTTGAGTTGAAGGCGCATCCCTCGGTCGGGAAGGGTTTCTATTTTATCCAGGCGGGACGGAATAGGAGTTGCATCTCCTTGGCGGTGAAGGATTCTTCGCATAAGGGGTGGAAAACTTAATTCTTCTGGGTGGGGATCTGCTCGGTGGAGGAGACCTGGAGGTGCCAAGTAATCCCCAATATTCATCCGAACATTCCTCCGAGGCAGGATGAGTTTTCTCCGGACGTGGAGGAATACGCGACCATCTTGCTGAAGCACCGCCGGTCCACAGAAGAGCTGGTTACTCCAGAGAACGTCGAGCAATGTCTTCTTTCGCGGCTGCATCCGTCGGGCTCAGGTGCCACAAAATAGACTCTTCTTCGGATGTTGAGACCATTTTTCTTTTTCTGACTATATCTTTCTTCTGTGCAGACACCAGGCGACCGGCTTTGGAGGAGACCACTGAGGTGATCGATCTCGGCAATGACTCGGCCACCGACGAGCCACGATCTCCTGAGGGGCGCACCCGAGCCTGAGGTAAGGGCAAGAGGGCGGCCCAGGAGGGGTCTTCCAAGCCGCGGGGGGCCAAGCGCAAGGATCCCGTGGAGGGCATGATACGGGATGCCGTGAAGGCCAAGAAGCCGGCCAGGAAGGCCGGATCCGTCTCCGTCGTCGAGGGTGGCTCTAGCTCGGCGGCTCTTCTCTCTTCTGAGCGAGACAGGGCCGACCTTGTTAGGCCGGCTCTCCCATCTGCCGAGAAAGGGAGGGCCGAGGAGGTTGGAGCTGCTCTTGCAGTTGGTGACGATGTTGGTTCGGCTCTCCCCTCAGTCGGAGCCGGGGGGGCCGAGGCTGCTTCTGTGATTGGCAGCGGCGCTGGCCCGGCTCTCCCCTTGGCCGAAGCCGAGGGGGCCGTGGACGAGGCAGGTGAAGCTGAGGTCGCGGCCGAGGTTGGGGTGGGCGACGCTCCAGGTGGCGGTGCAGGTGCCGTATCCGCCCAGGTCAGAGGGTCGCAAGAAAATCCGACCGAGGCACGAGAGGCGACCGAGGCTGCGGCTCGATCTGGGCCGGCCGGTGGGATACCGACCAAAGGGGGGATCTTCATTCCGACGGCCTTGGAGAGGCTTGGCATCCATAGCCCTTTGTATCAGATGTGTCGCGGCATAGCTGCGAAGGTGAGGGGTGGAAGTAGGCAGCACTCCCCGTCCGTAGCCCTTGAAGCAGTTATGGAGGGCGGCCTGGTCCTGGCCCAGATGGGGGCCACTCTGACAGAAGCGTACGCTCGGTTGGAGTTGGAGCAGGCGACCCTGGCCTGGACCCTTGGTGGGTCCGACAGGAAGCGGGCTCGGCTTGCCGAGGAGCGCGATGGGCTTCGGCGGGAGCTCTCCTCAGTTGGGGAGCTGGTGCGGTCGAGCTAGGGGGAGGCCCGGGCGCTATTCGAGCGGCTAGCTAAGGCTCGCGAATCGCTCGAGAGGAAGAACATGCTTCTTGAAAAGGAGCGCTTTGTTCGCGTTGAGCTGGATGGCCGGTGGGAGGCCGAGCGCTCCGAGCTGGTGGACTGGGCGGAGGAAGCTGAGCGCCTTCGGGGGGAGGCCGAGGCCGATCGAGTCGAGGCAGAGAAGCGGGCGGCGAAGGCCGAGGAGCGGGCGGCTGAGGCCGATCAGAAGTTAGCCGAGGTGGAGCGGGAGAAGGCCGAGTTCGTTGGCAGGGTGGGATTGGCCGGGGCGGAGGCCCTCGAGCAATACAAATGCTCGGATGCCTACCGGGATGACCTTAAGGAGGCTGCCCTTCCCTACTATGAGTCAGCGCTTCGCCGAGGCATCCGCAAGGGGTTCAAGCAGGGCTACGACCGGGCCGTATCTTATGCCGAGGAGCAGGCGTCCGGGATAATTGAATTTTCGTCCGGACAATGGTACGACTTGGATCTATCATCCTCCGGCTCCACTGCTTCGGCTTCGGAGGAAGAAGATCAAGAGGGCTCCTCGCCCGAGGGGTCGCCAGCTCCGGATGTCTCGGGAGGGCACGCGACCGAGACAGTTCCCACGCTGGTGGGATCAGTGCCAGGGTCGGCCGTCGCCGAGGGTGCCGGGGGCAAACCGCCTGAGCCTTCCACTTCCGAGCTTCAAGGTGGGTCAGAGGCCTAATGTATCTGCTTTGCTTCCTCTTTTTGTATGTCTTGTTCCTTTTGAAGAAAAAACTTTCTCTGTCGTGTAGGAAAATAGATAAGACAATAACATTATGACGAAGACTTAATTGCTCCGAATCGCCATTGCCGTATTTTATTCAGTGCGTCTGCAGTAGTTCGAAAGTGCCGATACTTTCTGCGTGGTTTTCGCACGATGGTTGGGCGAGCCTCTGACAGGGTGTCTTTCCGCTTTTCTCATGCTTTGAATGTTTGGCCGCTTCGTGTGTCCCGCTGGGGCGGAAACGAGGAGTTTTGAGGTGATCGTTCATAGGGAGAAATCCCCTTGGCGTGTTTTCAAGGAGAGAATCATTTAAGATAAATAGCCTCCCTTTGCCTATAAAAGGTCTGAAGGGCGTCCCTTCCTCTCCACCGCTTAGGGTTTTCCCTGACAGTCTTCCTTCATTCCTTCTTCACGTAGCGTTGTGCCAACATATTCAAAACATGGAAGATATTCTGGAAGATGAGGCTGCCGATGATGGAGGGCAGAGAGTCCTTGCTGCTTCGGGTTTAAAGGAGGTTCGACGGCCGACGGACAGGTTTGAAGAAGGTTCGACGTGTGGAGGCACGTCGTCTTCTTTTTATCAGTTCCGACGGCGCTTACGAGGGGGGGGGAGATGGCGGACGGATGGGGGCATCAAGCATCCTGCCGCCAGTCCCTTCCTGCTCGTTCCATGGCGGGGGGGAAGCCAATTAAGCTCCCTCCTTTCCAAGCTTTTTCCTGCCTCCTCGTCTAGCTCTGCTGGTTTCTTTTTCCCTCTCGCAGCCTCTTTCTCCCTCTTCTGCTCTTCTCATCATTTCTTTCACTCTTCGGAGGATGCCTGAGTTTCCTTCCTTCCAAAGAGTTGGCAGATTGGTGGGGAAGATGTCTTCAGATGCGTTCCCTCTCCCCTTCCTCTTCCAAGTTCAACTTGGAAGGTAGCCTCCTTCTTCCTAATCCCTCTGTCACCTTTGTCCCGAGCTACCCGAGCCAACGGGGTCGACTACCCTTTATCCGAGCCAGTTTCTATACAAGACAGAGTCAGTGGCTGGACGCAGGAAGGTCAACCAAGTCAGCCGAGCGATGGGCTCATACGGTGACGCCAGATGGATTTTTTGCTTTTCTTACATGTATTTTCTTGGCTTCGGCCTTCCTGATGTACAAGTGAGTTGTTTGAATAAAGGAAAGGGAAACTTTTTGTTTTATTCCATGTTGCTTACATAATGTTCGGTATTCAGAAGTAGAACTTGCGTAGTGTAGTCACGTTCCATGTCCGAGGGATGGGCTCTCCTTCCATCGTAGATAACCGGTATGCTCCTTTCCCGAGCGTCT
The DNA here is from genome assembly GCA_022559845.1 of Amorphophallus konjac. Lineage (NCBI taxonomy): Eukaryota > Viridiplantae > Streptophyta > Magnoliopsida > Alismatales > Araceae > Amorphophallus > Amorphophallus konjac. The sequence goes on from CM040119.1 coordinate 358,689,974, forward strand.
CGACCACTTGGTAGGGGCCTTCCCAATTAGGGGATAGATTGCCCGTCGCCTCAAGTGGTCGAGAGGCTTCAACTTTTCTAAGAACGAAATCTCCCAATTGAAAGTGTCTATCTCGGACTTTGGCGTTGTAGTATCGAGTGAGGCGGCGCTGGTATTCCGTTGCTCGGATGCCGGCAATCTCTCGGAGTTCATTTGTTAGGTCGAGATTTTCGAGTAGTTTCTGATCGTTTGCCTCGGGAGAGAAACAGATGACTCGGAGGGAGGGATTGGCAATCTCTAACGGGATGACGGCCTCTGCGCCGTACACCAACTGAAAAGGACTTTCACCAGTTGCCGTTCTGGGAGTCGTTCTATGTGACCAAAGTACGTTCGGCAATTCCTCAAGCCAACTGCCCTTGGCTTTGTCGAGCCTAGTCTTGATGCCTTTTAAGATAGTCTTATTGGCATTTTTGACCAGTCCGTTAGCTTGAGGGTGGGCGACCGAGGTGAAGTGATTACGAATGCCCAGGTCGGCACATCTGTCTCGGAAATGACGAGAATCAAATTACCGACCATTATCGCTTACTATCACCAGGGGGATGCCGTAACGACAGATGATCGACTTCCAGACGAAATTCCATATGATTGTCTCGGTGATCCTTGCTGTGGCTTCGGCCTCGATCCATTTGTTGAAGTAGTCGATGGCGACGATGATGAACTTCTTCTGGGCCTGGGCCATGGGGAATGGCCCGAGGATGTCGATTCCCCAGCGAGCGAAAGGATATGGCTCGGCTAAGGTGATGAGCTCCATTGCTGGCTGATGGACCAAGTGGTCAAATCACTGGCATCGGTCACAGTGTTGTGTGTAAAGTGGGCCACCAGTAACCTTGCCGTAGCAAGATCCTGGTGAGCGGCCTTCCTCCTAAATGCACTCCGCACAGACCTTCGTGAACTTCTTGAATCGCTCGGTTGGCTTCATCAGTGCTGAGGCACTTCAGGAGGGGACCGGAGAGGGATCTCCGGTAGAGAGTGCAGTCCAGAGTGACGAATCACCGAGCTTGGTACTTCAATTTGCGGGCTTCCCGAGGGTCGGGAGGCTCTTGAGAATCTTGGAGTCACGATAGGTACGGGGTACGCCAGTCGCTCGGGGAGGCCGAGTCAACAGCCAGGAGCTCCGAGTCGATGCTCGGGCGCTCTAGCTCTTCGAGAAGGACCGATCGAGTACCCTCGGGGTCAAGAGAGGAGGCCTGTCGAGAGAGGGCGTCCGTTCGAGAGTTTTCCTCTCGAGCTATTCGGGCTACCTCAAATCTCTCGAACTGTTGTGCCACGGCTCTGACCAGCTGGAGGTATTTGACCATCGGTGCTTCTCGAGCTTTGTAATCGCCGTTGACTTGGCTAGCGACCAGTTGGGAGTCAGTGTGAATTTTGACTCGCTCAGCCCCCAGTCGCCGGGCCATACGGGCTCCCGAGATGAGAGCCTTATACTCGGAAGCGTTGTTGGATGCCTGGAAGTTGAACTTCAAGGCGTATTGTAGTTCTGCTCCTTCGGGGGACTTCAGGTGGATTACAGCGCCGTTTCCGATTGAGTTAGAGGATCCGTCGACGAACAGTTCCCAGGTTGGCCCGGGCACGGACGGAGGTCTTTCTTTAGTCGGGATGGTGCTCTCGGCGATGAAATCAGTGAGCGCCTGGCCTTTGATAGTCGAGCGAGGCCGGTACGATATATCGTAGGCCCCAAGCATGATGGCCCACTTGACGAGACGTCCTAAGGCTTCAGGGTGGGAGAGGATCCTCTTCAATGGTTCGCCGGTCAGCACGGTGATGGAGTGCCCTTGGAAATAGGGTCGAAGGCACTTGGCCGAGGTAACCAACGCTAGCACGAGTCTCTCGGTTGCGGGGTATCTCCTTTCAGCCTCGTTGAGCACCTTGCTAGTGTAGTAGACCGGTCTCTCGACTCCCGAGTCATTTCTAAGTAGGACCGAACTAACTGTCGATGGGGTTGCCGAGAGATAGAGATATAGGGCTTCGCCCGGGACAGGTTTGGATAGCACTGGAGGCGAAGCCAGGAATTCTTTAAGGTTGGAGAACGCTCTTTGGCATTCCTCGTCCCATGTGAATGTAGCAGATGCCAATTTGGGCCCCCTCAATAGCTTGAAGAAGGGTAGGCATCGTTCGGCCGCACGGGACAGGAATCTGCTGAGCGCAGCAATATGTCCAGTAAGGCATTGAACGTCTTTGATGCAGGTGGGTGGGCACATGTACAGGATGGCCTGGACCTTGTTGGGGTTGGCCTCGATCCCACGCTGGGTGACTAAGAAACCCAGAAATTTCTCGGATCCTACTCCGAAGGCGCACTTGGTAGGATTGAGCTTCATATTGTATCTCAGGAGGGTGTCGAAGGTTTCAGCTAGGTCGGCGAAGTGGTTCTCGGCCTTGGGGGTCTTGACGAGCATGTCGTTAATATAGGCCTCGCCGTTCCGGCCGAGCTGTCCCTCGAACATATGGTTGACCAACCTCTGATACGTGGCTCCAGCATTCTTCAACCCGAAAGGCATCCGGGTGTAGCAGTATACGCCGAAGTCGGTGATAAAGGTGGTCTTCTCGATGTCTTCTGGATTCATTCTGATCTGATGGTAACCTAAATAGGCGTTCAGAAAACTAAGTATCTCGTTGCCCGAGGTTGAGTCAACCAGCTGGTCGATGCTCGACAGCGGATAGCAATCTTTAGGAGTGGCCTTATTCAAGTCGGTGAAGTCCACGCACATCCGCCACTTTCCCGAAGCTTTCGGCACCATGACTACGTTGGCCAGCCACGTCGGGTACAGGACCGGTTTAAAAAGACCAGTCTTTTGCCCCTCGGTGACTTGCTCCTTGATGATCGCCTGCTTCTCTGGCGCGTGCTTCCTTCTCCATTGTTGTACGGGTTTGATGGTCAGGTCGAGGTTGAGCTTATGCATCACCGTCTCCTCTGGGATCCCGGGGAGCTGATCATCAGAGCACGTGAAGACTCGGATGTACGCGGAAAGAAACTCTTTGTATTACTGTTGGACCTCAGACGGTAGGTCGGCCCCAATCTTTACTCCTAGGGTCGGGTCGTCGTTTAGGAAAACCGCTAGCAATTCGGCTCCAGGCTTGGCGGTTGCGGATTTTTCCTCGACTTCCCGGGGGACCTTGTTCTTCCCGTCCGGCCTTGTGGCTTCAACCGAGATATTATAGCACCTTCTGGCCGTGACCTGGTTACCTCAAACTTCCCCCAACCCGTTTTTGGTGGGGAACTTCATCTTTTGGTGATAGGTAGAAGGCACTGCTTTCGTTCGGCTGAGGATTTCTCGGCCGAAGATTGCATTGTATGCTATCATACATTTGATCACTATGAAGTCCACCATGACCGTAATGGTTTTGGGTGGGGTGCCAAGAGTAACCGACAGGCTTAGGGCTCCCTCGGGATAAGTGGCCTGGCCATTGAACCCGCAAAGGGGGGCTCGGATCGGGCGGAGTTTAGACTTATCCTCCCCCATCTTAAGGAAACATTCATATGATAATACATCAGGGGCACTTCCATTGTCAACTAGAATCATGTCTACGTTACAATGGTTTATCATGGCCGTTATGACTAGGGCGTCGTCATGCGGGGTGTTTAGCCCTTCCAGGTCTTGGTCGGAGAAGACTATGACCTGGGGCTCACTTGGCGGGGCCCTGGGAGGCTCGATGGCTCGGCTCGCCCTCTCAGCATGACGCTTCCTTCCTCGGCCACTGTCTCCTCCTGATGCAGCTCCTCCGACGTTGACGTTGATGTGGACCCCCCGGGGGGCATTGTCGATTTCCTCTGGGGCGCCTCGGTCTTCCTTATGCCCGGCCACGAACCGGAATAGGTGTCCTTGATGGAGGAGGCGCTCGATCTCATCCTAGAGCTGGTGGCAGTCGCCGGTGTGGTGCCCGTGATCGCTGTGGAACAGGCAAAGCTTGCTGCGATTGCGGTTTTTCGACCTCATTGGCTCGGGTTGGCGGAGGAGGCCCGCGCCATTGATGTCCTCGTAAAACTCGTAAACCGGAGTGGTTAAAGGAGTGCACCGCTCGTACTTTCGTGACGATTCCTTGCATTCCCCGTCTCGGTTCCACCTTTTTCCTGGACCCAAACTTGGCTCGGGTGCCTGCTTCTTGTCCCCCTCCCGACCCAAGCCGGTTGCATCTCGGCATGCGCTGAGCACCTCTTTGCACTCGGCATGGCGTAAAGCCAGAGTCACTAGCTCGACAAGGGTCGAGGGAGGGTGGAGGACAAGTTCGCGGCGGAGGTTCTCGTCGCGGGTGCCCCCGGTCAACGTGGTTATGGCCGAGGCGACGTCCAGGCGGGGGATCCTCAGGGCTTCCGATTTAAATCGGGTAATGTAAGTCCGAAGTTTCTCCCCTTGCGCCTGTTTGAGGGCCAAAAGCCCCGCTACCGACCTTGGGGGACCGCTGCCGGCAAAACTCTCTTTGAAGACTCGCCCGAATTGCTTGAAGTCCCGGATGGATCCGGGGGTGAGGGCCCGGAACCACGCTTGGGCGCTTTGGACCAGAGTGGTCACGAAGGCTCGGCATTTGATGACGTCGTACGCTCCATGAAGAGTCATCAGGGCGTCGAAGCTGTCAAAGTGATCGACCGGGTCGCCTTGGCCATCATAAAGCTTGAAGGTCAGGATGGAGGTTCTAGGAGATACCTCTGCCTTCAAGATATAGTCGGAGAACGGGGATTTCTCCTCATCCTCCGGGGAAGAAACTTTCTGCAGGGCGCGTAGGGCGCGCTGCTGTTCTGCGAAACGCCTCTCAAATTCTCGTAGCCGGAGGGATAGCTCCAGCTGTCGCTGCGCCGTGGGGCTGGGGGGGCTGTCTTGGCGTTCCCCAGGGACTTCGGTGTAACGACCCGAGAATCCGATTACCGGGAAGGCCCGATAACCCGAGACTCGCACCGCCGCCCACGAGCCGGGAGGGCTCGGAAGGGCTAAAAGGAGTGTGGAGGTGCTGAGCGCGGCAATATGTCCAGTAAGGCGTTGAACGTCTTTGATGCAGGTGGGTGGGCACATGTACAGGATGGCCTGGACCTTGTTGGGGTTGGCCTCGATCCCACGCTGGGTGACTAAGAAACCCAGGAATTTCTCGGATCCTACTCCGAAGGCGCACTTGGTAGGATTGAGCTTCATATTGTACCTCAGGAGGGTGTCGAAGGTTTCAGCTAGGTCGGCGAAGTGGTTCTCGGCCTTGGGGGTCTTGACGAGCATGTCGTCAATATAGGCCTCGCCGTTCCGGCTGAGCTGTCCCTCGAACATATGGTTGACCAACCTATGATACGTGGCTCCAGCATTCTTCAACCCGAAAGGCATCCGGGTGTAGCAGTGTACGCCGAAGTCGGTGATAAAGGCGGTCTTCTCGATGTCTTCTGGATTCATTCTGATCTGATGGTAACCTGAATAGGCATCCAGAAAACTAAGTATCTCGTTGCCCGAGGTTGAGTCAACCAGCTGGTCGATGCTCGGCAGCAGATAGCAATCTTTAGGAGTGGCCTTATTCAAGTCGGTGAAGTCCACGCACATCCGCCACTTTCCCGAAGCTTTCGACACCATGACTACGTTGGCCAGCCACGTCGGGTACAGGACCGGTTTAAAAAGACCAGTCTTTTGCCCCTCGGTGACTTGCTCCTTGATGATCGCCTGCTTCTCTGGCGCGTGCTTCCTTCACCGTTGTTGTACGGGTTTGATGGTCAGGTCGAGGTTGAGCTTATGCATCACCGTCTCCTCTGGGATCCCGGGGAGCTGATCATCAGAGTACGCGAAGACTCGGATGTACGCGGAAAGAAACTCTTTGTATTACTGTTGGACCTCAGACGGTAGGTCGGCCCCAATCTTTACTCCTAGGGTCGGGTCGTCGTTTAGGAAAACCGCTAGCAATTCGGCTCCAGGCTTGGCGGTTGCGGATTTTTCCTCGACTTCCCGGGGGCCCTTGTTCTTCCCGTCCGGCCTTGTGGCTTCAACCGAGATATTATAGCACCTTCTGGCCGTGGCCTGGTTACCTCAAACTTCCCCCAACCCGTTTTTGGTGGGGAACTTCATCTTTTGGTGATAGGTAGAAGGCACTGCTTTCGTTCGGCTGAGGATTTCTCGGCCGAAGATTGCATTGTATGCTATCATACATTTGATCACTATGAAATCCACCATGACCGTAATGGTTTTGGGTGGGGTGCCAAGAGTAACCGACAGGCTTAGGGCTCCCTCGGGATAAGTGACCTGGCCATTGAACCCGCAAAGGGGGGTTCGGATCGGGCGGAGTTTAGACTGATCCTCCCCCATCTTAAGGAAACATTCATATGATAATACATCAGGGGCACTTCCATTGTCAACTAGAATCATGTCTACGTTACAATGGTTTATCATGGCCGTTATGACTAGGGCGTCGTCATGCGGGGTGTTTCTCCCTTCCAGGTCTTGGTCGAAGAAGACTATGACCTGGGGCTCACTTGGCGGGGCCCTGGGAGGCTCGATGGCTCGGCTCGCCCTCTCAGCATGACGCTCCCTTCCTCGGCCACTGTCTCCTCCTGATGCAGCTCCTCCGACGTTGACGTTGATGTGGACCCCTCGGGGGGCATTGTCGATTTCCTCTGGGGCGCCTCGGTCTTCCTTATGCCCGGCCACGAACCGGAATAGGTGTCCTTGACGGACGAGGTGCTCGATCTCATCCTAGAGCTGGTGGCAGTCGCCGGTGTGGTGCCCGTGATCGCTGTGGAACAGGCAATGCTTGCTGCGATTGCGGTTTTTCGACCTCATTGGCTCGGGTTGGCGGAGGAGGCCCGCGCCATTGATGTCCTCGTAAATCTCGTAAACCGGAGTGGTTAAAGGAGTGCACCGCTCGTACTTCCGTGACGATTCCTTGCGTTCCCCGTCTCGGTTCCACCTTTTTTCTGGACCCAAACTTGGCTCGGGTGCCTGCTTCTTGTCCCCCTCCCGACCCAAGCCGGTTGCGTCTCGGCATGCGCTGAGCACCTCTTCGCACTCGGCATGGCGTAAAGTCAGAGTCACTAGCTCGGCAAGGGTCGAGGGAGGGTGGAGGACAAGTTCACGGCGGAGGTTCTCGTCGCGGGTGCCCCCGGTCAACGCGGTTATGGCCGAGGCGACGTCCAGGCGGGGGATCCTCAGGGCTTCCGATTTAAATCGGGTAATGTAAGCCCGAAGTTTCTCCCCTTGCACCTGTTTGAGGGCCAAAAGCCCCGCTACCGACCTTGGGGGACCGCTGCCGGCAAAACTCTCTTTGAAGACTCGCCCGAATTGCTTGAAGTCCCGGATGGATCCGGGGCTGAGGGCCCGGAACCACGCTTGGGCGCTTTGGACCAGAGTGGTCACGAAGGCTCGGTATTAGATGACGTCGGACGCTCCATGAAGAGTCATCAGGGCGTCGAAGCTGTCAAAGTGATCGACCGGGTCGCCTTGGCCATCATAAAGCTTGAAGGTCAGGATGGAGGTTCTAGGAGATACCTCTGCCTTCAAGATATAGTCGGAGAACGGGGATTTCTCCTCGTCCTCCGGAGAAGAAACTTTCTGCAGGGCGCGCTCCTGTTCTGTGAAACGCCTCTCAAATTCTCGTAGCCGGAGGGATAGTGTAATGCCCCGGATTTTTCGGATATTTTTCAGATCATTTTAGTGGGTCTCGGAGTGTATTTTGTGCTTTACACGTGTTTTTCCCTGATGTGCCTTCGGAACTCTTTGCAGGGCAAACCGGGGCGTTCTCCGACTCCGGGACAGTACCACTGCGTTGTGTTCCTTCCGAGGATCGCGGAGGTAATTTTTCGTAATTTTCTGAATTTATCGAATTTTCGGGTTTTCCTATATATACTAACCCTTTCCTCTCTCCCCCTCTCATTCTCTCTTTCTCACTCTCTCTCTTCTCTCACGCCCTCTTTCTCCCCTCTCTTCTCCGGCGGCCGACGGAGCGAGGCGGGGGCGAGGCGGAGGCGGCGCGGGTGAGGACGCGGGCGAGGATGGGCGAGGATCGAGGCGGTGGAGGCGCGTGGGAGCTCGTGGCGCGGTCGCGAGCCGGCGAGGGTTTCACGGCGTTTCTTCGCGGATCGGCGAGCTCGAGGCGCGAAATCTTCGGTGGAGGTAGGGTGATGGTTCCCCAGCTCGTGCACTTCCTTTCCCGCGAGTTTCGTAGGCCGTGGTGAGCCGAGCGGGTGGAATCGGGGTTTTTGGGCAAAACCCATGTTTTAGGGCTTGTGGGCCGATCTCCCGTTTCATTGCGTTTTTGGCCGATCCGAGGCCGTAGATGCATGCTAGGGGCTTCTGGGGAGCTTCCCCCTTGTTTTCCCCCTCTCTTGTGGAGGTATGGGGGCGTGGGACGAGTTTTGGGTCGTTTCCCGCCGTAGCGTTCTCGGAAGGAAGTGACGGTCCTTCCAGTGGCCGTCACTTGGTGTAACGCGCCTAGGCTGGGCCGTTACATCCCCCTTCTGTTGGCCCTTGGTGGTCTGTGGGTGTGACGGTCCCACGATAGACCGCCAGGTGCTGTGACGCACCAGGGCTAGACCGTTAGAGTCTCTTCCGTTGGTTTTCGGGTCAGGCGTGTGACGCACCAGGGCTGGCGCGTCACAGCCTTGTGACGCCCCAGGGTGGGTGCGTCACATTCCCTGTTGCCCAGCTGAGGGCTGGGGGTGTGACGGTGCCCTCTGGACCGTTACATGCTTGTAACGCGCCCAGGGTGGGCCGTCAGAGCCGTTTTTATCCGTTGGGGAGGGCAGCGTGTGTGACGCGCCAGGCCAGACGCGTTACATCCGTGTAACGCGTTGGGGCAAGCGCGTTACATCCTGCTTTCACGCTGAGAGCGTGAGGCGTGTAACGGACCAGGGCAAGCGCGTTACATTCGTGTAACGCGCTGGGCCAGGCGCGTTACATCCTGTGTTTCTTCGGGCCGTGTAACGGCCTGCGTTAGGCCGCCAGGTGGATGTGACGGTCTCGCCTAGACCGTTACAACCCTGTGACGGCCTAGGGTTAGACCGTCAGGCTTTGTGTCGTTCCGAGGCGAGTTTTTGTGTTCTCCGCCTTGCCCCGCAATGTGTGGATCCCTAGTCGACCCGGTTGGGACCCAGTGGTCGACCTGCGGTCTTGTGAGTGTCCCTGACACCCGTGGGTTTCTGTGTCCGTGTTTTGAGGGTGTCTGGAGGACCGTGTTATCTCGTTTAGCGTGCCCGTAGGGTTGAGAGTCCGGGTGACTTCTCGCGTGCTGGGCCTTCGTGTTACGCTCGATCGAGTCACCGTGTATCGGTGTGTGTGCGGTGGGGTGTCCCCCGCATGCCGTGAGTTTCTTTGGAAGGCGATTCCCATGTGGGCCACGTGGTTGGTCTTGGACTGCGAGTCCAGTTATCCGGCCTGGGGCTGGAGGTTTCCCGCTTGCTTCAAGATGGGAAATCGTCGCGGCGGCTTGTGTGCTGCCTTGGGAATCGTGCTTCTGCATTTTCCGTGTGGCCCGTGTGAGTGGCCTTAGTTCTTTGCGCTCCCTCTCCGAGGGAGTGGTCTTGGCAACTCGTGTGTTGTCTCGGCACTCGTGCTACCGTGGTTTCAGACCTAGAGATGGGGCTAGATCGACGGCCTTGTGCTGTTGCGTGCAACGGTCTTGACCCCGAGTCTTGTGACTCAAGGACCGTTGGCTGTAGTGTGTCTAGAGGACTGTCCAGAGTCCAGTGGCTTAGCGCCACTTGAGTTTTCTCGACTCTAGCGCACGGTGCGTGCGTGACCGTGGACTGTAAGTCCTGTTTCTTCTCCGACTGTGGTCACCGTGTGATGGGGCCGGTACGTGGGCTGGTCCCCGTACGTCGTCGGATTCGGACGTTGTGTTCCGTTGAGAGTCTACTCCTTCAGTGACCCTCCACTAGTCGTAGCCCACCAGTACGAGGTGCTGGTCTCACCAGGGAGTGGTGTACGGGCTGACCTTTAGAGACGGTTTGTGGACCGGTTACCGTTGGGCCCCACGTCTTGCAGCCAGAGTCCGGCTGAGGGGAAAACCGGTCAGAGGGCCAGACCAGGGACGCGCGGTCTGTGTGTGCACACGTGGTTGGGGGCGGTTGGACCCACGTCGACGGACGTGACCCCAGCTAGTCACTTGTTTGTGGTTACTTGTACGGTGTTCGCGCCTCGGGTAGGACCTACCACGTCAGGCGGTTCACCTGCGGTGCGGTGTAAGACGTCAGGGGACGCTACCGGCTGTGCTTCTAGTGGGTGGTACTCCTGTCGAGTACGGAGTGACAGACTATCAGTTTCCGTGATTTCGACCTTCGGGTTTTCGGTCGTGTTGACCGTTGAGTTCGGTTGTTTCGCCGTGGCGCGTGTGTTGGTTTTCGCGCCAAGGGTCTAATGCTAGTGGCTTTACCGAGGTTGGGTCTTGTTGTGCGGTACCCGCGATCGGATGGTCGGGGTTGCACCTTGGACAGCGTGTCCAGGTCGGCTGTGTCCGAGGGACAGGCCTCTACGGCGTGGTTGCCGTGTGTTCTTGCTTCGGTAGGTGGTACTAGTGTGGTTCGGTAGCTTCGACTGCGTGATCGAGGTGTGCCTTCTGGTACAGTAGGAGTAGCTGTAGTGCCGAGTTTTTGACCGGCCACCGGTTTGCTGTTCCTGCTGTAGTTGTAGCTTCCTTTCCGCTACCGCCGTTGTTTCCGGTTGGGGTTCCGCGGGATCCCTGCTGAGTCTCTGTTTTGGAGACTCATTCCCTGCTTTTCAGGTGTAGCGGTTCTTCCTCGTGGTTCGAGGGTGCGGAGCGGAGGTTCTCAGTTGCCAGCTTGCCGGGCCGAGTGTTCACTTGGCATGTGGTACGCTTTACTGCTTTAGACTGTACTTTCTGTTGGACTGGACTCTGTTGTAGTTGTTTATTTATTTCTGTTAATTGTTGAGTTGTCCTGCTTTATTTCCTATTTCTTTGTGCCTCCACACTCCTTCTAGCCCTTCCGAGCCCTCCCGGCTCGTGGGCGGCGGTGCGAGTCTCGGGTTATCGGGCCTTCCCGGTAATCGGATTCTCGGGTCGTTACAGCTGGTATCAGAGCGGTGGTTGTGGGCGTACTTAGGAATTCGAAACATTGCAGTGATCAGAGTCCGTAAGGTCCAGTACAGTCGGCAGCTGGCATAGGGTTTTGTGCTTGTTTTTCCGCTTTGTTTCTCGCTTGAGAGCTTGAGTGCGCTGTGCGGCGCTGTGAAGGTGGTCGCTGTCCGCGGCTTTCGTGCCAGCGTAGGGTCTAAGGATCGAGGTCGAGAGCCTTCTCCCTCATCGGTGGTGGCCCTGGTTGTGCTGCGTTGGGCAGAGGTTGCTGGCAGGCGTGAGCTCGCGGTGCTGCGTTCAAGGAACCTGCAGCGTGGTCAGGTGTCTGGTGCGGACTGTTCTTGGTTAAGTGGCCGTGAGCGTGCTCTGAGGGAGCTGCTGTCGGTTTTTGGTCACTCCAGCTTGAGGTTTGTCCAGCTCCTGAGGCGTTCTGATCGAGAAGTGTGCTCCGGTGAGCGGAATGTCTTCTCGGTGAGCTGCTGTTTCGTCGAGCCTGATGTTCTTGTCGTGCTCTGTTGCGTCAGAAATGACGTGTCGGTCCTGATCGTTCTGCTGATTTCGAGGCAAGATTGGGCTGTGGTGTCCCAGTAAGTCTTGCTCCTGCGCTCTTCTGTGCGGTTGGGTTGTGTTCGCCCTGGAGTTGGCTTGAGATGTGAAGGCTCCGCGGTGAGTTTCGGGACTCGAGGGTGAGCATCGGCGGTTGTCGGTTATGGCTCGTGTGGCGGCTCTTGGCATGCCGTGTTGCAGTTCGAGGAATTGCAGCGGTGGTGCATCGAGAGATGCTGTGATGGTGGTCCGACGTGACACTCGTCGAGTGTGTCGGAGGCGCTGACCTGATGGAAGCGATAGTTTTCCTTGGTGCTGGATGGTGCTGTTTCCAGCGTGTGCGAGGTTTGAGGTCAGGTCGAGCGTGGAGTTCTTCCGTTGGTCGAAAGTGCGCTGGTTTCTCCTTTGGTTGGAGAGATTGCGTTCGGCTAAGGATCGTCGTCTTGCATTGTGTGTTCGGATTGGTTAGCCTTGTGTGCCATGAAATCCGTGCGAGACGTGCTCCTTATCTTGGCAAGGCGGTTGCCTGTGAGAAGTTGTGCCCGTTCCCTTGTCGTGTGAGGGTGCCGGTGCTGTTCCGAAAGGACGAGCGCTGGTTGGGCGGCGTTTGCTTTCTCGGCTGTGTGCGCGGATCTGAGTACGCAGCGGAAGCGTGGTGGGCTTGTGACCCATTGGTTCAGGATCGTAGCGTTGGTTGCTACGGGTGGATTCCTGAGTTCGCGTTCAGCATCGGAGGATGGGTTCCTCGGTGTGAAACGTGTTGTTGCCGTGCCGTTGCCCGAGGTTTTGTGGTTGTTGGCACTGGCAGGGTGGAGTGTTGGGGAATGTGCTGGTTAGTACGCCGCATGAGTACCATGTTCCTGTGATGGAAGCCGTGTCAGGCGTCGGTGTCGGACCTGGATAAGGTTGTTGAGGATGTCGCCTGACGGAGGTCGAGGACGTGTTGGTCAGAGTCGGTGGCTTGGCGCCCGACTTGTGTTCCCAATCGTGTCCTCGGTTGAGATCGTGCTTTGAGGATGTGGTCTCTGGCAGACTATGGGTCCCGGTTGGCGGCTGTGAGTGGCTGGTGAGCCTAACCGGGTGACCGACCACAGCAACGTCTGTTGGTTCTACGGTCTTGTCGGATTGTGACGGTGAGATGGTTATTGCTTAGGGACCCGTGAGCACTGTTCAGGTGGTGTCCCGTGGCTCTGTGGTAAGGGCGGAATCGGGATTGGCGGGTGTCCACTTGGATTGATCGAAGGATTTGATGAGACCAGATGGATGAGTGACGCCTGTGGGCGGAGGCCTTTTGTGAGGTGGGCGTCGGAGGATGGTCCTTGATAGGACGTTGGTGTCGCAAAGGTTATCCCTGGTTTGATGACCAGCATGGGATGATTCCCCTGTGAGTCTGAGTCCGGTGAGGTGATGATTGAAGACGCCATGTTCTGTCATTTGGTTTCGTCGTGCTTCCCGAGAGGGTCGAGTTGGCGAGCAGTTGGTGACCAGTGGATGGTCTTTTCAGAGACAGAAGATGCTGGTTGTTGGGGCTCGAGCGTGGCGAGAGCCGTGTGCCAGCGAGACCTTTGATGGTCGTTTCTGCGATGTGCCTTTCCGGATGGGATCTGGGCTTTGTCGAAGTTTGTCTTCTGACAAGAGTTGGCACGGTGTTGTGTCCGGCTTCCGGCTTGCCATGTGTGAGGTGTTTCTTGGTGCTGAGCCGATGTTCTGATTGCGGTCTGCGGAGAGGACTGCTTGAGCTGGTGGAGGCTCTATTTTGGTTGCTCCCTCGAGGAGGGCGTGCGACCTGTCAGCTGGTTGCGAAGCTGTTGTGCGATTTGTCTGCTGACCATTGGATGGATCAGTAGCTGTTGCTCGTATCGAGGGTTGTGATTCTTCGGTGAGCGAGATCGTGGCTGCGGCGCCATGGGGGATTCTCGCGTTGTCTGAGGTGATGCCAGACTGTGTCCTTTGGTATATGCCTGCTCTGTGGCCGGTGTGCTCGGCGAGAGGAGCGAGGTGTTGTGTGTGATTGTGAGTCTGGCTGTGTTCCTCAGGATCCGTGTTTTCGTGAGAATCGAGGTTTTCTGTGCTGGGGCCCTGACAGCGTGTCAGTTGGTTCAGTGTTCTTCCTCTAGGACGTCGTTCTAGGTCCTGAATTTCGAGGACGAAATTCCTTTAAGGGGGGAGGGCTGTAATGCCCCGGATTTTTCGGATATTTTTCAGATCATTTTAGTGGGTCTCGGAGTGTATTTTGTGCTTTACACGTGTTTTTCCCTGATGTGCCTTCGGAACTCTTTGCAGGGCAAACCGTGGCGTTCTCCGACTCCGGGACAGTACCACTGCGTTGTGTTCCTTCCGAGGATCGCGGAGGTAATTTTTCGTAATTTTCTGAATTTATCGAATTTTCGGGTTTTCCTATATATACTAACCCTTTCCTCTCTCCCCCTCTCATTCTCTCTTTCTCACTCTCTCTCTTCTCTCACGCCCTCTTTCTCCCCTCTCTTCTCCGGCGGCCGACGGAGCGAGGCGGGGGCGAGGCGGAGGCGGCGCGGGTGAGGACGCGGGCGAGGATGGGCGAGGATCGAGGCGGTGGAGGCGCGTGGGAGCTCGTGGCGCGGTCGCGAGCCGGCGAGGGTTTCACGGCGTTTCTTCGCGGATCGGCGAGCTCGAGGCGCGAAATCTTCGGTGGAGGTAGGGTGATGGTTCCCCAGCTCGTGCACTTCCTTTCCCGCGAGTTTCGTAGGCCGTGGTGAGCCGAGCGGGTGGAATCGGGGTTTTTGGGCAAAACCCATGTTTTAGGGCTTGTGGGCCGATCTCCCGTTTCATTGCGTTTTTGGCCGATCCGAGGCCGTAGATGCATGCTAGGGGCTTCTGGGGAGCTTCCCCCTTGTTTTCCCCCTCTCTTGTGGAGGTATGGGGGCGTGGGACGAGTTTTGGGTCGTTTCCCGCCGTAGCGTTCTCGGAAGGAAGTGACGGTCCTTCCAGTGGCCGTCACTTGGTGTAACGCGCCTAGGCTGGGCCGTTACATCCCCCTTCTGTTGGCCCTTGGTGGTCTGTGGGTGTGACGGTCCCACGATAGACCGCCAGGTGCTGTGACGCACCAGGGCTAGACCGTTAGAGTCTCTTCCGTTGGTTTTCGGGTCAGGCGTGTGACGCACCAGGGCTGGCGCGTCACAGCCTTGTGACGCCCCAGGGTGGGTGCGTCACATTCCCTGTTGCCCAGCTGAGGGCTGGGGGTGTGACGGTGCCCTCTGGACCGTTACATGCTTGTAACGCGCCCAGGGTGGGCCGTCAGAGCCGTTTTTATCCGTTGGGGAGGGCAGCGTGTGTGACGCGCCAGGCCAGACGCGTTACATCCGTGTAACGCGTTGGGGCAAGCGCGTTACATCCTGCTTTCACGCTGAGAGCGTGAGGCGTGTAACGGACCAGGGCAAGCGCGTTACATTCGTGTAACGCGCTGGGCCAGGCGCGTTACATCCTGTGTTTCTTCGGGCCGTGTAACGGCCTGCGTTAGGCCGCCAGGTGGATGTGACGGTCTCGCCTAGACCGTTACAACCCTGTGACGGCCTAGGGTTAGACCGTCAGGCTTTGTGTCGTTCCGAGGCGAGTTTTTGTGTTCTCCGCCTTGCCCCGCAATGTGTGGATCCCTAGTCGACCCGGTTGGGACCCAGTGGTCGACCTGCGGTCTTGTGAGTGTCCCTGACACCCGTGGGTTTCTGTGTCCGTGTTTTGAGGGTGTCTGGAGGACCGTGTTATCTCGTTTAGCGTGCCCGTAGGGTTGAGAGTCCGGGTGACTTCTCGCGTGCTGGGCCTTCGTGTTACGCTCGATCGAGTCACCGTGTATCGGTGTGTGTGCGGTGGGGTGTCCCCCGCATGCCGTGAGTTTCTTTGGAAGGCGATTCCCATGTGGGCCACGTGGTTGGTCTTGGACTGCGAGTCCAGTTATCCGGCCTGGGGCTGGAGGTTTCCCGCTTGCTTCAAGATGGGAAATCGTCGCGGCGGCTTGTGTGCTGCCTTGGGAATCGTGCTTCTGCATTTTCCGTGTGGCCCGTGTGAGTGGCCTTAGTTCTTTGCGCTCCCTCTCCGAGGGAGTGGTCTTGGCAACTCGTGTGTTGTCTCGGCACTCGTGCTACCGTGGTTTCAGACCTAGAGATGGGGCTAGATCGACGGCCTTGTGCTGTTGCGTGCAACGGTCTTGACCCCGAGTCTTGTGACTCAAGGACCGTTGGCTGTAGTGTGTCTAGAGGACTGTCCAGAGTCCAGTGGCTTAGCGCCACTTGAGTTTTCTCGACTCTAGCGCACGGTGCGTGCGTGACCGTGGACTGTAAGTCCTGTTTCTTCTCCGACTGTGGTCACCGTGTGATGGGGCCGGTACGTGGGCTGGTCCCCGTACGTCGTCGGATTCGGACGTTGTGTTCCGTTGAGAGTCTACTCCTTCAGTGACCCTCCACTAGTCGTAGCCCACCAGTACGAGGTGTTGGTCTCACCAGGGAGTGGTGTACGGGCTGACCTTTAGAGACGGTTTGTGGACCGGTTACCGTTGGGCCCCACGTCTTGCAGCCAGAGTCCGGCTGAGGGGAAAACCGGTCAGAGGGCCAGACCAGGGACGCGCGGTCTGTGTGTGCACACGTGGTTGGGGGCGGTTGGACCCACGTCGACGGACGTGACCCCAGCTAGTCACTTGTTTGTGGTTACTTGTACGGTGTTCGCGCCTCGGGTAGGACCTACCACGTCAGGCGGTTCACCTGCGGTGCGGTGTAAGACGTCAGGGGACGCTACCGGCTGTGCTTCTAGTGGGTGGTACTCCTGTCGAGTACGGAGTGACAGACTATCAGTTTCCGTGATTTCGACCTTCGGGTTTTCGGTCGTGTTGACCGTTGAGTTCGGTTGTTTCGCCGTGGCGCGTGTGTTGGTTTTCGCGCCAAGGGTCTAATGCTAGTGGCTTTACCGAGGTTGGGTCTTGTTGTGCGGTACCCGCGATCGGATGGTCGGGGTTGCACCTTGGACAGCGTGTCCAGGTCGGCTGTGTCCGAGGGACAGGCCTCTACGGCGTGGTTGCCGTGTGTTCTTGCTTCGGTAGGTGGTACTAGTGTGGTTCGGTAGCTTCGACTGCGTGATCGAGGTGTGCCTTCTGGTACAGTAGGAGTAGCTGTAGTGCCGAGTTTTTGACCGGCCATCGGTTTGCTGTTCCTGCTGTAGTTGTAGCTTCCTTTCCGCTACCGCCGTTGTTTCCGGTTGGGGTTCCGCGGGATCCCTGCTGAGTCTCTGTTTTGGAGACTCATTCCCTGCTTTTCAGGTGTAGCGGTTCTTCCTCGTGGTTCGAGGGTGCGGAGCGGAGGTTCTCAGTTGCCAGCTTGCCGGGCCGAGTGTTCACTTGGCATGTGGTACGCTTTACTGCTTTAGACTGTACTTTCTGTTGGACTGGACTCTGTTGTAGTTGTTTATTTATTTCTGTTAATTGTTGAGTTGTCCTGCTTTATTTCCTATTTCTTTGTGCCTCCACACTCCTTCTAGCCCTTCCGAGCCCTCCCGGCTCGTGGGCGGCGGTGCGAGTCTCGGGTTATCGGGCCTTCCCGGTAATCGGATTCTCGGGTCGTTACAGATAGCTCCAGCTGTCGCTGCGCCGTGGGGCTGGGGGGGCTGTCTTGGCGTTCCCCAGGGACTTCGGTGTAACGACCCGAGAATTTGATTACCGGGAAGGCCCGATAACCCGAGACTCGCACCGCTGTCCACGAGCCGGGAGGGCTCGGAAGGGCTAAAAGGAGTGTCGAGGCACAAAGAAATAGGAAATAAAGCAGGACAATTCAAGAATTAACAGAAATAAATAAACAACTACCACAGAGTCCAGTCCAACAGAAAGTACAGTCTAAAGCAGTAAAGCGTACCACATGCCAAGTGAACACTCGGCCCGGCAAGCTGGCAACTGAGAACCTCCGCTCCGCACCCTCGAACTGCGAGGAAGAACCGCTACACCTGAAAAGCAGGGAATGAGTCTCCAAAATAGAGACTCAGCAGGGATCCCGCGGAACCCCAAACGGAAACAACGACGGTATCGGAAAGGAGAGCTACAACTACAGCAGGAACAGCAAACCGGTGGCCGGTCAAAACTCGGCACTACAGCTACTCCTACTACCAGAAGGCAGACCTCGATCACGCAGTCGAAGCTACCAAACCACGCTAGCACCATCTACCGAAGTAAAAACACACGGTAGCCACGCCGTAGAGGCCTGTCCCCCGGACAGCCAACCTGGACACGCTGTCCAAGGTGCAACCCCGACCATCCGATCGCGGGTATCGCACCACAAGACGCCACCTCGGTAAAGCCACTAGCACTAGTCTCACGGCGCAAGAACCGACACACGCGCCAAGGTGAAACAACCGAACTCACCGGTCAACACGACCGAAACCCGAAGGTCAAAGACACAGAGACTGACAGTCTGTCACTCCCAACTCGACAGGAGTACCACCCACTAGAAGCACAGCCGGTAGCGTCCCCTGACGTCTTACACCGCACCGCAGGTGAACCGCCTGACGTGGTAGGTCCTACCCGAGGCGCGAACACCGTACAAGTAACCACAAACAAGTAACTAGCTGGGGTCACGCCCGTCGACGTGGGTCCAACCGCCCCCAACCACGTGTGCACACACAGACCTTGCGTCACTAGGTCTGGTCCTCTGACCGGTTTTCCCCCGTAGCCGGACTCTGGCTACCGACGAGGGGCCTACGGTAACCGGTCCACAAACCGTCTCAAAGGTGAATGCCCGTACACCACTCCCAGGTGAGACCAACACCTCGTATTGGTGGGCTACGACTAGTGGAGGGTCACTGAAGGAGTAGACTCTCAACTAAACGGAAAACAACGTCCGAATCCGACAACGTACGGGGACAACCCCGCGTACCGGCCCCGTCGCACGGTGACCACAGTCGGAGAAGAAACAGGACTCGCAGTCCACGGCCACGCACGCACCGTGCGCGAGAGTCGAGAAAACTCAAGTGGCGCTAAGCCACTGGACTCTGGACAGTCCTCTAGACACACTACACCCAACGGTCCTTGAGTCAGAAGACTCGGGGTCAAGACCGTTGCACGTAACAGCACAAGGCCGTCAATCTAGTCTAATCTCTAGGTCTAAAACCACGGTAGCATAAGTACCGAGACAACTCACGAGTCGCCAAGACCACTCCCTCGAGAAGGGAATGCAAGGGACAAAGGCCACTCACACGGGTCACACGGAAAACACAGAAGCACGATTCCCAAGGTAGCACACAAGCCGCCACGACGATTTTCCATCTTGAAGCAAGCGGGAAACCTCCAGCCCCAGGCCGGACAACTGCACTCACAGTCCAAGGCCAAACACATGGCCCACACGGGAATCGCCTTCCAAAGGAACCCACGATATGCGGGGGAGACCCCACCGCACACACACCGACACACGGTGACTTATTCAAGCGTAACACAAGAGCCCGGAACACGTGGGGTCACCCGGACCCACCACACCTACGGGCACGCTAATCGAGATAACACGGTCCCTCCTGACACCCCAAAAAATACAGACACAGAACCCATGGGGTGTCCGGGATACTCACAAGGCCGAAGGTCGACCACTGGGTCCCAACCGGGTCGACCGGAGACCAACACAATGCGAACGGACGCTAAAAGGTCACCCGGACCCTTAAGCGCACGGGCACGCAAAACGAGATAAGCAAAACTTCCAAACACCCCAAAACACGGTCACGGAACTCCACTGGGTGTCCAAGGCACACACGGCCCAAGGGGAGCACGATCAGCCGCAGACCGCCCGCCCCGGGCAGCCCGGCTGGTCCCTCCAAGAACGCGCTACACGTGCATAGCCCGTTCAGCCAGAACGCGCTATACGTGCCTAGCGCGTTCAACACGAACGCGCTACATGACCATAGCGCGACCACGCCAGGTCGCGCTATGATCCTATAGCGCGACAACCAGAACGCGCTGGGGCCGTAAGGCGCGACCCGAACCGCCTTACTGTTCATCTTCTCCGATGAACGCGCCCTATCGGGGCAGCACAACCTTCAAGAACGCGCTACTGGAGTATAGCGCGTTCTCAGTCCGCGCCCGAAAATAGTAGAAACCACGGGAAAAGCCATGCCACGCCCCGCTCAGCCCCAGGTGAAGGGGAAACAAAAGGGGAAACCTTCCCCAAGCCCCTAGGCATGCATCTAAACCCCTGGATCGCCCAAAAACACCATAGAACGGAAGATCCGGCTCACACCCCAAAAACACACATTTTGCCCAAAACTCCCCGTTTAGCCCGCTCGGCTCACCACGGCCTACGAAACTTGCGGGAAAGGAAGTACACGGGCTGAGGGTCCATCACCCTACCTCCACCGAAGATTTCGCACACCGTGGACGCCGATCCACGAAGAAAACGCCGTTGAAGCCTCGCCGTTCCACGAACTCACGGCCGAGCTTCCACGCGCCTCCACCGCCTCGATCCTCATCCATCCTTGCCCGCGCCATCCCCGCCTCGCCCATGCTCCACCCCGTCGGCCGCCGGAGAGAGAGGGAGAGAGGAGAGAGCGTGAGAAGAGAGAGGGAGAGAAATGAGAAATGAGAGGGGGAGAGAGAGAAAAAGCTATTTATAGGAAAATCTGGAAAATCGGAAAAATCCAGAAAATAGAAAATTACACCATCGCGATCCTCGGAGCGCACCGATCGCAACGGTACCACTCGCGCCCAGGTGAACGGCCCGGTTCACCCGCAACGAGGTTCCGAAGGGAAAGCCGAAACCCACGCCGGGAATCGGAAAACACACGAGGAAAAAGTCACGGAACGTCTCCGGGCCTCCGAAACGACTCCGGATCGCGCCGATCTGAACACGAAAGATGTCCGAAACGAAATTTCGGACACAACGGAGTCAGACACTCCGAGAAACCAGATCCGGGACCCACGAACGAGCATCCGAAAAACCCGGGGCATTACAGCCCTCCCCCCTTAAAGGAATTTCGTCCTCGAAATTCAGGACCAAGCACGAAGTCACAGGGGAAGAACACTGAATGAACTGACAACGCTGTCAGAGCCCCAGCACAGAAAATCTTGATTCTCACGAAAAACCGAACCTGAGGGACACCGCTAGACTTACAATCACAAGCAACACCTCGCTCCCGCGCCGAGCACACAGGCCAACAGAGCAGGCATATACCAAAGGACACAGTCCAGCATCACCTCAGTCAACGCGAGAATCCACCATGGCGCCGCAGCCACGATCTCGCTCACCGAGGAAACACAACCCCCGACACGAGCAACAGCTACCAATCCAACCTATGGTCGGCAGACAAATTGCACAACAGCTTCGCAGCCAGCTGACCGGTCGCACACCCTTCTCAAGGGGACAACCAATACAGAGCCTCCACCAGCTCAAGCAGCCATCTCAACAGACCGCAACCAGAACATCGGCTCAGCACCAAGAAACACCTCACACATGGCAAGCCGAAAGTCGGACATAACACTGTGCCAACTCTTGTCAGAAGACAAACTTCGACAAAGTCCAGATCCCATCCGGAAAGGCACATCACAAAAACGACCACCAAAGGTCTCGCTGGCACACAGCTCTCGCCACGCTCGAGCCCCAACAATCAGCATCTTCTGTCTCTGAAAAGACCATCCACTGGTCACCAACTGCTCGTCAACGGAAAACATCCGCTTGCTCAGCTTCTTCCTTCTTTCCTGGTCCTCGACCGGGTCCGAAGAAAACATTCCAAACCTCGGTAAGCCATCCGTCGACTCACACACAGACTGATGCCAACCTCTCAGAAGGCCTCCGCCCTAAGGCGTCACCCTTCCATCAAGTCTCATCAAATCCTTCGATCAATCCAAGTGGACACCCGCCAATCCCGATTCCGCCCTTACCACAGAGCCACGGGACACCACCTGAACAGTGCTCACGGCGACCTAAGCAATAAACATCTCACCGTCACAATCCGACAAGACCGTAGAACCAACGGGAACCCACAGCCTGCCAGAGATCACTTCTCCAAAAATGATCTCATCCGAGGACACGACTGAGAACACAAGTCGGCCACCAAGCCACCGACTCTGACCATCACGTCCTCGACCACCGTCAGGCGACATCCTCAACAACCTCATCCAGGTCCAACACCTGACGTCGGACACGGCTTCCAACATAGGAACAGGGTACTCATGGGGCACACTAGCCAGCACATTCCCCAACACTCCACCCTGCTAGTGCCAAGAATCACGATATCTAGAGCAACGGCACGGCAACAACACGTTTCACACCGAGGAACCCATCCTCCGATGCTCAACGCAAACTCAGGAATCCGCCCGTAGCAACCAACGCTACGATCCTGAACCAGTGGGTTATGGGCCCACCTCGCTTCCGCTGTGCACTCTGATCCACGCGCACAGCCGAGAAAGCAAACACCGCCCAACCAGCACTCGTCCTTCCGGAACAGCGCCAGCACCCTCACACGACAAGGGAATGGGCACGACTTCTCACAGGCAACCACCCTGCCAAGACAAGGAGCACATCTCGCACGGACTTCATGGCACACAAGTCCAACCAATCCGAACACGCAATGCGAGACAACGAACCTTAGCCCAACATAATCTCTCCAACCAAAGGAGAAACCAGCGCACTTCCGACCAACGGAAGAACTCCATGCTCGACCTGACCTCAAACCTCGCGCACGCTGGAAATAGCACCATCTAGCACCAAGGAAAACCATTGCTTCCATCAGGTCAGCGCCTCCGACACACTCGACGAGTGTCACGTCGGACCACAATCACAGCATCTCTCGATGCACCACCGCTGTAATTCCTCGAACTGCAACACGGCATGCCAAGAGCCGCAACACGAGCCATAATGACAACCGTCGACGCTCATCCTCGAGTCCCGAAATCACCGCGGAGCCTTCACATCTCAAGCCAACTCCAGGGTGAACACAACCCATCCACTGACAGAAGCGCAGGAGCAAAGACTTAACGGGACATCTCTGCCAAATCCTGCCTCGAAATCAGCAGAACAATCAGGACCGACACGTCATTTCTGACGCCACAGAGCACGACAAGGACATCAAGCTCGACGAAACAGCAGCTCACCGAGAAGGTCCTCCGCTCATCCGAGCACACTTCTCGATCAGAACACCCACTCTGCCACCTTAAACCACGACCTGAACACCTCAGGGGCTGGACAAACCTCAAGTTGGAGTGGCCAAAACCGATAGCAGCTCCCTCAGAGCGCGCTCACGGCCACTTAACCACGAAAAATCCTCTCCAGCCACCTGACCACGTCGCAGATTCCTCGAACGCAGCACCGCGAGCTCACACCTGCCAGCAACCTCTGCCCAACGCAGCACAACCAGGGCCATCACCGATGAGGGAGAAGGCTCTCAACCTCAATCCTTAGACCCCATGCTGGCATGAAAGCCGCGGACAACAACCACCTTCACAGCGCCACACAGCGCACCCAAGCTCTCAAGCGAGAAACAAAGCGGAAAAACAAGCACAAAACCCTATGCCAGCTGCCGACTGTACTGGACCCTATAGACTCTGATCACTGTAATATTTCGAATTCCTATGTACGTCCACAACCACCGCTCTGATACCAGCTGTAACGACCTGAGAATCCGATTACCGGGAAGGCCCGATAACCCGAGACTCGCACCGCCGCCCACGAGCCGGGAGGGCTCGGAAGGGCTAAAAGGAGTGTGGAGGCACAAAGAAATAGGAAATAAAGTTGGACAATTCAAGAATTAACAGAAATAAATAAACAACTACCACAGAGTCCAGTCCAACAGAAAGTACAGTCTAAAGTAGTAAAGCGTACCATATGCCAAGTGAACACTCGGCCCGACAAGCTGGCAACTGAGAACCTCCGCTCCGCACCCTCGAACCGCGAGGAAGAACCACTACACCTGAAAAGCAGGGAATGAGTCTCCAAAACAGAGACTCAGCAGGGATCCCGCGGAACCCCAACCGGAAACAACGGCGGTATCGAAAAGGAGAGCTACAACTACAGCAGGAACAGTAAACCGGTGGCCGGTCAAAACTCGGCACTACAACTACTCCTACTGCCAGAAGGCAGACCTCGATCACGCAGTCGAAGCTACCAAACCACGCTAGCACCACCTACCGAAGTAAAAACACACGGTAGCCACGCCGTAGAGGCCTGTCCCCCGGACAGCCAACCTGGACACGCTGTCCAAGGTGCAACCCCGACCATCCGATCGCGGGTACCGCACCACAAGACGCCACCTCGGTAAAGCCACTAGCACTAGTCTCACGGCGCAAGAACCGACACACGCGCCAAGGTGAAACAACCGAACTCACCGGTCAACACGACCGAAACCCGAAGGTCAAAGACACAGAGACTGACAGTCTGTCACTCCCAACTCGACAGGAGTACCACCCACTAGAAGCACAGCCGGTAGCGTCCCCTGACGTCTTACACCGCACCGCAGGTGAACCGCCTGACGTGGTAGGTCCTACCCGAGGCGCGAACACCGTACAAGTAACCACAAACAAGTAACTAGCTGGGGTCATGTCCGTCGACGTGGGTCCAACCGCCCCCAACCACGTGTGCACACACAGACCTTGCGTCACTAGGTCTGGTCCTCTGACCGGTTTTCCCCCGTAGCCGGACTCTGGCTACCGACGAGGGGCCTACGGTAACCGGTCCACAAACCGTCTCAAAGGTGAATGCCCGTACACCACTCCCAGGTGAGACCAGCACCTCGTACTGGTGGGCTACGACTAGTGGAGGGTCACTGAAGGAGTAGACTCTCAACTCAACGGAAAACAACGTCCGAATCCGACGACGTACGGGGACAACCCCGCGTACCGGCCCCGTCGCACGGTGACCACAGTCGGAGAAGAAACAGGACTCGCAGTCCACGGCCACGCACGCACCGTGCATGAGAGTCGAGAAAACTCAAGTGGCGCTAAGCCACTGGACTCTGGACAGTCCTCTAGACACACTACACCCAACAGTCCTTGAGTCAGAAGACTCGGGGTCAAGACCGTTGCACGTAACAGCACAAGGCCGTCAATCTAGTCCAATATCTAGGTCTAAAATCACGGTAGCACAAGTACCGAGACAACTCACGAGTCGCCAAGACCACTCCCTCGAGAAGGGAATGCAAGGGACAAAGGCCACTCACACGGGCCACACGGAAAACACAGAAGCACGATTCCCAAGGCAGCACACAAGCCGCCACAACGATTTCCCATCTTGAAGTAAGCGGGAAACCTCCAGCCCCAGGCCGGACAACTGGACTCACCGTCCAAGGCCAAACACATGGCCCACACGGGAATCGCCTTCCAAAGGAACCCACGATATGCGGGGGAGACCCCACCGCACACACACCGACACACGGTGACTTGTTCAAGCGTAACACAAGAGCCCGGAACACGTGGCGTCACCCGGACCCACCACACCTACGGGCACGCTAATCGAGGTAACACGGTCCCTCCTGACACCCCAAAAAATACAGACACAGAACCCATGGGGTGTCCGGGATACTCACAAGGCCGGAGGTCGACCACTGGGTCCCAACCGGGTCGACCGGAGACCAACACAATGCGAACGGACGCTAAAAGGTCACCCGGACCCTTAAGCGCACGGGCACGCAAAACGAGGTAAGCAAAACCTCCAGACACCCCAAAACACGGTCACAGAACTCCACTGGGTGTCCAAGGTACACACGGCCCAAGGGGAGCACGATCAGCCGCAGACCGCCCGCCCCGGGCAGCCCAGCAGGTCCCTCCAAGAACGCGCTACACGTGCATAGCGCGTTCAGCCAGAACGCGCTGTACGTGCCTAGCGCGTTCAACACGAACGCGCTACATGACCATAGCGCGACCACGCCAGGTCGCGCTATGATCCTATAGCGCGACAACCAGAACGCGCTGGGGCCGTAAGGTGCGACCCGAACCGCCTTACTGTTCATCTTCTCCGATGAACGCGCCCTATCGGGGCAGCGCGACCTTCAAGAACGCGCTACTGGAGTATAGCGCGTTCTCAGTCCGCGCCCGAAAATGGTAGAAACCGCGGGAAAAGCCATGCCACTCCCCGCTCACCCCCAGGTGAAGGGGAAACAAAAGGGGAAACCTTCCCCAAGCCCCTAGGCATGCATCTAAACCCCTGGATCGCCCAAAAACACCATAGAACGGGAGATCCGGCTCACACCCCAAAAACACACATTTTGCCCAAAACGCCCCGTTTAGCCCGCTCGACTCACCACGGCCTACGAAACTCGCGGGAAAGGAAGTACACGGGCTGAGGGTCCATCACCCTACCTCCACCGAAGATTTCGCGCACCGTGGACGCCGATCCACGAAGAAAACGCCGTTGAAGCCTCGCCGTTCCACGAACTCACGGCCGAGCTTCCACGCGCCTCCACCGCCTCGATCCTCATCCATCCTCGCCCGCGCCATCCCCGCCTCACCCATGCTCCGCCCCGTCGGCCACCGGAGAGAGAGGGAGAGAGGAGAGAGCGTGAGAAGAGAGAGGGAGAGAAATGAGAAATGAGAGGGGGAGAGAGAGAAAAAGCTATTTATAGGAAAATCCAGAAAATCAAAAAAATCCAGAAAATAGAAAATTACACCCTCGCGATCCTCGGAGCGCACCGATCGCAACGGTACCACTCGCGCCCAGGTGAACGGCCCGGTTCACCCGCAACGAGGTTCCGAAGGGAAAGCCGAAACCCACGCCGGGAATCGAAAAACACATGAGGAAAAAGCCGCGGAACGCCTCCGGGCCTCCGAAACGACTCCGGATCGCGCCGATCCGAACACGAAAGATGTCCGAAACGAAATTTCGGACACAACGGAGTCAGACACTCCGAGAAACCAGATCCGGGACCCACGAACGAGGATCCGAAAAACCCGGGGCATTACATTCGGTCTCTGGGTTCAGACGACGTGCTCCAGGTTTTCCCCTTTTCGGCGTGGAGGAGGCCTCTTGCTCCGGAAGAGGGGCTTGTAAAGGTCTTCCTGACCTGTTACGGATGATCTGCCGGCCTCAGAGGGTGAAGCGGCCTCCGACGGTGTGCTGGGACATGTTCTCGCGGGGAGGGCTCTCCGGAGAGGCGCATGACCTTCCATCCCTGGCCGCCTGGGTCCTCATGAGTTCCACGAGGACATCCAGTTTTACGTTGAGGGCTTGGAAGGCGTCAGCGCCGCCGTTGAGTGGTAGCCCTACCGCTGCGGGGGGAGGGGGCGGGAGCCCTACCGCCGCGGGGGGAGGGGGTGGTCCGTCGGCGGGGGTGCTGGCATTGGAGGGGGGATTTGTGAGGCTTGAGAGGGGCCTTCTCCCGCCGCCTCCATGGCCATTCCCCTGTCGCCGGCGGACCTCCTCCCTGAACTTCTTCACACCATGCTGGCTCTTTAATCGTTTCCCACAGACGGCGCCAGATGAAGAGGCGTGATCTCGCGCGGGTCTTGAGCTGAGGAGATGATCACCAGATAGTGAACTGCAAAGAAGAGAAACGGGTCAGGGGGCCCAGGGATGGTTCCTTGGGGTAAACTCTCTGATACTTAAGTCAGTAGAGCAATGGTGGAAGCTATGTAGGGAGGAGGAAGGAGATGCATGAGATCCCTCTACACCAATGTGGGGAAGTGGTTCCTGCTCAGGGAATTTAGGTGTATGTTTTGCCCTTACCTTCCGTTGGAGGGAGTCCCAGGTTTAAATAGTGCCCTGGCCTCATGAGTCCCGTAAGCTGAGGGGTTTTCGGGGGGAGTTACGTCCTCAACGTGGGCTCTTTACGTCCTCATCGTGGGATCTTTATAGCCTTGAGGGATCATGGGTCCCTTATCCTCATAAACTCCTGCTTACAAAGGGTTCTCATCGGCAGCATGGATAAGTATTCGTCGGCTGACTCGAGCATGAAGGGTGCCAACCCTGTCCGGGTGATAGGCATAGCTCGGATGAAGATAGGTCAGAGTGGGCGTTGTGCGCCTACCATTATCCCGGCGAGGGGATAGATAGGGCGTGGGTCTTTCTCTGACCTGGCCGATGTTCGGGCCATCCGAGCCTAAGGGCCGCCGAGGAAGGTTGTGATCCCGAGTGATCTTATTGGGCTTTTTTAATCTAAGTGGACCATGTGGGGCTGTCACTTGGATGAGCTGGGCCTCATTTGGTCCTGATGGACCTAGTTTGGCTGCTCTTTAGATGGGCTACAGAAACCCCCCCTCTCCAAGTAAGGATAATTTTGTAATTTCACATAAGTCATTAATCATCTTCTAACAACTAAATATCATCTATCTTTTTATTAATTATCCTTACTATTGTCTTCTTCTTAAATTTATCATTAGTATATCATCTATATCTCAATATCTCGCTAATATATTACATATCTCCTCAATATATTATCAATCTATCACATTTCTCCTCCGTTTCATCTCTCCACTTTGTTGACCTTGGTCTCATCTCCCTTCGTCTCATCTCCCTTCATCTTAGTTGGAACCTCTTCTTACTTGTTCCATCCCTCTCCCAATACACTTCGTTATTTAATATTTTTTACCTAGATGATACAATCTCAAATTTTTAAAAGTTGTAGATAATCAAATTATCTTTCCAATGAGCATAATTCTGCCTCATTTGGACATTTCTACATAAAGTTATGCTATAAATAACAAACTATCCTCCTGAAGTGACAAGTTTCTCCTAATGAGCTCAAATCCACTAAATGAACCAACTAACAAGGCTCTAATCAATTCTAATCAAGTACACTATAAGGATCCCTAAAATTGGCGTGTTACAAATCTCTCTCCCTTAAGAAATTTCATCCTCGAAATTTAAATTAGATATGTACCGAATAATTGCGGATATTTACTTCTCATCTCTTATTTAAATTCCCATGTATCCTCCTATGTCGAACAACTCTTTTATAAAACCTTCACGAGTGGGATTATCGTTGCCCTCAGCACTTGCTCCTTTCAATCTAATATACTAGCGCGTTGTTCTTCATATATAAGTAAGATCTGATTGTATCTCCAATGGCTTGTAATCAATGATATGAGATGGATCCGACACATACTTCCTCAATATAGACATATGGAATATATCATGTATCCCTGATAGTGATGGTGGCAAGGCCAGTTGATAGGCTGCTTCATCAATTCTCCTCAGAATTTCAAAGGGTCCCACATATCTTGGACTAAGTTTCCTTTTCTTGTCAAACCTCATGACTCCCTTAGTAGGGAACATCTTCAGAAACACATAATCTTTTACTTCAAATTTTAGTTCTCTCCTTCTGTAATCAGCATAACTTTTATGTCTCAACTGTGATGTCAATAATCATTCCCTGATTAGTTTAATTTTCTTCACACAGTCTTGTACCATCTGGGGTACAATTAACTTTCTTTCTCCTACTTTATCCCAACACATTGGTGATCTAGAGGGTATTCCATATAGAGCTTCATATTGAGCCATTCCAATACTTGCATGATAGCTATTACTGTAAGAGAACTTTATAAAAGGATGGTGATCATCCCAGTTACTCTGTCAATCCAAACTGTAAGCCCGTAATAAATCTTCTAGTGTCTGAATGGTTCTCTTTGACTGACCATCAATTTGGGGGGCCGGAAAAGGCCTAATCATAAACCTCAACTTAGTTCACAACGCTTCTTGCACTTCTCTAAAATCTGGCTGTGAATCTAGAATCGTGATCAGAAATGATGGAAACAAGTACTCCATGAAGTCTCACAATCTGCTTAATGTATATCTGAGCTAGACCTTCTAGGGTTGAGTCTTCACAATCAACAAGAAATGGGCAGATTTGGTCAATCTGCATACAATTACCCATATGACATCATATCTCCTTTTGGTTCTTAGCAAATATATGACAATGCAAAATCAATCGTTACATATTCCCATTTCCACTATGGAATCTCTATTTTTTGTATTAAGCCTACTGGTCTTTTTTGTTCAGCTTTTATTTGTTGACAAGTCAAACATTTGCTCACAAACTCGGCCATATCCTTCTTCATTCTAGTCCACCAAAATCATTTCTTCAAATCTTTGTACATTGTTTTGCTATCAGGATGTATGGAATATTGTAATTTGTGAGCCTTAAATAATAGGTTTTCCTTTAGTTCCTCATTTTGGGGTACGCACAGTCTCCCTTGAAATCTGATAGCTCTGTCGGTGCTCTAAGTAAACTCGGGCTTCCCTACCATTCCTTGAACCTACTAATCATCTGTCTGGGCTTCTATAATCTATTCAACTATTGAAGATCAAATAGTCAGTCGAGACAAAACTAAATTTTCCTTAGATCCTAGTGTAGCTAGGGAACACCCCTTCTATAATCTATACTAGGGAACACCCCATTACATCAGCCATCGTCCTACAATCCTAGTGTAGCTACACAGCACTAATCTTTTCCTATTCAGTGCATTCGCTACCACATTGGCTTTTCTTAGATGATAATTCAATGTGAAATCGTAAGCCTTCAAGAATTTCATCCACCTCTGTTGTCTTAAATTTAATTCCTTCTAAGAAAATATATATACTTTAAGTTTTGATGATCTAAAAATATTTCAAATTGCTCTCTATATAGATAATGCCGCTAAATCTTGAGAGCATGTACAACTGCTACCAATTCCAAGCCATGCGTAGGGCAATTCTTCTCATAGTCCTTTAATTGTCTAGATGCATACGCTATCACCTTATCATTCTGCATCAGCACACAATTCAATTCTTTCCTAGAGACATATGTATACCCTATTGTTGGCAATATTGAAATTATCCAAGTCTGTGTTAAATACGTACGAGAAGATCAGTCCGCTGAAGGTACAAGACACAGCACTCAGTCGCGGCAAGTCAACAAATCAACACTAGTCAAAGTGAATAGTAGGAAGAAAATTTTATGGGCCACCCTTTATAGCGCTGAAATCGCCACCTGGATCGAAACAGGGCCCCCACGACATTAAATCAATCAAGGTGTGGCCTGCCAGCGACCCCACCTGGTCAAGGTGAGGGCGCCCAGCTTTCCCACCCTGACCAAATCAGCCCTGCCAGTGCCCGGCGCTCTCCCAGCCACCCAACGACCTCACCTGGTCAAGGTGAGGGCGCCCAGCACCCTCACCCTAACCAAAAGGGCTCCGCCAGTGCCTAGCGCATCTCCGCCTGCCAGCGATGTCACCTGGTCAAGATGATGGTACCCAGCCCCTCACCCTGACCAAATCAAGCCTTCTAGCGCCCCTCCACAACTAGCGCTCCTCTTCACTACCAACGACGCCACCTGGTCAAGGTGAGGGCGGGGAGCACCCCGCCTTGACAAGGTACCCCCTTCGAGTGCCTGTCTCTGCCCACACGTTGTGGTTTGACAAAGTAAGGGCGCCCAATGCCCCTATCCTAACGTTTTGGGCGTGAAAGCCCGGCCTTAATGTGATGTGTCGTGTTGCACGGCGGGTTGACGTGTAGTCTCGGATTGGCCCGGTGGCTATAAAGTTAGGCGGCTCATCGCCGCATGTCGAGGAGTCGGTGGTGGTCCCCATCTTCTGTAGAGTCGCAGCATAGTGCTGCAAGTGACCTCGAGCTGTGGGTTGGCCCCGGATCGTTGTAGAATGGCTGAAAAAATGGGTGCCCTTAAGGTGTT